>CM069449.1:328969-699300 GCA_035610835.1 Ophiura sarsii | reverse complement strand
TCTCCTCATCAGTGTCAAAGAATGACATTTCAGAAAGCCGATTCATTACGGGAAAGATGATAATGTCCCCAACCATCTTGTACACCACAAAAACCAATCATTTTGGATATATATAGGTTGACTCTACCAGCACTAACTTATTTGAGTTAATGTTTACAACTGCTTCGAAGAAATCCAGGATTGACTGACGGCGTTTCAAATACTCTTGAGCTATTTCAGCTATTCTTCTTTCCCCTAATGAATTTGCTCGGCATTGATAAAAGAGAGGAGGCCACCTTTGGCAGAAATTGGTGTGGAATTCGTGAATTCTTTCGAGAGAAGATGCCTGAACTGGCGAATTTGAGAGACAAATGTGCTACCGACACTTCTTCTGGCAAAGAACGCTTGTTTGCTGCTGTGTTGGATGAAGTCATTGAGACAATTAACAAACGGATAAGTATGAGTGGTGGGTCAACATCAGTACAGACACACTCAAGGAAGAATGTCGTCATGACAAACAAGTTACTTGTAGACTCTTCTTTCACAAAACAATCAGAAGATGAAAGGCAAGCAAGATGGAAGTGGGCAAGGTCGTCAAAGGAGGTCGCAAATGTTAGGAAAGTAGAGAGGGACTTCATTGAGACAGTAAAGAATGCACACAGGTTGTCAATGCTAAAGAAAAAGAGTTGAAGAAGAAGAAGTTGGTTAAGTGTCGAAGCTGCTTGACTAGTAACACCAACGAGTATTGCTATCTTGGATGACTTGGATGAGAAGCAACTCCTCGTCGAGGTGTGATACCTCCATGCGACAGTTGCTCCGGACATACGACAGATGCGTCGCGTGAAATCTCTCAATGGGCGCTTCAAAATGGAAAGGTTTTCCATCGATGAACTAAGAGTATTCATTAAAAACGCTGTGAAACCAGAAGAAAATGTCACAAGTGATGTTGACACTTTGTTAAAGAATGCATTATGAGCACATGGATATATAACCGTTGTATTTCACGATATCAAGTACAACCGTCTTCAACGCAATTAGTCATTGGCATTTGATCAACTCTGCAGAATTTGACACAATTGACATATTGGAACAAGTTAAATGTCAAATTTGGCAGCCATGCTAAATTCTATAAAGGTAAAACCAGTCACCCTGGCTATGGGGATGAATATTATTGATACATGAACGAAATATCAGTATTCAGAGATCTAAAAACATAATAAAATGTCATTTTATATGATGTAACAGACAAAATATCATTCAGAATTACGTGAAAATGTTTGTTTCGGCGGCCATTTTGAATTTTCCCTTTTAGTTATGGTGCCTATATACTACATACATCAAGTATAAATACACCAAGTAGTCCCCTACCTGAAAACAACTCAAAACACGTTTATTTAACATTCATGAGTCATTCCAGGCAGAACAACTTCAAAATTCGTTGGAAATCGGTCATTTTGGCGGCCATTTTGAATTTTTCATTTTAGTAATGGTGCCTATATACCCCATACATCATGTATAAATACTACAAGTAGTCCCCTACCTGAAAACAGCTAAAAAATGTGTTTATTTAACATTAGTGAGTCATTCCAGGCAGAACATTTTCAAAATATGTTGAAAATCTGTCATTTTGGCGGCCATTTTGAATTTTGCCATTTTACCAACCTAACCATTGATCTGAGATTTTTTTTATGATGATATTCTTTTTTCCCACAAAATTTGGCCATAGAAAAACTGGGTTTTGTAAATTATTTCCGAAAAAAGTCTAGATTTGCCCACCCCTACTATTATATCTATGATTTGTTGACACGAGATTGCATATCATTTCACTGCGAGCGACGCTTAATATGTATCTATATGTAAAGGTTGGGATGGGGCGGGGGGGGGGTGTATTTATTAGTCTACCGACTATGATTTTCACATGCTTGATATCAACTTCTATGTTGGGGAGGGGACTAAGAGCGTTGGTGTATAAGTTATAGAACATGTTATGATTAGTCTGCAATTTAAAACATTTTGTGAAAAATTGGAATGTCGTCTACAGACGACTGCCGCGTGGAAAGTGTTAAATAGAGCTACATGAATATGTACAATTAGATTTATTTGTTATTTGTTTATTTATTTATTTATTTATTTATTTATTTATTTATTTATTTATTTATTTATTTATTAGTATATTTATTTATTTATTTATTTATTTATTTATTTATTTATTTATTTATTTATCATATTTAAAACAATAAATAAGTCAATTGTTAAAATTGCGTGAAGTTTGTTGAAAAAATAGAACAAATTCATATAGATAATCACAACTTTCCAATTTGACATTAGACCTTAACTATCTAATTCCAATTCAAATGTGACCGTTTCTCCAAATAAATTAAACACAAATGTTTAAATTAATAGTATGAACAGTGGGCATAATACTATTATCACATTCTGCTAATTTTACAGCGATCTGTTAAATAGTTCTGGACATAAAGTTAATCCATGTGACCATTTTATGAACAAAAATACACCAGAAATAGACCTTATATCTAATTAAAAGTGACCGGTCCCTAAAACCGTTAATGAAAAGATCAAATTTTGTCATTCACTTTTATCTATGGTATGTAGACAAAATGATCTCCAAGTATCAATAAAATCGAATTAGCCGTTACGAAAATACAATGATTTAAACTAATCGAAAACTTTACATTTGTCACTTGAGGAGACAATCTCGGCCAATATTGTTGGAACACTTTTATACGTGTGTTTAAAAACTCCCCCTCTCCCCCTGGATCAATGTTGAAACATGATTTTTGGGTTACGGGATACTGGGAAGGGCCAACATTGCCCAGTGGGGAGGGGGGAGTTATTATAGTTTAGGAAAGGCTTTAAGCCTTCCGTCAAAGACAGCAATGTTTTGATAGTGTACGTTTTGCGCAAACGGGAACGCACGAAAGGGTCATTATTACATGGATGTTCCAACTAATTATGGCCGCGATTGTAGGTACCTAATTAGCATAATTGTGGTGTGCAGGTGGGGCCCATATAGTCCCTCCCCCTTAGCAGTACCATTCCCATGCGACAAAGAATGTTTACATATAGAAGCTTTATTTAGCATTTAGAGGAGGATCTGCGGTAGGGCTGACAAACAGATCTGCTTGCAATACAATTCTCATCAGCTGTAGGGATTAAGTAAATGGGAAAAATGTCACAAAAAATGAACCAGATTGCCAATATGACATTTTATCCACGCAAACACTCCAAAATTGTGGATTCTGAGTATGATAAAAATATTTATAATAATATTTAATACTCCAAAATCTGAGGATCTGCGGTGGGCGCAAAAACTCCAAAATCGGGGGTTCTCAGCATGATTAAAATATTGTGTAGTCTAATTTTATGATGCAGTATTACTAATAATTGGGAAGATTGTGTGCACAATGTGGTCCAATTTTATAATGCAGTAATTCCAATAATGGCTCAGGATTTTGTGGACCAATTTTATGATGAAATAATTAATTGTTAGGATTGTGCAGGCCAATTTAATGAAGCAATAATTCCAATACTTGTGAGGACTGATGTGGGCCAGTTTACACAATGACATACAATCATTGTGAGGATTGTGTGTGTCGCAGTTGTAGCTACACTGAATGGGTCCAGATGGTGGAGTCCCACCAATCAGTTTTGTAGCCCACCATGAAAGATTACTTTCAAAGCTAGAGCCCATCACCCATGTGTCAGAAAAACTCATGTTAACTAGTTATTTGTAATTTAATGCTGAAAATATGTGATTTTTTATTTTCCACCTAGTACACCTAGTAACACCAACACCATCAGTACTGGTATAAAACTCAAACATTGGTGGACAAAAGTTTAAGCAGGTCCTCAAACTTTCAATGGCCATAAAATACGATACATTTGTAATGATTGTAAGGAGCACAGAGGACTGTGTGCTGATGACATGGTGCAATAAGTGGATTTTCTCATCAAATACTAAAGAAAATAATTAACGCTTGATGAATTTCTTTTAACCATGCAGGGAATGGGCTCTTCACAACTGAAATGTTTTCAAAGGGACAATTCATTTGTGAATACAGAGGAGAAAAGATATTAGCAGAAGCAGAACTAGATGAGTACTCATACATGTTTACAAAGAATGGCAGAATGTACAGGTAGGTTGAAATTGTTGAAGCTTGTAATTGCAAAGGGGAGAGTTGTCACGTGAAAAGGGTCTTCCTTTCAAATGTCCTCAAATTTCATGTTTTTAAGGCCGGACGTGTGATGAAGTGTAGTTGCAGCTGTCTTCCAACCAAACTGCAGATTAAGGTACTTGTACAGTGTGAGTCCAATCGGAACCAAACTTGGGTCACAGTCTCAGAAGCACTAGGGACCCTCTAATAAGTAGGTATAATTATCGAGTGTTGAGTCACCTACAGAGGTCAAAGGTCATTTGAGGTAAATTTACAAAAAGTGAATACAGGCGGCGGCAGGTTTCAAATGCATATAAAGTCCAGCCAAGGCGACACTGTGGTGGTTCGAGAGGCTACCTTGTTATTTTAGAGATGAGTGAAACTGATTTAGGTCATCCTGGGCTGAAGGTCAAAAGGTTGGATCTGATGAAAGGTAACCTACACTGTTTTCATTTGAAATAATGTTGGGCCAATCAATGCACTTTGTTCTACATGTATATTGCACCAATTTTTGCCATCAGGTTTGATGTACTGATCAGTCAAGCATTCAGTTGGTCTTGACACTCACACATCAGTCAAAAATCATCCCCATATTTTCTAGAGCTGATCGGTCCAGTGTTAATTTCCAATTAATTCCACCATAGAAGTTTTGATTATCATTTTTGTTATCTTGTGGAACTTTTTTTCCCAGGTGTCAGCCGGGTGAATGTTTATGTAAATATGCCAATGACATCGACTTTATGACAACAGCAAATTGCAAAATGAAAATCTTAGACATTGACGGAAGTGACCATCTCTGTTTATTTGCGTACGAGGACATTAAGAAAGGGAGTGAGTTGCGATATGATTATGGTAATGAGGAGGCACCATGGCGTCATCAGGTAATAATCAATCATATTCTCTACTGTATGTTTTAGAAATGGTGCTGAATTATTTCTTGGAATTTAATTCACTCACAATTAACTTACAATACAGTACAAGCATTTCCGTGTACTTTACTATAGTAAATGTGATGTCATAGTTCGTGTGACCTGGCCTAAGGTACCACTCAATAGTCTGTCCAGATGTAGCTAATAGGCATGTAAATCGTCACTTTTGGCATATCGCGATATGCGGCCAAAAACGTAGCGAAAATGCATGGATGGTAATTATGGTGGTTATCGAACTGTCGCTACGTCTTCGCTTGTAACTTTTACAAGCAACATCTGTCAGCCGTAAAATTTCACAGGCATAATGAGAAAAATAGGGGCTTTCCTCTCGTATCAAAAAGTTCACTTCGATGGAAGAAACCATATGTGATCTGAACATACACCTTTAATTAATATTCACTTTTTTTGAAGTTTCAACTTTGAAGTTGCCTTCCAATCTGCAAAAACCTTGAATATAATACCACAGTGAAATTCTATGTACAGGGAGATACCACTGCTGAAGCTCAACATGAAGAAGAAACCCCTGCCAATGTGCCAACAGAAGAGGAAACCCCTGCCAATGTGCCAACAGAAGAGGAAACCCCTGCCAATGTGCCAACAGAAGAGGAAACCCCTGCCAATGTGCCAACAGAAGAGGAAACCCCTCCAGAAGAGGAAACCCCTGCCAATGTGCCAACAGAAGAGGAAACCCCTGCCAATGTGCCAACAGAAGAGGAAACCCCTGCCAATGTGCCAACAGAAGAGGAAACCCCTGCCAATGTGCCAACAGAAGAGGAAACCCCTCCAGAAGAGGAAACCCCTGCCAATGTGCCAACAGAAGAGGTAACTCAATCTAAACTTACCATTTTGTCATGTGTCAACAGAAACTTGCAAAAACTTGCAAAATTACTAGCATACACTAGCAGAAAGTTAAGTTAAAATACTAGTACAATGCTAGGTTTAGATTGGAAGACTGCACGATACAAGTTTTGAGCAAATCAAGTAATTTTGGTGAACACAATTATCACCATACCCCCGGGGCAAAGGTAGGCCGTCAAAGTCACTGGTATCGGTGTGTAGGTACATATGTCTTTACAAGTCAAGCAAAAAAGTACTAACATTCCTACCATGACATGAATGCCAAAATGGTGAAAAATCCTGATTTTCAAAAAAGTGACAGGGTCAGGACTTGCATAAACTTCCAAGAATATGCTAGTATTTTGGACAATTTTTTTTACTAGGGCAGTATGTTTAATCTACATACATGCATGCATTCAGTAGGTCGCTTGTGCATTTATATCATGCATTTTCCAATCCATTGAAGTTACGAGCTACAAGTGATTATGATTTTCTTTTATTTCTAACTGTTAATACAGGTCTTACGGCAGAAAGACCAGAAGCAATTTGTTGCCAGTTCGCTGAGGAAAGACCAACAGGTTAGTGTTAAGTTTTTTAACCTAACTTTATACTAATATTTAAAGGAATAGGCACTGATTGTGACAACACATTTTGACTGCATCATTCTGTAGAGACTAATGTAAAAAGCATATGACCAAAATCCCATGCGAATCAGAGATTGCATTTGTAATGGATTATTATGCGGCCCATAGGCTAGTGTGTGATTAAGTAAAAAAACGGACATGATTAATTATGGCTTAGACGTCTGATGAGCACAGAGTTATCTTAGAAATGTTGGTATACCATCTGTCCATCCCTGGAAAATCTCTGAATGGTGTGTTAGATCCTATTAGTTTAAAAGAAATCTGTAAAATATAATACCTAATCACCATGCTCCATGGTACATATTGTACATACAATATTTCTCATTTTTCTCTTAACTAATTCATCTTAAAAGTCCACATAAACTACATTAACAGGTGCCAAAAGCATATTTTCACAGCATAACCTATAACTCAAAATCAATAGCGATGTCCAACTCATTTCCCTTGATCATATGTCACATGTAGTCCAACCAAAATTAACCAATTTAAGCTTCAATTGATCATTATATCAGGCAATTTAGTAATCATTCTACACCCTTAAAATACAATCTCTTGCAGAAAAGAATGGTAGATACAACATCAAGGAAAACCGAATCACCAGCAGTCGAGTCGCCAGCAGCACTGACAGAAACAGAGTCACCAGCAGCGACAACAGCAACAACAGCAGTGACAACAGTAGTGACAGAAACAGAGTCGCCAGGAGCGACAACAGCAGGGACAGAAAAAGAGTCAACAGCAGGGGCAGAAAAAGAGTCAACAGCAGCGACAGAAACAGAGTCGCCAGCAGCGACAGAAACAGAGTCGCCTGCAGCGACAGAATCACTAGCAGCGACAGAAGCAGAGTCACTAGCAGCAGTGGCAGAAACAGAGTCGATAGCACCATCAAGGGAAACAAGGTGGGCTGACCATCTAAATAGGACACAAGGAGGGAAACAAATTGGGTCAATAACTTTCAACAAGAACAGCCACATTGCTAAAGGAAGCAATGGAGCTATGATCTATGTAGGGACAGTGGGAGACCAACCAGTTGCTGTAAAACGTATTCAAGCACATTTCTGTCAGGAAGAAGTCGAGATACAAAGGCTGTTGCAGGATAAAACTCTGGATAACATCTTGCAAGCGGTTGCAATTGAACAGGATGATGACTTTGCATACATAGCAAGTCCACTTTGTGAGTACAATCTTGAGGAACTGATTGAAAAGGAACCATGCCCGATGATGTTAACTGACAATAAAAGAATTGAAATGTGTACATCTCTCCTGAAAGCCGTGTGTGAGCTTCATAAGCTTGACATTCTTCATAGAGATATCAAGCCTCGGAATGTGCTGATTGGTAAGAAATGTATTTTTTCATTTGACATTGTTTTTGTATTGCTCATCAGTCTCTTACAGTGGGAGCTCTATGGCCAGTATTCACAAAGGCGGACTATAATAACTTTAGTCTTATACTGTCTGTTAAGAAAATATGTTTGTATTCTTTGTTAAATTTGATGTATTTTCAGTATTTGTAAGGTTTAAAATGTATAATTATAATATGGTCATGTTTTTTAACCTGGTACCCATACGGATTGTAAGATTATTGTCAAAAAACCAAATATTAAAGGTGGTCAGTTTGTAAAAACAAGGGTTTACTATTTTCTCTGTCATATCCACATCAAACAGTTATATTTATATTGATTGAATTTATTCATGATGTAGCTTAGCCAAATACCCACACTTGCATACTAAAACTACTTTTGTTAATTAGCATTTAATCATGAATACAGGGTGATCCAAAACGTTGATGAAAATACTTTTGAAATTGTTATTGAGGGTTTAAAATAAACTTGAAACTGCTGAAATACAGGTTTAACATGTGTATAGAAGAGGGGGGCCACAAGCAAGATAAAAGGATGAAATAACAAAGGAACTAGGAAGCTCAGCATGGGAAAAATTCACCAACGATAGAAACAGGTGGTGAGATTTTGTCTTTTTGTTAATTATGCCACATTTTAATTTTTGTATTAACTCCTGTATACATGTTTTTTAAACCATAATGTAATTAACACTTGCAAAACAATATTCCATCATTAACAATTGCTTAGTGCAATTTAAGCCTTTTCATCATATTACTACCCCGGTACTTGGTGCATCATCTCTTCTTCCTCCTGCCCCTCAACCACCCCTACCTTATTACACTAAACGAGCTTTTCTGATTATCAAAGCAGTTTGGATTAGGTTTTTCTTCTGATACTTAAAAAGACTAATAAATAACGTTAAACAAATCATCAGGCCTCTATGATATATAATATAAACATCTAAAGACACGTAACAAAACCACAATATTTAGGGTCCCAACTTAAAAAACACGACTATATGATCCTCTCTTGAAGAGCTAGTCCGCCTTTGTGAATACCTGCCTACAACATGTATGTAATCAAGTATGTCTGGCCAGGTTGGCAGCAGGAAAGCTGGCTTGGCAGGCGGTGTGCATAGAAACATTAACCACTTTCAGCGAGGGTCACAATTTTCCATAATTTACAGTGTTTTTAGATACAAATCAGTGTTTCAGGATTTTTTTTGGGGGGAGGGTGTTTCGGGTGTTTTTTTACTGAACGTGACGGCCACCAGCCAGAGTCGCCACATTTTGTTTTTGTTTGGGCATTTTTTTGGAAACAGGCTATAGTCACGAAAATCGCAGGATTGACCGCAATCCCAAGACTATGGGAAAGGGTGTCAAAACTGTCAAATATATCTACACCATAGGTTTGACTTCCAAATTTACCTTGGTCTCATTTTTGTTAGTCCTGTAAAGGAGTCACACTTTCCCCTAAAGGGGCAATTATCACTTGAGATGGTCCTGTAATGTAATGAGCCTGTGTATTACCCAATAAAATACCAAGTAACCCTGTTGGGATCATACAGATCAAGAACCGCTTTCATTTTAATTTTATCCATATAGATAACAGTGGACAACTGTATGTGGCTGACTTTGGTATTTCTAGAGACATGAATAATCAAACAACCTTATTAACAACTTCTGCTGGTACAATGTGTTGGAAGGCCAGGGAGGCATTGGTTCCCAATTCAAGATACAAGAAGTCATCTGACATACAGGTAACAACATTACAATCAGAATCAGAATGGGCATGACATGCAGCCAGACTAAATTTAAGTTGTACACATTCTATAGTATTTGTCTTCTAAATAAATGTGCATTATCCCCATGGATACAGATCATTCTAAAATGTCTTGCTATAGTAAAAGTATACATAAGTTAGTATAATAAGTTGGCATACAATGCCACCAGATTTCAGGAAAAGTTTGTTCATTATTACCATTTATATTGATTGTTTATTCATACATTACATAGTTCAGTGCAGCTGAATATTTAAGGTGGACGAGAGGACAGACTTTTATCCAAGTCCACCTCATCTCTGAGTCTGATCTTTGTGTCAGAGTCTGAGCCGAATCAGACTGAAAATCAAATATGTTCCTTATTTTTTGTAAAGCCTCAAGCTGTAAACACAATGTCTTTCAAATGCCTTACTGTGTAAAATGACACTGATTAAAACCCCCAATTTCTTGTACAATTGATTGAATCGATTGGTAGCAGAAATCAAGAGATTATTAGGCATTATCATTAGTTATTTTAATTAATTGTGACATAGACATCACTTTGTTCTATAGCTGACTTGTTTGGGGTCCTGTAAGCTCACTTTGGATCCATCACACGCAATTGGGGGTAATATATGCTCTCCTGGATTCATTGTAAGCGAATCATTCCGGGGTACTCTAGGTTTACTTGGAACCATTTTATACTCATTTGATTGTGTTAAAATCTCAATTAGATCCATTGTAGACTTATTTGGGGTATTATAGGCTCACTTGGGTGTATTGTACATTAATCTCCGTGTTATACGATCACTACTATTCCATTGTACAGGGTGGTTCAAAAAATGCATTGCTACCGGGTCTGAACTGTGGCTTCCGTGCCCCAAATCACCAATTAACGGTCATACAAAAAGGGGTCAAAAATGAAAAATTCTCCAATCTGTTTTTGAATATCATATTATTCCCACAGTGTCAACATTGATATGAGAGAAATCTGGAGCTTGGCGCGCTGAAGCGTATCGCAATGCATCCCCCCTGGAATCATGCATGGTGGAATATAGGGAATAAGGTCATATAGCTACCTCAAAACATGCTGTAGAAAAGCTACAAAATAAAGGCTATCTAAAAATGGTGAAAGATATATCCAATGGTGTATTTTCAGGTGGTTGGAAGCATGCTTTACTACATCTTGACTAATGGACACCTTCCATTTGAGTCCACATTTCCATACATGAAGGAGCCTCATGGGGTGACCAGGAACACCGAGGACGATCACTATAGTCTTTCACATTTAGGAAGGTTTCCTGCTTTTACACTATTGCTGCAGAAAATGATCAGGTCAGAGCCAGACAAACGGCCAGCAATTGAAACCTGTATAGAGCTATTCAAGGAACTTGCATGTAAGTCTTCGTAATAAAGTCATATAGGGTAAATTAAATATAATTTACCTGTGCTTGTTCCAATCACTTTTAAACCCACAATTTTCCTTATATTTTTTTTGTGATTTTAGTATGACATGAAAGCCTGTATTTTTCTCACCATCCTGAAATATGAGCCTCTAAATTCATTTTGTTCCAAAGTTATACAGAACAAAACACCGTTTAACTGATCAGCAACAAATTAGCCCGGGGGGGGGGGGGGGGGGGGGGGGGCCAGTCAAACATAAAGCTGTACACATGCGTGACCAAAAAAACGCGTGAAAAGGGGTGTTTTTCAGCGTTGGACGCATCACGCGCGTGACGTGTTAAGGGTATCAAAAACACTAATTTTCAAGAAAAAGGGTGGTTTAAAATATCGGTCAAACGTGTTTAGGGGGGTTTAGGGTAACTCGTCTTGTTCCGGGGGTTTTGTTTCCCATTTTGAACTTGTTTAGGGGTCAAAATTTATAAGGAAAGCGCGCTAAAAACTTGTTAGGGGTAATTTTGCTCGCATGATAAAACTTGTTTAGGGGTTGTCTGGAAAAAGTTTGGTCACGCATGTGTACAGCTTTATGTTTGACTGGACCCCCGGGCAAATTAGTACAACGCGCTCAGTCTGTGGAGGATTGCAACATACATTATTATGCACATCATTAAAACTGCAGGTTGCAATTTCCAGTCTTTCATATTATGGAAAAAACAAACTGTGATAAAATCAGAACAACCACCTTTAAGAAAATGATTAAGGAAGATGGAGACTAAGAAATAAGGAAGTTGTCAGTGTATTATCAATTTGTTGCTTTGGTGCAAGAAGGTTGTACATGCAGAGCCTTTTAGACCGGCAGCCCAGAGCCTGTTGGTCATACGAACGAAGTACTAATATATGAACCCATGAAAATTCATAGAAAAATTTAATATGATGTCTGGCAGCGATCTGCTGCTGCATGTAATCCCAGGAGAGGATACAGTTTCTACAGGGGTTTTGTTAGTTCCCACTATACTGGCATCACAAAATACAAATGTCTTTGTTCATTCATTTTCTGTATTGATCAGGCAACAAACAATTCATCCCATCATGTTCCTCCAAATGTGGCCCGCGTTTTATTTGTTGAGGGGTTCAGCATTGTATTTGTAGCTTTTTAAGTGCTTCCGTAACTCCCTGGTTACTCGATCAAGCACCTTTTTGAATGCATTTTTGTCATTGAAGTTTTACGTATGGCAATTATTTTGATTGCTTGAATTTATCCAGTTTAATTATAATACCACACACACTCCATCTAGAGTTGCGAAGTGATGCGACAAACTGCCCTTTATTTGCTTTCCCACGATGGAAGAAGCTGTTGTTGGCTACTGACCTGTGGCCCCCACCAAACCCCAATTAAAAATTGTGTGGCCCGACGGTCAATTTTAAGTTGGGAAGGGGATCAAGGTCTGGCATACTGGCTTTTCACTCAATTTTCATATTTGTGTTAAATTACTTGTTATAATTAAGTGCAAGAGTTGGCCGAAATAGAATATAAAGTTTTTAAGAACATTTAATTTCAAATTAGTCGTTAAATAAGTAAACATTATCAAGAAACCCACAAATGGTGTTGGTTCGAATCGCCCTCTATGTCTTAAACCCAAATCAGTGATTGAATACACACTAATGATTGTGGGACCATGCACCCCTTGGACCCACAATTGTTTTAAAAAAACATTTAAAAGTATTGACTAGTTTTCGTCAAAATAAACATGGTCCTCAAATGTTGGCGTGTTTACAAAAGTTTAGTATTTTGGTCTTATTGACAGTGGTAATTATGCTACTCTTGTAAGGGTAATTTAACTAATTTGGGGGTCTGAATCTCCGTGTTAACTTTTGTTTTTTAGTTTGTTTTGTTTTTTGTCACAACAATTATTCTCTATAAATACTTTTGAATTATAATATTGTCCCTAATGTCTTTCAAGTATATTATATTTTTTTCTTCAAAATGTCCAGCATAATTGTCAGTGTCAGTGTAGCGTTCAGACTTCCAAGGGTGATGTCTTGCTTGCGAGTAGGAATATGTATGTGTGCTCTGTCCTAAACCCAAATCTGAGGGCCAGTGATTGAAAACACACTAATAATTGTGAGACCATCACCCCTTGGATCTACAATTGTTTATTTTTTATAAAATGTAGTATCTCAAATATGCAAAATTAACAAATATTAAAATTTGGTATAATACAAGTTTCTATTATCATTACCCACCTCCACATATATTTTAAACACATTCTGTGCAGGACACTGTAGCCAGCGATACTACCTTAGAAGGGTCATTTTGTGATTTCTCAACATTTATTAATGAAACATAAATAAATAAAGATAATGTCATACAATTCCTATGTATACCTTGCGAAAAATGGATGAATAATGATCAGACTTTAGGGTTGTGATTCGTTATTAAATTGTACGTGAAATAAATGTTGGTTAACCGCCATTTATTTTTATATGATATACATGTAACCACTTATTTCTGCATATTATTGAATCTGCAGGTATTCTTAAGTAGGGCCTGTTTCAAAAACAAAGTGATCATGTCGGACGGAATTTGACAAACTAATCAACTGTCATTTTTGTTCTGGAAGGAATGGGTATTTTTTATTTTACCAATATAGGGGTCCCATGTATACCTTTGATATTATGACCTTAAATAAAAAATTATCTATAGCAGATTTGTCGTCGGAAAAACTGACCATGTCGGACGGAAACGATAGAATTGGGTATCCCTACTTTTTTGAATTCAATTCAATATTCTATCGAAAGTTTAATTTAAACAGCATTAAATCAATTCTGGTTAATTACACAAACAACAAATGATGTCATTTCTTTCATTTTTTTGTATTCAATCTCATTCGTTTGGTAAACAGCGCCCTCTCAAATGACACCATTGGCCAGAATCCAGGCATGTCGGACGGAATAGATATGATATGACTCTTTGGGAACCTTTAAAATTAAAAAAATCAACTTAGCAGATAAAGTATCATTTGTACTTAAGATGTTCAATATAAAATTAAAAAAATTAGGGAATGGTTTGTTAAAAAGTTATAAGGGTAAACAATTTATAAATTCCGTCCGACATAAAAAATTCCGTCCGACATGCTTTTGCCAAAGCATTTCAATATCAGTAAAAACATGTTGTTTTATAGATTTAAAAATAGTTCAAACTGTAACAGTAAAGAGTCATAAATAAATAACAAATACAACAACCAAAAAAAAGAAGAAAAAAAAAGAAGTTTATTCCATTCAATGAGATACTTTCTTTGAATATTCCGTCCGACATGCACATTTTCATGTCGGACGGGAAAAAATGTCCCCTTCAATTTTGCCAATTTATTATAAATATTTTTTGAAAATAAACTCAAATCTTAACACACTACCTAATTGCTTGATACTTGACAGAAACATTTTTTTTTATTTATTTATATTTTTTTTAAATAAAAAACTTTTTACTAAAATTTACCATGTCGGACGGAATTTTTGCCGTTCATTTTCCGGAAATTTGCACCATGTCAATAGTTCTTCATTTTTTATATATTTTTTCTTAATTTTGAGTGGAAAAGTATTTGCTTTGATACTAAAATGTAAAAGATGTAAAAATAAATAACATCTACCTGCTTCCATAGAGATCATCATATCATGCTCAAAATTCCGTCCGACATGCTGGATGTTTTACACATGCTTCAAATATTTATTGTATTTTGCAAAATTTTATATTTTTTTGGAGAAAAAAAATAAAATCCACATGTAAAAGACATAAATCAACAATAAAATACAAAATTTTCTAATCTGCAAAGTTTTTTTAAAATTTTTAGTACTTTGGTTACCACTTTTGAAACAGGCCCAGTATGCATGCATATACCAACCCAAGGTTTCTGATTTAATGTAAAAATCTTGATTATTTTGGAATAATATTGAGGATGAAGCATGAAATGCCCCTCTAATATTGTATGTTCTTTGTGTTATATAGTGAGAATGTGCGACTGCAGCCCCATTGGTCTTACATTTGTGATTACAGACATGAAGAGCTCTAAACAAAAGGTAAATTTTACAAATTTATATTACGCATGGACTTGCGTCAGATTAGTGTGATAGCTATGTTTGAAAGCTGTGATTTGTGTCTTGTGTTGCAGGAAGATTACTTTTTTGTATGTGACATTTTGGTTAAAATTTTGCTCTGAAATTAATAATTGCAACCAAACTTGGATCACTGTTGTAATATAGGGACCTCATGCGGCATGCCATGTGTGTTGGTGTTCAAGATCAATGTACTGAGATAGTCATTGGGAGGTACATTTGTAAATCACTACACTGAACCAGCTGCATTCATGATGTTGATAGAAAACTATTGCATATTCCCTCCTGAGAGTGGAACCCTCCAAAAGAAATACCACTGAACGTCTCTATCTTGGGTCCAAATCTTTCTGGGTTGTATCTGTTTTCCTAGATAGGGGGCAGGTGGCGATCCATCCTGAACCTGAAGCCGCTGAACAAGTTCGTCAGGCCGGCAAAGGTCAGGACGGAATCCTTGGAGAGTGTGCTCAGTTTTCCAATAAAAGGGAAGTGGGCATCTATGATAGACCTTCAGGATGCTTACCTGTACGTCCCGGTAGCTCAACAAGACCAAAGGTGGCTCAGATTTCATATCCAGGGCCGTAGCTACCATTGGGCGTGTCTTCCCTTCGGGCTCTCCGCATCACCCCGGGTGTTTACGATGATCAAACGGGCGGTGGGGCCCACCACCGACTGCTTGGAGTCAGGCGGTGTATGTACCTCGACTATTGGTTAGTGTATGGTCATAGCCCGTGTGTTTGGCGGCTGACCATCAAGTTACTACAACGACTAAGATTAATACCAACGAATCCATGTCAAGGCTGACTCCCAGTCAGGATTTAGTCTACCTGGGGCCTCGCCTCCAGTTAGACATTGGCAGCACCACACCCTCGATGCCGAGGATGTCGGCCTTAGTGGAGCAGGCACTGTCACTGTTAGCCAGGCCGGAGGCTCCCGCCAGCGTATGACTCCGCCTGTTGGGACCGATGGCCATTCAGATTTTCGGAACATATCGCTTTTTATTCTCCCACTTCCCGCCTTTTCCTCCCCTTTCCCCATCTCCCTTCCACATTTTTTTTCCACATTCCCTCTTTCCCCCTTCCTTCCAAAATTCCCCCTCCCCAAACCTCTCCAAGGGTGGGCGACTCACCCACCTCTTGTTACGCCACTGGTTGTGAGTTCAGGACTGAAATTAAAGGACTGGGGCTAAAAATCCAAACATTTGGCAGCTTTATAAGGCTGAGCACCCCAAATCCCCCAGATCAGGCTAACTAGGTACATCATTTACATTAATTTTAAAAAGCTTTTATGATGCAATTCTCTATTCATCACATTCTTATTTTGTGCATTCTTCATTTTCCCCCTGAATTTCTAAATAGGCCAATATCAACCGACTGGCTGAAATATCACAGAGCAGAGTGGAAAATAAAGTGACAAACAAGACAACTCATCTGATTGTTTGTAGAACATCAGGTATGTAAATTATTACTTGGTAGTAGTAGTAAACCAAAGTTTTGAATCCGGTAATGTTTCCGGCAAATAGGGGTGGCCAGATTTACTTCACACTTGTGGCAATCGCCCTAACTCCCTCTGTTCACTCTTCTCAAATCAAAGCATCCTCAATCCTCAACCCAACCCTCCTACTCTCCTCCTCCCCTTGCATCTTCCATGTCTTCTTTGGTCGTCCCCTCCTCCTCGCACCACCCACCTCAAACTCAAAAGCCCTTCTTAAGACATGCTCTTCATCCTTTCTCAGCACATGCCCATACCAACGAACATTATTTGCCTTCGCCAAACAGTCCACCACTTCTTCCACACCCAACATCTGCATCAAGTCCTCAGTCTTCTTTCTATCCATCAACTTCACACCACACATCGATCTCATCATTGCTCTCTCTGCCCTTCTCAAAATCCCCCTCTCAATTTCACTCAAACACCATGTCTCGCTGCCATACAGCATCACCGATCTCACACAACT
Source organism: Ophiura sarsii (assembly GCA_035610835.1). Lineage (NCBI taxonomy): Eukaryota > Metazoa > Echinodermata > Ophiuroidea > Amphilepidida > Ophiuridae > Ophiura > Ophiura sarsii. Next base: position 682,175 of record CM069449.1, on the reverse strand, counting down.
CCTATACACCATTCCTTTCATCTTCAAAGGAAATCTTTTCCCGTGTAACAACTCTCCACATTCCCTAAACTTCACCCACCCATACCTCACTCTAGCAGTCACAGCCGCCTCACATCCACCACCCCCACTAAACCTGTCCCCCAGGTACCATAAACCATTATGACTGTCATCACCCTATCACTCCTTCTCACCTCCACCACCTCGCACAATTCCTCCTTCACCTCTCATCCCATCCCATCGTTATTTCCCACCCACCACAACTTATACCTTTTCCCCTCAACCCTATCATCCTAGCCTCCTTCCCTCTCCACCTCACCTCTTGTACACAACACACGTCCACCCTCCTCTTTCTCCCCCCCCCCCCCCCCCCCCCCCCCCCTCCCCTCAGACTACCCACATTCCAACTTCCTACCTTCACCCCGAACCGTTATTCGGCTTCACACCGTCATGAAGCAAGCGACGCCTGCACGGCCCAGGGTGATTCCCAGCACCTTCCTTTTTCTGGTAGACAGGTGCTGCCGCCCACCCGAACTTTCGGCTGGCTGGTGTCAATGCATAGTTGCTGCCATGGCAACTATACATCATGTGTAAATACAATTATTACATTGGTTTATGGGCACCATGCAATGTTGGATCTGGTGGAAGTGTTTTACACCAGTGTAATTATGTCCACAAGGTAGGCACAAATGAGATTGCAATGAGCCCTGTACATATTTTGAAACTTTCAACTGACAGGCCTTGGGAGAAGAAAATAAATGAAAGAAAAATAGTGACTGGTTGTTTTTGTATTTTGCAGACGATTTGCTTGCAAAGAGAACAATGAATTACCTTAAAGCATTACTGCATGGAGTGTGGATTGTTGACTATTCATGTAAGTTACAGGGAGAAGTAAACTGTATTATTAAAGGAGCATTTAGTGATTTTAAGACATGCTGAAACATGAATGAGTTTAAAGATAATCATCAAAACAGCTCAAATAAAAAAATTCATACAATTCCGATATTTCCGTCACAAGAAATGAGTGAATAACGGGCGCACTTCCGGGTTGCAATTCGCTATTTAAATTGATGATATCACCGCTTATATTTCTTCATGTTACAGAATCTACAGGTAAGCTAATGGTATGCATGCATATGCCAACCCAAGGTTTCTGATTATGTAAAAATCTATGAGAGTCATTCAAAAAGTTCTGCCTCAACACTCGTATTTTAAATACCAGCCTCAAAATTGTGTATGGTTATACACTTGTAACGCCTCTACAATAGGGTAGCAGTGTTTTTTTACCTTCATTTCTTGATTGTTGAAATACCAGTCTATAGGTGTTTCTAGATTGTGGTACGATATTGAATGAAAATTGTTGATCAGGCCATAAATACATTTATTGACTTATATAACAACCAAGAAATGCAGGAAACCACAACTGCATACCCCTTTGTAGAGGAGATTCAAGTGTATAGCCACAGACATATTTGATAACACTGACTTTTAAAATATCGATCAGAGTTATTAGATTTGAGGCAGAACTTTTTGAATGACCCTCATAGAATATTTTGGGGATGAGACGGTCAATCACAAAATGCCCCATTAATGCTACATAACTGAAAATATAACATGTTCTGTATTGATATCTGAACTGGATGTGCATGGCACCTTGACATATACACATGGAAAAAAGTATCGCACCACTTGTTGAAAAGTGCAAATGTGGCCTCGAATTTTGCCACCATGGTGTGATATTAAGGATCATTTGTTTGCGAAAACTGTCCAGCAAAATGTTATGCAATAAAAGGGCCACATTTGAGTTTGTGACGTAATCGATGTAATGTTTTTCAAGGCCAATGGGAAAACGCATAAAACAAGTTTGGATATAACGCGATATTGAGAGGCCCAATGATTAATCTCTATAGTTGTAATCCCTGGTAACACATTCCAGCCTTCCAAGGTCAAAGGTCATCTGGGGTCAAATTTCAAAAGTTGCCCGATTGTCCTCAAATATGAAAAAACACCCTTTTTCGTACACCCAACGGTTATGGGGTCAAAGGTCAAAATAAGTCAAATTTTAAATAAGTTCAAATGACAAAAACAATATTGCGGAAGTGTTGACCGAGGTCAAATAATAATACAAAAATCAATGGTGACCTCATCGTATATACTGAATTTATGAGCAACAAAAAAATGGCATGTTTGGACTCATTCACTGCATTGTAGCCTATAATGTCTAAATGGAACATTTCTTGCACCAAATACAGAACTAATATAATGACTATTTTAAGTTTTTAAAGTCTATTCAATATCGAGTTATACCCAAACTTGTTTTATGCATGTTTTTGGACAAAAGGATGCATTTTCCCCTTGGCCTTGAAAAACATTACATCGATTACGTCACAAACTAAAATGTGACCCTTTTATTGCATAGCATTTTGTAGGACAGCTTACGCAAACAAATGATCCTTAATATCACACCATGGTGGCAAAATTCGAGGCCACATTTGCACTTTTCAAAAAAAAAAAAGTGGTGCGATACTTTTTTCCATGTGTATAGATAAACATTTATGATTTCCACTACAAATGTTGAAAAACTGTCAGGACAGTGGCGTAGCTAGGGGCTGGGGGGGGGGGGGGGGGGGGGGGGGGGGGAGGGGGCTGTGGGTGGGCATTTGTGGGTAATTGAATACCAGAGGGAGTTTAGCGTGGTAGGAGTTGTCAGATAGGACCTATTTATGCTATTTTAATGATCGAGAGACAAATCTAGGGACAATTTTTTCCATTTTTTTTTCAAAATTTGTAAATTTGTTCCAGAAATTGACCCAAAAGTGGAACAAATTTGATGTTCCATGTGATATTTTCAGATTTCAGGCCATCAAATCGGTTTATAGCGTAATTTTTAAAAAATAAAAAAATGTCCTTGGATTAATCTGTGCTCTATATATTGCCATTGAAATGGTATATTATTTTGTTTTATGTTATAACATGTTCTAAGATCGCAAAACTCATGAAAAACAAAGTATTTAAAAATCACTTTTAAAGGTAAAATGTGTACATTTCTGTCCTTATCTAAACTTATATAATCTAAACTTATTCCCGAGCATGTAGGTTTTAAGACTTGAAGTTAGTTTTATATCAACTTGTGTGTATATTTTACCTATTTTATTTTATTATCCATTACGAATTTGATGTAAAAATGGAAATTATTATCATTTTGTAATCTCCTATTACGTCTAAATTTGCATGTGTTAGGCATTTTTATTATGCAGTTTCCATACCAACTCGCGTGTCAGGACGCAGAATGCTTATAATGCCAGCGTGTGTGCTCTGCGCCCTGTATACGCATACATACAGGACTAAATGTACTAATGAATGATTTTTATGAATGAACAGCTCCTGAACAAAAAACGTCAGGAATAAGATAAAACAATTTAGCATTCTTTTTTTGCAGGGGTCGAAGCATGTTTGCAGTATGGTGCTTGCTGGAAAGGAAGTGAAGACGGTTTCGAAATTACTGGGGATACTACTGATGGTCGAACTGATGCCCCTATGAGGGCAAGGCAGTTGCAGAATAGTGACATACTACGGAACTATGTGATCGGTGTTGATACTTCAGTTCCATATTATGAAGGTATGAAATGCCAGTTTTAAAGTACTTTTGATGTGTACACCCTCTTTGTCATGTTATATTGCTGCACCATGTTTCAGTCTCGCACTTCAGTTCATTTACATTTGAAAGAACAGAAGCATTTATGTGTGTATGCAATACACAATTTAACATTTATCTTAAACATAGCTCCCCTGGGCAGACAACAGCATGAACAGTACCTTTCATATAAATTTGTTATCATGTCGTTGCGTTGCCATAGCTGATGGTAACAACATTTTAACATAGATGCACCTATGGAGAAAGTAACATTTCCTCCAATTTGTCCCAATAAACCTATAACAGTCTTATTCCTGTGACTTTTCCACATTTTTACCACTTATGCTTAAATACCCTGTGTAGTGAATATTTAGCAGGGCTCCCGTTAACGTGCATCATTGCGTCTATGACGCACATTGGCGGCTAGCGGGAGCCCTGATATTTAGTGATATAAAAGAAAACTTGTTCATACTATTTTTACTTCTGCTGATAGTTCAGTAATTTGTATCCCCAAAGAAAGACTGTTGTTGGAAAGAGAGCTAAGTGATCAGTTATATCTGGCTGGCTGACTAGAAGGCTGGAATGGAAACCTGATGGTTGGGTGGGAACACAAAATAATTTTGGGGGATAAATCTTTTGGGGATAAATCATGCACTAAATAGTTCTTGTTACTAATTAATGTTACTTTTTTTTCTTTTCAAAGATTGTGTTGAACTTCTCCAGAAGGCCGGTGCTTCATTCAAAACAGATTTGGAAGCCTTGACCACTCCAAGAAAATCATTAATTCTGACATCTTACAATACGAATGAAGAGAAGACTCGCGGTAAGTTTATGGACGTATGAATTTCATCTAACTCTTCCGAAGGCTTATTTCTCTTGCCAATTAACCCTTTCCGTCCCAGGCAATTTATTTGATCAATTCTAAGTTACCCATTTTGGGTCTAAAGTCAGTAAAGATCCATCAATAATTTGATCATTTGAGTTGAATAGCAGTATGGCCCTTGAACTGTAATGTTTATTGACTACATATTGATTCAAAGCAAGTCCTTTCATTTATCCAGGTCAGGAAAACCCCATCAATATATAACCTAAGGAGGAGTAACTAATGCACAACTGTACACCCATCAGATTAAAGGATTTCAGAAACACAGTATAGTTGCAGACAGTGGCAGTTTAATAGATTTTTGAGATTATCAATTAATGCAGAACATAATTAATTGTTTCTAATTTCAGCTCTCTATGATAAGTACAAGGTACCGATTGTGACACACCACTGGTTATCTGACTGCATAGCTTCCTATGAGGCAAAGCCGTATTTTCGTTACCTACGAGAGCCGTCACTGCCTGGCCATTTCATCTCACCTGAAGATCACAAAACAACATCCAAAGGTACCGTACCATATTTATGTAGCTTTTAAAGCTATTTTGTAATTAGTTTGATATTTGAATTGCTTGATTTTCAGGGTTAGAAATTTGTCACATGTTACGAGAATCAATTTAGATTCTTGTCAGAGAATTTTACGATTCTCCTCCATTTACTTTGTGTATAAACCTAAAAGGTTTGCGAGAATTTCATTGGATTCTCCTGTATTTGTTCAGGAGAATCTTTGCAAGAATGCATTCCCGGATTCTATAGCTCTTATTATTCTAGCTCTGATTTTGTTTTTAAAAATTACTGTTTTGATGTTTTAGTTATATATTTATTTTAGTGTTTTGTTATTTAATTATGTGTTATTTTTATTATTGAACCGATGCACTGTATTGGGCTGATATTAGGCCCTAGTATTGACAAAACATCAGATTGTTAAAAAAATTGTCTTTGCCAACATTATTTACCGATGTTTAATTGACCCAGTATCATTTTTATAGCGCTAAACACAAACTTTTTATCAAAAACTTACACAGCAAAGGATCCGGATTCTGGTTTAAATTGAACATAATTTATAAATATTGACGGATTCAAACCATCAATTTATCTATCAATAATATCGATCAGCAGCGTAAACATGTTAAACTGCATATTGGGAATATGAGCTTTCATCTTTTACAGGTTTTTAAATCAATGACAAAGTGATAAGTTATGTCAATTTGAATAATATAACTCATTTTCAGTTCACATACAGAAGTGATAACTTTTCAATCTGTTAGGACAATGGAAAATGGGAATCCTCTCAATGTGCTAACTTCACATTGGAATAGATAGAAATTGAGATGTGTTACATAATTGCCGAAAGATCTGTAATGCAATATCCAATTTGATCCAAACTTCCAGGAATAATAGAAAACATAAAAACCGTTTCATTCATTAACAAATTATTGATCCAAATTAAATAAAATATTTTGATTTTTCTGTGGGTTGCATTTGTTTTTGATCACTATGTGTGTACCATTGCAGTTTTTCTTGCTTTATATTACTTAAACCCTAAGGCTTCTTTACACCTTTTGTAACAATTTATTGTGGGGAAATGTTACTAGCTGAAAACCTGCTCCTGTGGTGATGAACCTTATACCTTCCTTGTGTATTTGTTTAAGGGGAGCAATTAAAATGGACAAATTTGCCCCTGGTTCTTCAACAATTGCCCCTGGATCAGGTCTAATCTATATGAACAGGGGGCAATTATTTTGAGGAACTTTCCCCCGGTTTTTGTGCCATTAAAATAGTTTTCTAGTAGTTTTTACCATCTATTTCTTGATTTTTGAGAAAAAAAATCCCCCAGTCCTTTTGGGAGAAAATTTCCCCCTGTTCTCGTATCCTTAAAAAAAAGCTTGCTTGTGTATAGTATACCTTACAAAGGTTTTTATATTAAAGATTTGATGCATTTTTGTGACCCCTTCTTACAAAACCAGGAACAAGTCACAAGTCAAATATTTTGAGTTATATGCTTTAAAATGACACCAAGTTTATGTCCGTACAGTGTTTGGTTCCAAAGATATGAAGGATTTTAGAAATGTGTCTTTTGTATTTTAACAAAATTTGATTTGGAGAAATGGACCATTGAATTTTTCAATCCACACAGCATTGAAAAGGGATTATCACAATTGGATTAGCAGTTTAATGATTTTATATAAACAACTGATTTTAATCTAGTTATGTTTTAAAGATAGAATATGTACTAAAGATTCAAAATCAGTCTTTAAAGGCCAATAACTCAAAATGGAATCCAGCAACATGTTCCGGGTTTTGTAAGAACAGGTCACATTTATGTTAAGAATTGATCTTTTTTTTCAGAAATATTTTGCATGTTGTTACAGCTTATTAACCTGCATGTGAGTTCAACAGCTTAAATATATAATTGATCCTATTATATTTATTTTATGCACCTTGCTATATGCTGAAAATAAAATACAGAAATAGTAATACCGAGTGAGTCATAAAAAAACGCAATAGTTTAAAAAACAACAAAATCTTGAACAAATCATGTTAATTTCCAAGTTGATCAATGGATTTACCTTTACAATGACGAGAAAAATAGGGATGATTGATAAAGGAGTTCTAGAGTTATGCTCGTTTCAATTGAGTTACATAAAATCATTTCTGTCCAAGTATGGCATACATCATCAAACATGCAGATCCACAAATCAACAGTGTACCAATGTCCATATGATATTCTTTTCAAGTTCTCTCATCTATTTATGGACTCGACCGTTATTTCACCAAGTGATCTGATCATGGTACTCCTGCTCTCTGTGCCTTATCTGTTCACAAATTGCCTGTGAGAGTTGTTTGGCAATCATATGTGTTGAATGGACGGGACAAGAGATTGCCTGATCAGTGATGAGAACTCCCGTCTCTTTCTCTCTCCGTTTATTGGACTTTTACAGTCAGACAAAGAATTTACAGGCAAGAGCCCTCGGTCATAAAAAAAATAATTTCAAAGCTCTTTCTCAGTTGCAACATCACTAATGCCTTCATAGAGATATGGAGACAAGAGCTAAGAGGTATCAAGCTTCATGAGACCATATAGATGGAAGAGCTGGACTTCAGTAAGTTTTATTTTACATGTTCACCAAAACCAAATTACACTTTTGAAAGTCATCAAAGCATTTTCAAGGTCATGGGAAAACAAAAAGGTATCGTCACGTTTCCTCCTTTATGAGACAAATGATCAAAACCTTGGTAGTTGGACAGAAATGATTTCATACCGTCTTATTAAAATAAGCATATCTTTAGAACACCTTTATCAACCATCCCCATTCTTTCACCATTTTAAAGGTAAATCCATGATCTACCTAGAAACAAATGTTATTTGTTCATTACTTTTCTTGTTCTTTAATTATGGCGTCCATTTCAACTAATGCGTTTTTTATGACTCACTCAGTATACTTAAAATATGCATATGTACTAACATTATAGACAGTAATCGTAACCATTTTCTGCATAAGCATAAAGTTCTGATTTGTTGCAATTTTAGCTATTTATGTGTTACTTTGTTACTTTCAGCTGTTAATTAAGCCGTTGTTAGGCTGATGATAGGGTCTTGGTGGAATTGTAGGTATATATTATGTACATTTTGTCCTTGAACCTAACTGTAAAAAATAAGTTGTAGCTATGCCCTAGTTGTAGCTAAGTGAGTTGTGATGATTCATTTATTGGCAGTGAAATTACAGCGCTTTGATCTAGTGGGATCGACCGTGAAAAGTAATAAATGACCATCGGCAATACGCAAAATAAAATACCTGCGAAAATGTTTCAAATTAGTCCGATTTTGTAAAAAATGTGTCAAATTAACCGTCTTGATTAGCTGACCTATAGAAAAAAGAATAGTTTGCACAACCTACTATGCCTAGGAACTGTGCTATGTTCCAAAAGCTTCAAGGGTAAACAAGACTTTTATTTTTAGTATTTACCTAATTTGCCTTATAACTTTAAACATGTGGGTCGCAGATAGTGCTAACTAGTCCAAGTGCTAACATTTTTCCCAAACCTCAGAGCAATTGTAATTTTATTTTGACCCCCTGTACAAAATTGAACTTTGACCTTTATTACATCTAATTCCTTAACCATTGTTTGAACATGAATACCATGTTACATTTTTGAGTTTCTTATGACCAGATGAACAATATGACATGTTTTAAAGCAAACTTGGAGCATTGAAATGTTGACCTATATGGGTCACTTTTGGGTCATTTTAAGGGGGTCCCATGACTTTTTCATGTTGGCTCCATTGCTAAAATATTGCTCTAAAAAAAGCATGCTGATCCCTTGTATTATAAAAAAAAAAATCAAGATTCCAAAATAAGTGAGTGTGACAATAAAGATTACATTCTGGGAGTAAATCTGCGATTTTATTTTGCATTTACAATGCCATAACTTCTAATTAGGGTGGAACAAGCTTTGTGTAAATATAAAAGTTGGTAAAACAAAAACATATTTCGAGGTCTTTGAAATGCATGCTGTTTTTAATTGTCAAACTTTATTACTTATTACATGACCAGTGGCATGGAACATTTAAACTGCCTAAACCATTACATTTATTTTTGGTAGTTCCAAACTGACCATGAATACGAGTCACTCATTTTTTCATCAATGAACAATTTATTCTTCTGTAGACGTTCAATTTCAAGTGTTTTAACATTTAACATGACTTAATACAATTTCCCTATAATTTCACCCTGTTTCACAGACAGCAGACAGCCTTTCCAGTGGGAACAGGAACAGGTAAGAAAACATTGATAAAAAAAATTGATTTGTGCTATTGTACTTGGAGGTAATATTCGGCAAATAGGGAAGTACAGAGTGTCAGTATCTGTGAATCCGGAAGACGAATAGGGATGCCATTTGGTACAAAGAAGGGTACTGACATGACCTTGCACTGATTAATTTTTAAGCATAAAATATGCTAATTAGGTGCCTATAATTTGCATAATTATTTCATTTTACCCATGTGCCCCTTATGAGTGCAATTTGTGACACGATCAAGCAAAATCTTGTCGGCCCTGGCAAAATTTGACTTTTATACAGGATTGATTAGAGCAGTTTAAGGATTATTTTAGTGAAGAAAATCATGTTGATACGGCAATTGGTTCAAAAGTTATGGGTCATAATGTACAGACCAATCTGGAGTACTGTAACTGAGAAAATGGGGTTTAAAGTTAGGCCTTCAAAATCCACTGTTTTAAACAGTGTTATTTTGACTTTACAATTGGTACCAACAGAAAGTCCTTAGCAATAGGCATTTAGGAATGTGCAATCAACTGGAAAATTCAAATTTAAGTTGACCGACCTTAAAATTCAAAGGTCCAAGGTCATGTAAATTCTTCTTCTTCTTACCATATCCACACATATGCTATATGCTATGCTTCAGCCAATGCTGCACACATTTCTTTGCAACATCATTGTACTCTGCAAGGTCCTTGGCTTTACACTTTCGCTCCAAAAGAGGACATCGTAGGAGATGAACCATTGTCTGTGTCTTGGCTCCACAGTCACACTTGACATCATTGTTGTTGCGATAGCTCCACTTCTTCAGTGTTTCTTTGCACCGGCCAGTTCCTGTCCGTAGTCTGTTGAGGAACTTCCACTCAGTTTATTTTGAATCTGCACCAGGAGGGAGGTCTTCTGAGGCGTTCATAGACATAGAGACCTTTCTTGGGAGATCGGGCATCCTCTCTTTCCACAGAGCCATCCTAGTGTGTTCCGCTTTGGCACTTGGGTCCACTGTGCTGACAAAGCTTTTCCTGGACCTGAGACGACTCCTTGTTGGTACATGGCTATATAGGGGGTGTTGCTCATCTGTTGACTGCCGATAACGTTCTCTGCTACTGACAGCTTCACGCCGGATCCCTGGAGGTACTATACCGGATAAGATGTATAGGCTGTTGGTTGGGGTTGGTCTAAGGCATCCAGTGATGAGACGGCAAGAAGCGTTGAGTGCAGGATCAACCTTGTCAGCATGGACGGATCTCTCCCAAACTGGACATGCATATTCTGCAGATGAGTAACACAGGGCCAAGGCTGTAGATCGTAGCGTAGGTGGACTTGCGCCCCATCTTGTCCCAGTAAGCTTGCTGACTATGTTGTTTCTAGTGCAGACCTTAGCTTTCGTCTTCTCAACATGGGTCTTAAAAGTAAGACAGTGATCCAAGGTGACACCTAAGTATACTGGATGTTGGCAGGTTTCGAGAGCTGTGCCAGACCAAGAGACGTTAAGTTGACGTTTAGCTTCACGGTTGCGTAGGTGGAAGGCGCACACCTGTGTTTTGGATGGGTTCGCCCGGAGGTGGTTCTCTCTATAGTATGGGGTCAAATCATCCAGAGCATTTGACAATCTCTCTTCAACAACATTGAACTCATCGTCTTGAGCGGCCACTGCAAGGTCATCTGCATAGATGAAACGGTGTGTTCCTTCACTCTTTGGTTGGTCGTTTGTATAGATATTGAAGAGGAGCGGAGCGAGCACACTGCCTTGAGGAAGTCTATTCTTAAGATTCCGCCATCTACTCTTCTTACTCCCAAGCTCAACGTAGAAGTATCTATTCTCAAGCATGCTTTCGATCAGCTCTGTAAGGTGAACATCCTTGGTGATTTCTAGGATCTTCTTGAGGAGACATCTGTGGTTGACTGTGTCGTAAGCTGCTGAGAGGTCAACAAGCACAGCTCCTGTTACCTTCCCTTCCTCGAAACCGTCCTCGATAAATTGGGCGAGATTCAGGACTTGGCTTGTGGTAGATTTGCCCGGACGGAAGCCAGCTTGCTCAGGGATGAGTAGCTTATCAATGTCAGGACCAATGCGGTTGAGTATCAGGCGTTCGAAGAGCTTATACGTATGGCAAAGCAGAGAGATGGGTCTGTAGCTCTTTGGGATAGCTGCATCTTTCCCTGGTTTCAAAAGTGCCAGAACATGAGCCTTCTTCCAGATCTTAGGAAGTTTGTTGGTGGACAGGCAGTGGTTGTACATCTGTAACAGCCATTTCCTTATGGTAGGGTCAAAATTTCTGATCTGCTCCGTTGAAATATTATCAAGGCCAACGGCTTTCCCAGGTTTCAGCCAGGCAATACCTATGAGTATCATCCATGGTGAAAGGACGGGTGTAGCCAGTCATTGCTGTACTTTTTACGGTCAAGCTTGTTTTTGCCTTTGGTCTTTCCGCTCTTTCCATTGAGGAGTAACTGGTTTGCAACTTGATTGGCGGTAACTTTGGGCTGTTGCGGTGGTGTCCTGGGATCTCCACGTAGCTTTCGGATTGTTCTCCAAGCCTTCTTGCTGTTCTTTGTCATGTCTGTTGTTTCAATCAGAGTTTGCCAGGTCTATACTTTCCATTAGCTTCGCCCCCATTTCTGTGGTTGTAGTGGCAAATGGAGCGTCTACAAACTTAGCGACATACTCATCATACAGCTTGGAACTTTCCTCCGAGAGACCAGGTATATATTGCACTCTGCAACCCCGAGGGATATCTTCTGGCTGTCTTCTTCACTAGTTCCACGAAGAGATGGTATATCGGCAACTGGAGAGATCTGCTCTATCTTACTTTCTAGCTTGTTAGAGAAATCCTCTCATTTAGCTTTCTGGTAGTTGAAGCGTCTCTTGAAGGGGACACTTGTAGGTCTAACAGCAGCATGGACTTGAAGGCCAATAGGTCGGTGCTGGGTTGAAGGGATAGGATCAGTAACAATCTTCTGACATAGGTTTGCAATATCACTGGTGGCTATAGCTAGGTCTGGATTATATCTGGATCTCCAACGGGCACTATGAAAAGATGGTGGTAGCTTGGTGTCGTGGATGAGACTTAGTTGGTAGTTATCAATCCACTGTTCCACTGCCTCTCGCCATCCTTGTTGGTTTCCTTGTATCCCCATTGGGTACTGTGGCTGTTGAAGTCACCAATGATGATTTGCGGTTTGCCAGGAACTTGTGGGATGCACTGTGGGAACTTGAACTCAACTGCTGGAGGTTTGTATGCAGATGTCACAATAACACTGTTCAACTCTATTGTTAGGACTTCGATGTCATCAACTTCTGAGACGGCCGAGCTTTCAATAGCGTAACTTGCTTTAACAAAAATTGCACTTCCATACAATTATTATGGGGTCGCTCTACAACGAGTACCATGCCAGGAATGGTCAGACGATTGTTGTTGCTCCCTCGATGAGTCTCCTGCAAGCAGAGGATGTCACATTGGAGACTGCTGCAAAGTTTAGCTAAGATTTGTTGCTTGGTCGTTGAGAAGCCTTCGATATTAGCAGAGATGACCATAAGTGCAGGCCCTAGAAAGGACTTGCTCTGGTCTGCTTTAGGCATGACTGATTGGTGTTGCTAGTAGGTAGCTTAGCTTGTGTGTATAGTGGTAGCAGAATCAGTATTAACCAGGGCCGTGACGAGGACGCTTCTACCATGACCCCTACAGTAACATTGATAATGTTTTGGTTGAACAAATTGGGAGGTCATCTAATGTCAAAGGTCATTCAAAGGTCAATTAGTCCTAAAGCTTAAACTTCACCAGAATAAACCTGAAAGTGAGGGAAATGTGTTTAAAATAATTTGGAGGTCATCCGAGGTCAAAGGTCATCTGGGGTCAAATTTTAAACTTGGCCCGATTGAGCTCAAACTTGAACAGAATAAGTCTGAAGGTGAGAGGAATGTGTAGTGGAAGGTGTATTATTATGGAATTTGTGTTTTTATAGTATTATTGTTGATTCGCAAATTATCACATTAAACTCAGCTTAAAATTGTTAAGCTTGAAACGCAGTATTTTGTTCAAAAAAGGGTTTTATGCTCTTTTTGAATTATCAGTCAATCGATAATAATTTATCGGACCGTGTTAGATGCTCCACCAGTACACTAGCTGCGTACCCGTTCAGTCGCATCTCTCACATGAGGTCAAACTAGTCTTCATGCAATGTTCAAGCAACAAATTTGACTTAAATAATTCTGAATATGTCCTCACATGTTATTCCATAATTAATATTTTTATCAGTTTGAAGTTTCACCCGGTATTTTTAAGATGGTAATAACTACGACAGATTACAATATCGAAGACTTTTTAATTTTCAAAACTCTTTTCTGATATCACTTATACCCTAATAGCTCAGTTGGGATGAAGATGAAGATAGGGCTGTCAGCAGCAATGAAGATGGCACTGATGATGAAGACAAAGATGGGGAAGCTGACAAGAAGCAAGATGGATATGCCAAAAAGAAGAGGAGATATGTAATTAGCAGTGAAGATGATGAAGACACAGATGGGGAAGCCGACAAGAAGCAAGATGGATATGCCAAAAAGAAGAGGAGATATGTAAGTAGCAGTGAAGATGATGAAGACACAGATGGGGAAGCCGACAAGAAGCAAGATGGATATAGGGATGCCAAAAAGAAGAGGAGATATGTAAAAAGCAGCGAAGATGATGAAGACACAGATGGGGAAGCTGACAAGAAGCAAGATGGACATAGGGATGCCAAAAAGAGGAAATTACATGTAAACAGCAGCGAAGATGGTGAAGACAAAGATGGGGAAGCTGACAAGAAGCAAGATGGACATAGGGATGCCAAAAAGAGGAAATTTCATGTAAACAGCAGCGAAGATGCTGAAGACACAGATGGGGAAGCTGACAAGAAGCAAGATGGACATAGGGATGCCAAAAAGAGGAAATTACATGTAAACAGCAGCGAAGATGGTGAAGACAAAGATGGGGAAGCTGACAAGAAGCAAGATGGACATAGGGATGCAGCAGTATGCAAAGCAATGAATCCCAAATTCATTGTTAAATCTAACAGCATAAAAGGCAAAAGAGTATGGGACAAGATAGATTACTGCTTGTATTGCAAGACTAAACAAACACAACTAATACGGCATTGTCAAAGGCATCATGAAAATAAACCATGGGTGACAGCTGGGGAGTTCGACAAAATACGGAAACTGGGGAATTATAATCACAATCAAGCTGTTTCCAAAGGTGAAGCATCCGGCTTGGTAGTTGTCAAGAGACCGAAAAAAAATAGTTCATCTGGTTTTCATCATTATGTCCCCTGTAAAGAGTGCTTTGGGTACTACTCAACCAAATCCCTGTGGTATCACAAAAAAATGAAGCACAATTTCGTAAGACAAAAAGGGCACAAAACACAACATGTGAAAGAAGGAAGAAAACTCATCCCTACTGTGCATGATGTCTCTTCACCATTCAAAGAGGTTTTGACATCCATGATATATGACGATATATCTTTTACTGCTAAACATGATCAAGATATCGTAACCCTGGGAGAGAACAGTTTTGAGCGAAGTGATTCTTCTAAGAAACCTGAAATAGCACGGGAGAAAATGCGTTTCCTGTCAAAGATATTGATCAGATCAAGAGCACTCGATCCTAGTATAGTACATGCTGCAGATATGGTTACCTCCAGGAATGTTGATACAGTTGTAGAAGCTACTCGGCAGCACACTGGATATGATATAAGGAAACAAGTACATCGTACCCACTCCAATGCTCTTAAAGCTGGGCCGTATATGAATGAGCTGGCTGCAGTAGTGAGAACACGTTATCTGAAATTAGAACTACTTGACAAGGTCACTGAAGTTGAACACTTCTTGACACTAATGAAAGATAACTGGCATACCAAGGTCAGTTCTGCAGCAGTACGTCAGCGCAACACCTCAAAGTGGCAAAGTCCACCCATCTTGCCTACTACAGAGGATGTTGTCAAGTTTAATAAGCATCTGACACAAATGGAACAAGACATCAAGGATGATATCAAAACACATGGCTGCAATGATGAGAGACAAAGACAACTGGCAGAAACTGCACTAGCACACATCATAGTGTACAATAGAAGGCGTCCAAGAGAGGTAGAGTCCATTGAAATAAGGGATTATACACATCAAATGGAAGACAAAAGACCAGTTCAAGATGAAATTGTTAAAGCCCTGTCGATTTCAGAGAAAGTGGCCATGCGCAATCAGAAGCTCATGGTAGTCCGAGGTAAGGGTGGTAGAGGAGTACCAGTGATTCTGACTAACAAAGCCAGAGAGAGCATTGACATGCTCCTAAAATACTATGAAGAAGAGAATTGGCCAACCAAGTTCATTTTTGCAAGGAATAGCACTGCTTTCACACCATTACGTGGCTCGGAAGTTGTGGCAGATAAGACAAAATGTGCTTCTCTGACACATCCAGAAAATGTCAGATGTACGAAGCTTCGGAAACATATTGCCACAGTGTCGCAGATTCTGGGAATGACAGAGTATGAATTGGAGCAACTGGCCACCCACATGGGACATGATATCACTATACATCGAGAATATTACCGATTGCCCCAGGAGGTAACTCTCCTTGCCAAAATGAGCAAGCTGTTGGCACTGGCTGAGAATGGTGAAATACACCATTTCAAAAACAAGTCCCTGGAAGAAGTAGAAATTAGGCCAAGTGATCGATGCGAGTTCACAACTGCAGAAGAGGGGGCTAGTGCTGGTTGTGATTCTGACAATGAATCTGGAAATGAATTAGAATTGAGAAACAATCAGGGTCCAGCTGTTGATAGTACCGCACACGCACTTGATGGAGGAAGAGTATCAAAGAGTCTCTTTGGGGGAAAAGGTGGGAAAAGAACATGGACCAAAGCTGAAGAAAGTTATCTGCTCAACCAAAAGGAGACACAAGAACACATAGAGCAGAAGACTGCCCCACGAAAAATGACTGCACTACTGTTAATTCAACGGAGTAAGGGTATACTTAGGAACAGAGGATGGCTGGACATAAAAAGCAAAATACACAGCATTAACCAGCGAGATGCAAATTTAAAAGACTGGAAAGACAGGAAAATGCTGCAGCTAAACATGGACCAAAGGCTCCAAAGCTGAAGAAAGTTATCTGCTCAACCAAAAGGAGACACAAGAACACATAGAGCAGAAGACTGCCCCACGAAAAATGACTGCACTACTGTTAATTCAACGGAGTAAGGGTATACTTAGGAACAGAGGATGGCTGGACATAAAAAGCAAAATACACAGCATTAACCAGCGAGATGCAAAAAGACTGGAAAGACAGGAAAATGCTGCAGCTAAATAAAGTAAGCAGCTGTTAAGTTGCAATTCTGTGCAATCAGCTGTTATTCCTTTAAATAAGTCTGATGATAAAATAATCTGTATCTGTATACATTTGTTTGTACATTAATGGAAAGGGCCAATTTACAAATATTTGTATTGAAATAGCTTTAATCATCTACAAATGTAAGGAATGATAATGGATGATGAAGTTGGTTGTGATCTAATATCTGATGTATTTGTGGTAGTACATGATGTAGCCGTACGGGGGGTGGGGGGTGGGGGGGGGGGGGGGGGGGGGCAGCGGTGGTTGTGTCATCAGGTTCATTACTACGAGATTAGTCTTGCCCACTACTGGTTATTGGCAAGTTTAATGGTGCAACTGTCGGACCAGGCATTTCATTCACTTGTACTTTGCCAGCCAGTTCATACATTGTTCCCTGTGAATAAGCTTGTACCTAAATGTGAGGGCCAGTGCTCATATTTAGTTGTGTTTACACTCACCTGATGTTATATTTTTGCCTAATATTTAGCTTGTACCTAAATATGAGGACCGGTGTTCATATTTAGATGTGTTTACACTCACCTGAGGTAATATTTTGCCTAATATTTAGCTTGTACTTAAATGTGATGACCGGTGCTCATATTTAGTTGTGTTTACACTCACCTGCAGTAATATTTTGTGCATAGGATATTCTGCAGTTATGCGTTTCCAGCGACGACGGTATTTGAAATAAATATTATAACATCAGATGGGGCCCCTTTTAATTCAAATGAGCAATTTGTTGTATTTTGTGGGCTAATTCTAGTAATATGTTGCCCTGTGAAGTTCAATTCAGAGTAGAAAATCGCAAGCAATATAGTGATGGAAGTACTATACTCTCATTCAGAGAAGTTGAGCTTTTAAAATGCGATGTGCAATTGTGTGCGCGCACACGTCATAATATACATGTTGTTTATCGAGTCTTGTGGTACAAGCGCAAATATTGAGTTAGCGTGATGAACATAGCCCTCACTGCATATAGGCTCAAAGTATTCAGGATGCGAGTATAGTACAAAACGTGTAGGTCCACTTTCGTCACTGGGAGCGTTGATGTCAACATTCGATGTACAGATCTAGAACAAATGCCACCGCTTTGCCTTGCTATGCATCATTATGACCTGAATCTCACAAGTTGATAGGCAACTAGTAGCGCTGCACGCAGGAAGTGTTGACACTAATTAAGCAATTAAGAATTTGATGGAGTGGAGCCTTGATGCTATATTATTTTTACGATTACTAGTCTGAATTTACCGTAGCAAATATGCACTTTTCATGTATTTGTTTGCAATAAGGCCAACAAAATAATGTTTACTCGCCCTCATCTGACCGACCCTAATTTTCAAAACTGCAAAAAAAGTTTTGTTTTGCTTTTTCTGTACAAATGAATACTGACCCTAATTTTTGGAATTCCAGAAAGTTGTTTTTTCCTCCAGATTTTTTTTTTCCAGAATATTTTTTAACCTGTTTCTTTACTCATCTAAACTAATTTAAAACATAAACAAAGTAATTTAATATATAATATCCCCAGTCACATCTTATTTGTTATTTGAGTACTATTTTAATGTTAATTATGCATCTTTTAAACGTGAGTTATATGAAGAAGAAAAAAATCCGAACAACCGACCCAACTTTTTTGAGGCCATCTATGGGCAAGCAAACAATTTATCTTATTTGACTATTATATGCATTGTGCCAATGATGCCCTCATCCTTGTCATATCCCATACAAGAGATTATTTTTATACCATCAACATACCTTACAGTAGGCCAATATATTTTGGCTTGCTTGCAAATCACTTTTTGTTTGATATCTGAAATGTTTAGCAACTTAATTATTTTCTATTTGAAGTAACAGACAGAAAATACACATGAATGGATGGATGTTTAAGGCATATGACAACAATTGTGAAAATTTTGATTTGGTCAAATGTGATCATAAATGCAAAAAGGACTAAATTAAAGACGTTAACACTGATTTGTAAAGAAAAAACACTTTTAAAAATGCAAAATTTACATTTTTAGTAATTAACCAGTAAATCATTGTTGCTACATTATAATAAATGATTGGATCCTGATCATTTATTAGAAAATCATTGATTTTGAAGCTATTAGATCGCTTTTAGCTTAGTCTTTTACAGGATATCTTAGTTCATTCATATGGATTATATTGATGGTAAAAAGCGAAATTTCAAAAAAGTTGAGGGCGTTCTTGTCAGAAGATCATGTCATATATGCCTTTAAGGTGACACTAAGGTCTCATATACCGAAAAATTAGCTGTACCTTAAAATTTAAATATAAGATAAAGAATATAAACTTGCCCTAATAAAACCCATGTATTGATGTATAAAATAATTAGTATTATTATGACCATGAGATCTTAGTGTCACCTTAAAGGAATAGACCAGCAATGTAGCACTGTATAAATTAACTAATGCAAATCAAATCCAAGTAACTCAATTCAGCATCTTCATATCCTTGTATTTCTTTCAATAGATCATGCACAACATGAACCTCCTCATTGTCCCACCCATTCCTTTAAAGGAATTTGTATCTGTAACTGAATTGAGTTACCCTGAATAAAAAAGTTTACTACTACTATGGATTTAGACTGATCCCTACACATCATGTAATTTAATCACCTCTCAGCGAATGGTATGGGGGCTATATCGGATAAATCAAGTATACAACTGGATTATTGTTAAGGTTTAAACTTATTTAGATATGAGAAAATCAGATTACAATATTTGCTTTCCAAAATCCAAAATACCACTTAAAGGAACAGTCCAGCATAGAATTAACATAATGCACATCAATGTGCAGAAATAATAAACTATAAAGTCAGAAGCTTTTAGTTTATTTGTATAAAAGTGAAAATCTAACTATATTACCACTATTGAATGTATACTTCGATAGCTCTTTAACTCTCCAGATATTTATTTTGGATTTTTTTTAAATATAATAATGCTTTGATATGTCTTTGCTGGTCCATTCCTTTAAGTGGTACATTGTTCTATGCGTAACATAAAAGAAAGTAAAGATTGTATGACATCATGTATCTTTTAGGTAATATTTACGGAAATTTTGAGCAATTTTGAGCAATATTCACACTTCAACGGCCTGTAGTTCAGTTCGCCCATTGCCGCAAAGAGGAACCTTATGAATTGATGCCCCACAATATGAAGATTGCATGTATAAAGTGGTTACCATACTTAAGATGCAGCCATTTACATTTGTGATAGTACGAAGATATCTAAAAAGTCATTTTACAAAGTAGATTTATGTTTTTCATAAAATATGTAGGTCCACAAACTAGTCTTAATAATATAAACAAACTTTCGTATTATGAGTTTGTACATGGGAATGTAATTTGTCACTGTTAAGGGGATAAAACATCTCTGGCCGACTTGGTGACTATATTTTTAGAAACTAAACACATTTGTGTCGATATTTTCATTTTCTGCACTGGATGTTCATTAATTTGATACAAGTAGTTATTGATTTATGGATCAAATATTGATTAAGCCATTTTAATTGCAAATTTATATAAGAGTTTGATCATAGTTGCATTGTTTTGTTATTTAAGGAAATAAAAAAATAAAAAATTCAAAATAAGGTTTTATTATCGGTGTGTTATTCTAGGAAAATTGTTTGGTCCAAATTTTTAGTAATCCTTTTTAATTAACCCTCGACTAACCAAGGTATTTTTTGTAACACGTCTAACCAGGGAGGGGGTTGATACAATATTGATGGATTTTCTTGAAACTTGAGGGTTAATCAACTTTAGGTACCGAGAATTTTTAAACGTCACCAGGGGTCATACAAGGTCAAATAATTAAATTTTGGCGGATATTCTTCAAACTTGGTGGTTGTAATCAACTTTGGGTGCTGACAATTATGAAGTTCAATCGGGTCATTTTGATGTCATGCAAAGTCACATAATTGAATATTGAAGGATATTGGTGGAAGTAATGAACTTTGGGTGCTGATAATTCTGAAGGTCATTCCAAGGTCATAAGAGTTACTCATCTGTGGTAATCCAAAATTTATTAAATATTGAAGGATATTCCTGAAAACTTGGGGCAAATTTGGGGATGTAATTATCTTTGAATAATAACAATTCTAAAGGTCAATCTCAGGTGCTCTTGGAAGGTCAAATGATTAAATACTGTTAGGATATACGTCAAACTTGGGCTAAAATAATCTGAGGTCAAATGAGACCAGACATGGCAGACTTCAGTGTGGGCAATAAATGGCCCAGTATATAATGTTCTTGCCCAATACTCAAGTTATGGTGCAACTGTCATTTTATTTACTTTACTGTGCCAGTTGAATAAGCTTGTACCTAAATGTGAGGACCGGAGCTCATATTTAGTTGTGTTTACACTCACCTGAGGAAATATTTTGCCTAATAATTAGCTTGTACCTAAATGTGAGGACCGGAGCTCATATTTAGTTGTGTTTACACTCATCTGAGGAAATATTTTGCCTAATAATTAGCTTGTACCTAAATGTGAGGACCGGTGCTCATATTTAGTTGTGTTTACACTCATCTGAGGAAATATTTTTTCTAATATAGTTAGCTTGTACCTAAATGTGAGGACCTGAGCTCATATTTAGTTGTGTTTACACTCATCTGAGGAAATATTTTGCCTAATAATTAGCTTGTACCTAAATATTTTGCCTAATAATTAGCTTGTACCTAAATATTTTGCCTAATAATTAGCTTGTACCTAAATATTTTTCCTAATAGTTGGCTTGTACCTAAATGTGAGGACCGGAGCTCATATTTAGTTGTGTTTACATTCACCTCCTACACTATTATTGTATCAACATTATTATTCTGATTATCCAAATATTTACTATGCTTTGCAAGATTAAAGAAACCTGTTATACAAAGCTGAAAAATGTGTTGTTTATTTTATATCTATACTACATTGGACAAGAAATATATTTAAAGGGACATTTCTTGTTTTTTCGGCATAATGAATAGTATATTAATTTAATGATATAACCACGTTTCATAGAAATCTGCAGGTAAACTTAGATATGCATGCATAGGCCTATACCAACCCATGGTTTTTTAGATTATGTAAACATATTTTGGAATAATTTTGAGGCCTTAAATCATGAAATGACCCTTTAATATAAGAAATCTTGTGTTTAATATTCACATTCTTATTGTTTTGGCGGCCGTCTTGGATGTTATGCTGAAGGTAACCCAAATATGACAAAATAACCCCAGGAATGGATTCCTTGACATGAAATTAGTCCAAAATGACCCCTCGCTCTAGGTTATGGCATTTCCAAGATGGCTGCTGGCGGCCATGTTTACTTTACCACCATGCCAAATTCCATGCTTGTACATAAAATGCACACTTCATCAATAATATTGCACATATGTCTCTAGCTATTAAAGTGTAGGCCTATTATGCTTTACCATGTACATTATTATATGCATGTAGGCCTATACACATGTATGATCCAACAACACAATGTACAGACTCATTATATGCATGTAGGCCTATACACATGTATGGTCCAACAACACAATGTACAGACTGTACCTGAACCTGGTCCTCATATAGTGGTGTGGGTCCATCACCGGTAATCAAATTTAGTTGTGTTTACAAACATACCACATGGTCCAACAACTCAATGTACAGATTGTACCTGAACCAGGTCCTCACGTTGAGGTGTAGGTCGGTATGGGGTGTTCTGCGTGTTGATATTACGTGTCTGTGTATTGCGGGTTTTGTGATTGTTAGTGATATCAGTGATGTGAAAAACAGGATAGTGATCACTTATGTCCGTGATCACAATACCATTTAAAGAATTGTTATGGTGATGGGAGGTGAATATGTTATCGATTAGACTGGCACTAGTGCGGGTGACACGAGTGGGTTTATCAATGGTAGGATAGAAGGTGTTTTGAATGAGAGTTGTTAGGAAGTCATTAGTAAGTGAATGAGTCTGATTGATGAGATTGATGTTGAAGTCACCAAGAACAACACAGGGGTTTTTCATGCTGTTTAGTTTTGGAAGTATAGTGCTAAGATTGGAGTTGAAACTAGAGATGTTAGTGTCTGGTGGACGACAAACAACGCCAACGGTAATTTTAGTGTTATTGCCGTCTGTTAGATCTACGAAAAGTGACTCAGCTGTGTTGCCTAGTGAAATATCAGTGCGCTCAGTGATTGAAAAGGTGTTAGAGATGTATACTCGTCAAAAGAAGTTCCTTGACACTTAAATTAAATTAAAATTTAATAGAATATATATAATTATATTTGACAACCATTTCTGGTTAGACTACGACATTTGAATAAAGTGCTCAATACCGTAAACGGTAGAGCTTATAAAAATTCAGAGGTACAGACCTTCCGGAACATTATCGCTACTCTGAGTTTCATGGACAATCCCATACGGTCATGTTGTCCAATCTTCAGACGAATAGATGCTTCTCTGATCGCAGATCTAGCACACATATGATAATGCGAATACACAGTCAATGGTGTTTTTGATCAGCGATCAGATTTTTATAAGCTCTACCGTTTACGGTATTGAGCACTTAATTAAAATGTCGTAGTCTAACCAGAAATGGTTGTCAAATATAATTATATTACGCTCCTGATTTATCAGTTGAGCACTCTCTGATTATCTTTTGATGTGTATTGACCACTTCGGGAATATTATGCTGCTCTGATCGCTGATCAAAACACCCTTGATTGTGAAAGTCAACGAGGAGAGGATTGAACAACAAGTTGTTGAGATTGAGAAGATTAGCGTCGGAACTGAATGAGAAATCAAGGATGGCCATTTGAAAATCGTAATCGTCAAGATAATGATTGAAAGGGAAAATATCACCTAGGCATTTTGAACAAAGCCATGAGGAGGAGTTTGGAGTTCGGGATCGATCATGATTTGTAAATACATTTTTGGTTACTTTGCATAAATAGACAGACAATATGCACATAAAACACTAAGATTACTTAGTTACAAAGATATACTTTAAAGGAAAACAAAAACAAAAACAAAATAGCAAAAGACAAATATGAAATACGGGGAGCGATGGATAGAAGGGCGGGTGTCCCAAACAAAAATCGCATTACTGCAATGGAAATGGGAGTACATAGCAAAAAAATAAAAATTAAGGATGGTGAAAAGGGGTTATTGACCTTATACAGAATGATAAAAGCATGCCAAAGGAATACAAAATGCAACGTCAGTTATAGGTTCACAACATCCAGCACCACTTAATAACAAATGGATGCTAATATACCAGCATAGAGAATCAAAATTGAGGTTTGGAAGATGAGAACACAATTAAAACCAAAACAAGCGTGGGAAATACAATGGAGTATTTGATATAGAAAATCCCGTTTGATATCATCACTGGATAGCCATACATACATGCAGGAATATACAAATGGGTAATGCTGGTTTGGGATAATGTAGCCATACTATTGCAGGTGATATATTTGACATGTCATTAAGGAATACAAAGTGTAATACAGAAAATCAGCATACAGGTACAGATAATGCTATGCAAAGTGGGGTACAAATCAATGGGATACAAACAATGTGTGAAAGAGCTTAAAATTACATTGCAAGTGGTTGAAATGAGACTAATAAAACCAAAGACAATTTAATCACAATTCAAAACACTGTCAGAAGAGACGCACGGGAGTAATCAAAAGAGTTTGAGTTGAATGATAGTGATATAAATTGCGATTAGATCAGGCGCGCATAGACAATACACGGATTATAATAAATCACACAAAGTAGCAAGAGTAGAAGATAATGATAATTGCACAGTATAATAACTATAATGTTGCACAAGTCAGCATCGAACCCATAACTAATACATCGGATGAGAAATGATAGCACAAGGTGGTATGGGTGGGATGGTGATTTGCTTAACATATCATTAAGGAATACAATGTGTAATACAGAAAATCAGCATGAAATACCCGTCGCGTCAGGCTATGTAACGTCACGTTATGAAATCAATAACAAGGCTATACAGATAAGGCTATGCAAGAGTGGGGTACAAATCAAAAAGGGAATCAAACAATGTGTGAAAAGAGCTTAAAACTACATTGTAAGCGGTTGAAATGAGACTAAGAAAATCCAAAAACAATTTAATCACAATCCAAAACACTGACGGAAGAGACGCACGAGAGTAAATCAAAAGAGTTTGAATTGAATGATAGTGATATAAATTGCAATTTGATCAGGCGCGCATAGACAATACAAGGATTATAATAAATCACACAAAGTAGCAAGAGTAGAAGATAATGATAATTACACAGCATATTACAATTAAGAAAAGGTATGACCCTACATAAAAAACACCACACTCACTTTAAAACGAGGATGGTTAAAGGATCAGATTCCACACCAATCAGATTAACAATTTGCTCTCTGTTAGAAAGATAAGAATGAAACCAGGTGGTTGATTAGACACCCATAGTGGATAATTTGTTACATAAAATTTGGTGATCAACGCTGTCAAACGCCTTTTGTGATGTCCAATAAGATCATGCCGGTGAAATTTTTGGGGAGGTAGGGGTAGTGTGGGTGGGGTGTGTAGGGTATGTATGGTGTCAGTCAGGTGATCACGTTAATGTATCATGTTTTATGTTCAATATCTTTTGGGGAGAGAGAGGGGTGAGGGGTGAGGGGGTAGTGTGTATGTGGTGTGGGGGTGAGTTTGCGTGGGTGTGTTTGAGGGGGTGTGGCGTCGGGCTGTGTGTTTCTCTCAGTGTTGCTTTTGTGTATTTTATCATGTAATATGTATGTATAATTCTTATTTTACTGCTGGTTTTTGTTCAACATATTTTTATCTAATGTATACATATTGTACAGCGCATTGGTCTTTTGGAAATGCGCTATATAAATCCTTATAATAATAAAAATAGCCAGAGGCCACTTGTTTTCTGATATGATCTTGCAAGTGGATAAGGCATGTGTCTGTGGAATATGATCCTCTAAATCCAGATTGAAATTGGTAAAGCAGTCTATTGTTAACCAGATAGTCATTTAATTGCAGGAACACATCTTTTTCCAAGATCTTTGAAACAGTAGATAGAACACTAACTGGTCTAATAGTTACCGGCCTCAAGCATACTTTTCTTTTTGTAGAGAGGTTTAACCCTAGCCTTTTTCATTTCGTTTGGAAAAATGCCAGATCTTAAAGACAAATTGACAATATATGCAATGGGAACGTTAATAACATCAGCTGCGTCTCTAATAAACCGTGCTGGAATGCCATCGAGACCGGTACTCTTATTGATGTCGAGACTTAGGAATTCCTTTAAAACAAACCCTTCACTGATTTGCTGGAATTTGAAAGAGTTAGAGGCAATATTTTTGTATTGATTTTTAAATTTATCCGAGTCAACATCATAAATCATACAATCTTGTTTTGAGGCAATGTGAGTAAAAAAACTGATTAAAATGGTTGGCAACAGTTTTTGTATCATGACACTTTTGACCATTACCATCCAAAACAATATTTGTTGATTCTTTAACTTTGATTGGTAACCAAGATATTAAGTGTTTCCATAACTATTTTGGATTGTTCTTATTTTCATCAATTTGATCAATCATGTATTGACGTTTGGCATGTTTAATGTCCTTATGAACCTTATTTTGCAACTTACGGTAGTTCTCTTAATGATCAGGCGCGTGCACATCCTTAAATATTGTCCCTGGTATTCGAGGCCGAGGCCCATGTTATTTAACAAGAGAAATATGTCTAATCAGGGTCGAACGGGTTGGTTTAAGGCCCCCCCCCCCCCCCCCCCCCCCATCGCCCCCAGTCAATTGTTTGAGATTTGCACTGTCGGGTACCGAGCTTGAGATATCCGTTGCTACATAACCCCCCCCCCCCCCCCCCCCCCACCCCACCACGCCACCCGCTCTCAATTTTATATATATACACTCTCAATTAGAGACTTGACGCCCTCGGCGGCATGTTTAAGCCATGAGGAATTCATCGGCTCAATCTTATTTTTTTCAAATAATTGGAATCAAACTAGTGGCGTATTTTGGATCTTTTCCAGGGGGGGGGGGGTACAGTATTTATTTTTTGTCTTTCCGCCTTTTATATAAACTCCATTTTTATTGTGTTTATATAATCTTCCCTTTCCAATGGCAATATGATTTTCAAATTGGAACATAAAATGAACGAAGCCCTTAAACACTTGAAAAATCGGCCGTAAACCTGCACATCTTTTTCTGTATACGTACAGTTTCCCCAATAATATAATGTAATTTAGTAAAGTGTCCGGATCAAAAATATTGTATCCAAACATTATTTAAAATTTTGTTAAACCGAGATCAATTCCAAAAATGATATTTAAAAAGATCTCAACACTAGTCCAAAAACGTTTAACATGTTCACACTCGTAAAACAGATTAATTAAACTTTCAACATTCGCATTACACAACGTACAATTTGGTGAATCAATTAAACCAATTCTATGAACGAATTTATTCGTTGGCAACCGCCTATGTAACAACAAAAAAAGAAATGATCTAGTAGGAATATCCAATGCACATGCAATTAATATCATATTTAGTTTTGAAATTCTCGAAAGATAAAAAGCTATTATTGCCTTCAGAAAACAAATCTTTAACATACCTCACGTTTTTATTTAGCCATTGTCTATACAATACAGATTTATTACCAACTTTTATAAACGAATTATTCCATATTCCTTGATTCGCACAGGCACGTGCAGTTTCGGGTTCTGCGAATGAATGAAAGTACCATGCTTCTAAAATATTTCTTAAAAATAAAGGAAAAATCTGACTTTTAGTCCATTTTAGATTAAAATTGGAATTCCAAATATAATTTCCTCCAAATTTTGAAGTTCAGATAAAGTATTTTTCTTCCAAAAACCTTTACTTTTATCATCGTTTAACCTTTTTATCCATGAATTTTTTAAAGCATGGCCAAAAGATTCATAATCAGTCATTTTCAATCCCCCGTTTTCATACGAGTTATATAGTATGTTTCTTTTGATTTTATCTGGGGTTTTTTTCTTCCAAATAAATCCAAAAAACTTCCCTTTAAACCTTTTTAATGAAATCTTTACTTGGATTTGGAAGAACTGTGGACACATATGTCAATTTTGGCAATGCCAGCGTTTTAACTAATAGAATTTTACCTTGAATGGATAAATTCCTCATATACCATACTTATAAACAGTTCTGAATTTGTTTCAGTTTGTCATTGTAATTTGAAAGTACCATATCTGTTAAATCAAGACTACAAACTATACCAAGAGATTTAAAGTTACTTTCATTCCACTTCAGCTTTTTTTGAATTTCAAAAGTATTTCTTATATTTTTTCAGAATGCCTAATTTTATGACTTCAGATTTATCATAAGTTATACTTAATCCCGAACACCTTTTATACCTATCAAGAATTTCTATAACCTTTAACAGAGACGTTTTTGACCCGTCTAAATATATAAGTGTATCATCTGCATATTGACTTATTTTTGTTTCAATACCATTAATTGTGTAACCTTTTACACTATCTTCATTCCTTATAGCAGTACTCATTATTTCTGCGGATAAAATAAACAGGTACGGACTTCAAGGATCTCCTTGTCTAACACCACGCGAAAGTTTAAAATAATTGGAAGTAAAACCATTATTAATAATACAGCTCTCAATGTTGGTGTAAAAGAGCCTAATCCAATTACATATATCTTCTGGAAAGCGATAATATTTTAAAACTTTAACTATAAAATCCCACTCAAGTTTATCAAAAGTCTTTTCAAAATCAATAGAAAATATCATACCAGACATTTTATGACTTTCAGCATGTTCTATAATATCAATAGTTTTTCTAATATTTTCCCCAATATAACGCCCTTTCATGAATCCTGTTTGGTCGCTATGAATAATTGACGAGAGTACCTCTTTAATACGATAAGCAATTGCCTTTGACGCTATTTTATAATCAGTGTTAAGTAATGTAATAGGACGCCAATTTTCCAACGAAAGAGGATCTTTGTTTTTTGGTAATAATGTTATTATCCCTCGTCTTTGAGAAATAGACATTAACTTATTTTGGAAAGCAAAGTTAAAGGCTTCAATAAAATATTTTTTTAATATCTATCCAAAAGAATTTATAAAACTCTGTTGTAAGTCCGTCAGTTCCTGGCGTTTTATTATTTGCAAAACTCTTTAGAACTCGTACGCATTCGTCTTCCTGTAACAAACCCTCTAATTTCAAACCTTCATCTTCAGATAAGCCATTACAATCTTGCGCAAAAATATAAATCATTATTTTCTTCAATATCATGCAATTCTGTAGTATACACATGTTCATAGAATTGTTTAACTTGTTCTCTAATCTCTTTGGGGTTTTCAACAAGTTCATCATTAATATTTAAACAAGAAAGAGATTTATTTACATAATTTCTTTTTTCCAGATTTAGAAAATATTTTGTGTTTTTCTCGCCCTCTTCAACCCATCTTGCTCTGAACCTAATAATAGCTCCCTTTGTCTTTATTGCCATAAGTTGCTCAAACTCCTGCTTTTTTACGCTCAAACGTTCAAAAATTACTTCATTTGGAGACATATCATATTTTTCTTCCAATTTTGAAATCTCTAAATTCAGCATTGATTCCTGTATCTTTTCTATTTTCTTGTTTTCAACAGAAAAACGAATTGAAGCCGAACGCACTTTGAATTTAATAATTTCCCATAAGAGAGATGGGTTCATGTTCACATTTTCTTCAGCTGTTCTATTTATACATTCTTTATAGTATTTACATATCCTTGGTTTGACAGAATAGAAGAATTAAATTTCCGAAATCCAGGCCCTCTATCTTCAATGCACCTTTTAATGTTTAAACTTATTAATGAATGATCTGACCTGAAAGCAGCTTTTATATTTGCGGCTTCAGCTCTTGAGACCAAGTTGTATGTTATAAGGAAAAAATCTAAACGTGTCATTATCACCGGCCGTGTATTTGACCTCCAAGTAAATCTTTTAGAATTCGGATTTTTATGTCTCCATATATCCATCAAATTATAATTATCATTCAAAGTAAGAATTTCATCTTGCTTTAACATTTGTTCTTGGTCTTTCACCAATTTTGTCCAAACTAATATTCAACACTGTATTAAAATCTCCGCCCAAAATCAAACTTCCGTTACAATTTCCATCTATTAATTTTGCAATATCCGAAAAAAACATCTTTATTTAGACCATTTACATTAATTAAAGTTAATTTTTCACCATCAATTTCAATATTAACCACTAGTTTTCTGCCTTGACTATCCTTACAAATATTAATTACATCTACATGAAAATCTTGTGCAAACAAAATTGCAACACCCGCACTATTTGAACTGTAACTATTTTAAAAAAACCTTTGATCCCCAATCATTTTCAAAATACTTTTCTGTTTCAGCAGAACTGTGGGTTTCTTGCATAAATATTATATTATAATTTTGTTGTTTAAACCAATTAAACACTTGCTTTCTCTTTACTCCATCAGAAATACCGTTAACATTCAATGACGCAATAGAAATACTAGATCTTGTATTCATATTTGACATATTTTAACACAAAAATACAACTGGAATAATAGGAAAGGGATCTCCTGTGTTTTACACCGTATGCATTTATATTGTTGGATCACTGAAATATATTTATTTTGTAACTATTCAGCTCTAATTTTGTATTGAACCTGCATGACAAACTTTTTTTTTTAAACAAACAAAAAAGAGACCTGGCAAATACAAAAAAAAGAAAAAAATAATTAAACGAAGTGGACAAAAAACAAATTTGTAACCACTTCCCACCTTCCAGAGAAATATAAATAAACTACTTTATGCTTCCTTGGAAATTTATGTAATTTTTTAAGCCTCTAAAATGTCAAAGGACCTTACAAAAGCACATTCCCACCCCTTACTCAAAGTGACCAATACACGAATCGGCCCTCTGCCAACGCAGTCACAAACGACCGCACAACTATACACCTGTCCCGCCTGCTTAATTTCTTTCTGCAACCATAACGGGATGCATCCCATTGTGTTACTACGCTTTATTCCGTGTAGCGATCTGTCGTCTATGCATCCCGTTATAGTTGCATAAAGAAAATACGCGTCCCGCCTTATCGACGGAGAAAAGTACAATCATGCTGTCAAATAGATAACCACGGTGACAAAAGAACGATCCAGTGCGTTGATCTCATTTAAACATGACAAAATATTCACTGTTACAAGGTCTTGGTATTTACATTTCTTCCTGGTGAAAACATTGCAAGGTTTTCCTCTGCTGGGACTGTCAATTCAATGATGTTTTTAGTCTAAGTTGAGAAAATAGTAATGTCAGGTCGTTTGGCCGTCTCAACCATTTCTGGTGAGGAAAGACTCTCTGCGAGTGCTCTTCATCCACCAGGAGTTTCCAGTCACTGGCATTTCTCAGGATATCTGTCTCTTTTTGGTTTTCTGCACGGCAAGATTAAATAACGGTATTTTGGGCCATCTGCTTTTTGGAATACTATGATAGGACTGAAAATTTGAGACTGTTGATGTAGATGGTCTGTTGCAGTTTGCTTCATCGACATATGGTATAGGTCCTGATACATTTGCTCTCAATGTTTGGTCATGGCACCAATTGTACCATTCCAAAAGTTGCAACAATTCAGGATGTGGAGCAGGGTACAATGGTGACATAACTTGCACAATCCCATTATTTTTCTTGCCAGAGTCTCAGGTTAGTTGGTGTCGGGAGTTGGTCATGAATGGCATTTATCTGAAACGACAGGGGTTCTGGTGTCCAAACATACAGGAGTTTCTTCCATGATGTGTCCACTTGCATGGCAGAGTCCCATCGCAGCCACTGTCCTTGTTTCGCGCATCCATAAAGGTAGATCAGCATCTCATCCTCATCTACTTCTTCAACCAAACTGGTCAGGCACTGCCTGTGTTCTTTCAGAGTCATGTCTTTAATTAACTTTTGATTCTTCTTGAACCCAAAGCCTGCTTTGTCAGTTTGACCTCTGCCGATTTCATTAGGCTGGGTTCACATAGGAGTATACTATTCGGGTATACGGTGCACGATTTGCAGGGCACGCGGATAGCTTAAATCGAACAAGTGTAATTTCATAATACCGGGTCACATAAGAGGGCACTATTCGAAAAGGCCGTATACCTCCGTATAGTATAGTATAGTGGGAATCGTGCGCGATCGATTTTCGTGCCGCGTATACCGTCCTGTGTGGATGTGGCAGCTGTAATTCGTGTGTACAGGCGTTCTGAATTTCCCCTATCACGATTTATAAATAATTGATTGCGTAGAATGGGGTAAGTTAGAAGCAATAGGACTCCTTTGCAATTTAATAGCACATGCCTTCATATGTACATGTTATACTATCAACCAAATGATATATGATATGTAGAACATACATTCTCTTAGTGATTTAAAACTCGTCATCTTAACTAATAATCCATTCCTGAAGTGTCCATTTGATCGGCGCCAAAAGACCGAGCCTAGGATGAGATGCCGTTCTTTTGGTTCTGGTACAGTGTAAAACCCGAGAAAAGTGCTTCCCGTAAGACATTCCGTTACCTATCGTGTTGGAGCATGCGATTGGTATAGACATGTGGGGTATTGTCTCCTCGATCAGAATACCGCTGTTGGTAAATTAAAATCGTGTGCTAATTAGCTTTAATTAACCAAAATAAAGAACCAATACCTAAATGTAATGCAGTATATACTATTTTAGCAACACTGATCTATTGAATTTACGGCGAACTCACTAATGTGTGTCTTTGTGCTGCTATTGAATGGAGTTGCCACCTCCAGTTCGAATCCCATTGATCATGAATATTTTTAAGGAAACAAACGCGAGTTCCTTTTAGGAATATTTACTGGTATTGTTCTCAGGTATGCAGCTATCGCTCGTAAATCCGACGTCATTCGTCTTAGCATGCTGTATTCAGCCCTGTGTACTAAAGTGTGACATGGAGGGACTGGATTCTCTAAAACGTCAGATAGCTACGGACGAGTTCGGGACTGACAAGGTTATTTTATTGAATAATTTTAGAAGCATAATCAAAGCTAGCTACTTGGTAATAAGGATATCGATTTAAAATGGTTATGAGTTAATAGTTTCATGTTTCGAAAAGGGACGAGATGTCTATCTTGTATTCCTTTATATTGAAACAAGTGATCGCAACCAACATCGAAGTCCGTATTTAATTATGTTATAACTACTCATGATTAATTTCAAAAAATCCTAAAAAAAATTCAAATCATTAAATATTTGGCATTCTCATATTTGGTCGCGGGCGAGAAACAGTACCCCTAAACACAGAAGAGTCCATTTTAATTGGCCTAGAACACCTCGAGTCATTATATTGATGTTAACTTCGGGATTATTTAATTTGAAATAGGCTAATTTTTGCTTTTATAAGAGATACGACATCGTTGTGGTATATAATTTGCTTCCCGTAAGCCACCCACAGTTTCAACAATCTCTTTAGTGGCATTTAATTTGTTTGTGGTTTCGGGTTGTTATCTCAGTTGAGGATCCTGAGGAAAACCCACGTTAAATGCTGTGACATTTATGCCAAGATCGAGATGGCCATCTTTAAATGAGGTTAACTTTTCTTTAAGATACTTTACATTTTTGCGTTGCAATTGATTCACCGTCAAATTATTGTATAAGTTCATCAGGTTTGTTGAGGTAAATAATTGGATTAAACATTATGTTTATCAAAACCAGTAATTTGAGGTGAATAAATATAAATATTTACTCACCAACTAACGTTTCTTCTGACTAGTTCAGTCAGATTTCATCAGAGTTGTGATCCACTGTTGGAACCGCGGGAACTGGTGTTGCCAGATACGCGGGAATCAGAGTTGCCTGACTCTTTCTTCAACAGCGGATTGTAGAGATTGCTCAACATGTAGGTCCCCTCGTCCCGGTTCATCAAGTTGCGCTTGCCCCTCTTCTTGATCCAAATCGCTTCCTTGTCTCATCTAAAATCCACACATGCTCAATAATCTTTAAAAACCACACATGTTCTTGAAGTTTAAAAATAATTCTTCAACATTTTAACGCACATTTTTGTACTTAGTCGTTTTTCAACATCATCATATGCGATCATCGGGCAAACAAAATGTTTTTCTTCCAATCAGCGAAGTCAGTAATAAAAAAATATTCGCATTGCGCGCGCGCAATTCACGCTGTGTATACAATAATGTATTAGTAATTAGTGCGGCCGGTCTATATATGAAGAGGTATTTTGCAAAAGGGCTATGGTGCATTTTTTCAAAAAATGAGTTTGATATAGAAATGTATAGGGAAAAATCATATGTTTCAAGGAAACAAAGTCATTTTTTTTTCAAAAAGACCTACATCTCATTGTAAACAGCCATTGAAATTGTTGTTTTGTTGCAAAAGGGCCTGTATCCAGAATTAAATCGGGATACAGGCCCTTTTGCAACAAAACAACAACTTCAATGGCTATTTACAATGAGATGTAGGTATTTTTGAAAAAAATGACTTTATTTCCTTGAAACATATGATTGTGACCTATACATTTCAATATCAAACTTATTTATTTGAAATGATTAAAATAAATGATTTTTTGTGTGTGGTATTTTTTCTTTATGTACAAACAGATGGAGTTTTGTTGCAAAAGGGCCTACATCCAAATTTTCAAAGAATGTAAACATGATTTAAAAAAAAATTAAAACTAGCACATTTAAAATTTATTTCAATTTCAATTAGTATGTAGTGTACCTCTTTCATAATCCATTCAGTTTTTCAATTGCTCAACTTGAATATTTAGAAACAGTTTTTTGACTTTTTCTCAATAAGAGCCAAAGTGGATGTAGGCCCTTTTGCAAAATACCTCTTCATATGTAAAATGCCTAACCAAAACATACCATACAATTTGCACTGCTCCTCTACATTATAATGTACTGAACATGTACTTGAAACGTACATAATACGTTGTGATAATTTACCACATTTAAATATGTAATTACAGGATCAGCGTACTCCACTTCATCAGGCTGCTTTGAACGGACACCACGAAATATGTACGCTGCTTCTACAGGCCAACGCAGAAGTTAATGCAAAAGACAAGGCAAGTATGATGTATTATGTAGGGAAATAAATTATATTATACATAGATCTCATTAGTCAAGACTTTACAAATCCTAGAACGTATAACATATAACCGTGTATGGCAACTTATGACGTGTTGAAAGTGAAACCTATTTTTTTACAAATAGTGTCTACACACAGCTATGAAATCATTTTGTCTTGGTACTTGCCAGTAGCGTGCCCCAAAAAGGGGGGTTGCCGCGGCCGCGCCTCCCCTACCTTTGAAATCAGTCGGCGAAAATTACTGCCAGTCGTGGGAAACTACTGCCAGTTGGGTGAAGGGCAGTCGCTAGAGGGTATGTGTGCGGGGTAGTGTGACCCAAATAGTCAAATAGTCGGCAAATCTGTACATAGTAGTGGACAAATGTACGCAGCAGTCTGCTAAATAAAGAAAAATGTTATCGAGAAAACTTATGAAAACCTGGAGGAGTGGCAATTCGTTGTTGACTGCTGTTTTTGAACTGTGCGATATTTGGGACTGTGCGATTTTTTTTCACCGTGTGAAAAAATGTTGCAAGTCTATTGAAGAGTTTGAAGTCCTAATATATGGAGGTAAACTGTTAACTAATGTAAAAACATATTCTTTATCGATAAAACTATCGAATACGGCGTAGTTTGTTTGTTTTCATTAGCGTTATTAGCGTATTTTAATGTATTTTCCACGTTAGCGTAAAACCAGAAGTAGGGCGTACCAATATCAACGCCATATAACCCAACACTAGGGAAACCCTAAATCCGCGTATTGGTGACTTTTAACCAAAATACAAAAGAAAAGTGAAAAGCACTAATACACTTTCGGAAATGCTGAGAACATTTCTTTATTTTTAATTTTTACGGATTTGTTTTGAAGAAATCTCACATAAGAGGTGTTCAATGTATATCATCTATCTAAACAATGTGAAAATATTGATTTTTGTTGTTGTGAAATCTCTCTGTGCCCCTTTAATTACTAGTCCACACTATGGTAAAGACTTGGAAAGATGATATAATTGTAGCACCAAATGTCCATGCTAGGAGCTCCGTGAATTAACAGAAATCTCTAGATTTATATATCTTGATAGAGAAATCACTGGAGGAAGAAAATCCTGCTGGTATTCCAATGTTACCCTTTATTTCAGCAAAGGTAAAACATCTGCTCAATCTGTGATAATTCTGTATACTTTTCAGAATCTGAAGAACAACATTAGATTGTTATCCTAATTGTTGCAAATGTTCTCCTCTCTCTTTCTCTCAATGGTCTACATACAGTGAAGTATCACATCAAATGGCACTAATAACTTGTTCGCATTGCATTTTGTTCCTTGCTATATGGCTTAAACAATCCCATGATGCCGCTGAGCACTATGAAAACTCTCTCATTGCTTGCTTGGTAGATTTCGATCGCGACAGGAGCATGCGCAGATGCGATTTTTGTGTAAGTGGTCTGTGATTTTGTCAATATTATATTTTTACTGTGATTTGTCGATCTGCATTAAATGCAAAAAGTAACAACGCCCCCGGCTGGACTCGAACCACCAACCTTTCGGTTAACAGCCGAACGCGCTAACCAATTGCGCCACGGAGGTGATTATTACTAGGCTGTTTTAGTTTGTCATGTTCACCCGTACACTTCCCCGTACACTTTCTTGCAAAGTCGGGTATCGTTTTTTCTCAAATGTTGCTTGCATATTGCCTTTGCTGTCGCCTTTAATACATGTGCTGTTACTTGAACTTGGAACCAACGTTTAATTTGAACTGTCTATTTTCAATAAAAAAATACTCCAATACGGGAAAAAAATCAGAAAAGCTCACAGACAACAAATAAGAACATCATTTTACTCGACCTAGAATTTCAATCAACGGATTTCAATCATCGGCAAAACCCGATGATGTGAGTGACGTCATTTAATGAGCTCATTAGCATAATTTATGTCCGTGAAATATACAATAGGGTTTTGGTAGTGCTGAGCGAAGCTGGACACGTTTACTTGTTGAAGAAAACCCACATCCTTGAAGACAATAATGCCTTGTGCACTTTCTCAGAAACAGAAACTACGATTTCTATGCTGCTATTGTTCAACGATTTCTAACATGTTTTATTACAACAATGGGCCATTCAGATCACACACCTGGCTGATTAACTTCCTGTAGATAAGTCCAGACAAACAGGTTGCTATGGGAACTCAGATTATGAGAACTGACAAGTCCGTGCATGATTATTACAATGCAAAGTTGTTTTCTTAAGATTTTACATACACATAGTTTTAACATTTTTAATGTGAAAACAGTATGAGTAATGTAATGTATGAACTTATAAGCAATTATTGCGGCTGATATAATATGACTAACCTAAACATACCATACAATCTGTCCCGTTCCTCTATATATCCAAACATGTATATAATACTTGAAACGTACATAGTATACGTAGTGATAATTGACCACATTTAAATATATCGACCAAAATGTGTCATTACAGGATCAGAATACCCCACTTTGTTGGGCTGCTGGGTACGGACACCACGAAGTATGTAAGCTGCTTCTACAAGCCAACGCAGAAGTAAATGCGACAAACAAGGCAAGTTTAATGTATTATGTAGGATATGAAATTATATTATAGATCTCATTAGTGAAGATTTTATAAATACAATCCTAGTACGTATATATATAACACATAAGGCCAATTCCATGCCAAATGTGAATAACAGCCAAAATGTCAAATTGGTTTTACAAGTTTTTCTCCTCTATGGTTGGTAAGGGGTATATCTCTATTTATCAAGTCTGATATGATCTCACCTCAATTTGTTAGTTTTGGTCATTACATCATCGTTTGAAAATAGGTGCGCAAAAAGGATAATGTTTTTTTTATTTGGCTTGAAAAAAGCTAGTTAAGAAAGTGTATTATTTTTGTAATATAAAGTATTGCTTTTTAAATACTATTTGTGATTTAGTTATTCTAAATAAAGCTTCCAATGAAAGTAAAAAGCAAAAAAGTGATATTCTTGCAAAAGGCGCAATGCAAATTATCAATTTTACGTTCATTTTTTCCATTGGATCGTGTAACGTCCGTAACATTTTTTTTCCCCTGGGAGAAAACTAATTGGCTGATTTTAATAACATCACACGTTCACTGTTAGTTTGTGATGGGTTCAATCATTGAGCAAAAAAAATAAATCTATAATTATAAATACCTTAACGAGCGTTACGGACATTACATAAATCGTTACGGACGTTACATAAATCGTTACGGACGTTACAGCTTTTACTCAAGGCTTTGAAGAGCTTCTAAATGACCACATTTCTCTTCAACAATGGTTTAGACTTGTGCACTGCTATATAGTCAGTGTATGGTAGTAGCCGGCCCTTCTTTGCTAATAAAGATATAATCATCTGGAAGAGCAGTCCAATTACAGTTTGTTAGATTTACTACCAGCTAAACCACATTACATAATATAACCCTACCTATACCCGTCCTTTATGTCCCTTACTCAAACCCAACATGACACGATATATTCAATATTATTATAACTGAACAAATGTTCATAGTTGTAAAAGTTACTCCGTATATCTTTCAACAACTAATTGTTGTGTTAGAAATATCTCTTTATTATCCCATGATGAATTACTGATATAAGATCTCAGGTTGAATCTCATCTCCGTCAACCCCCCACCCCTTATAATTCCGATACGGAATAAACCAAACTTTCACAAATCACGAGCACATGGTACATACCGTTTATTCTATAATACGGAATAAACCACATTACACGCGAAACAAATCACATCACACGCGATACAAAAACTCCCCCCCCCCCACACCATACCCATCCTTATAGTCCCTCACTCTAACCTATGCAGCATGACATACTTCTACAACTGATATCTTTCAACAACTGATTGTTGTGTTAGTAATATCTCTTAGTATCTCATGAATTCTGGATACAAAATTTCAGGGTAGGTATCATTCCCGTCACCCCACTTTTTAAATATATCCCGTTTGTTCTATAATACGGAATAAACCAATATTGGCCTTGTTTACAATATATCTTCTCCCCCCCCCCCCTCCCATACATACACCTGTACTCTCTACCGAGTTAGCCTGACCTCCATTTAATTATACTTCTACTATAGCTGAACAATGTTGCATGCTGTAGAATGAACTCTCTATTACGACACGTTTATATCTACAACTAATACTAGTTATGTTTAGATGTAATTATCTCTTTATTAAGAGACAGCGACCGCGTGTTCCTGAAATTCGTTTTCAGGTTTCATCCCCCCCCCCCCCCCCCCCCCCACCACATTCTAATGTATCCATCCCAAATCCATTAAAACACAATGTTCCCACCAGTCATGTCTTATAACTAAACTCTCAAATCCATTTCCCCTCCCCCACGGGATCTCCCCGCCCAAGGTAGCCCTGCGGGGCCTATATAAATTGGACCCACTAAACCGTTCGGTTTCTCCTGTAAGCCGGCCCCATGCACCTCGGCCCTCCGGCCCTCCGGTTCTGTTTCTTACTTGCGCCTGCAGCGGGCTATCCGCGTATCGGCCTTCGGCCTCGCTTGTTTGATATTAGATTCAAGTTGAGTCTCATACTCGTGATCCAACTTATAATTCCGATACGGAATAAACCAAACTTTCACAAATCACGAGCACATTGTCCATACTGTTTATTCTATAATACGGAATAAACCATATTACACGCGATATAACACCCTTCCCCCTCGCCCATCCCTGTAGTCCCTTATTCAACCCCAGCATGACATACTCAATACTTCTATAACTGAACAATATTGATAGTTGTTACAGTAGCTAGTCCCGTCTATGACACGTTGATATCTTTCAACAACTGATTGTTGTGTTAGTAATATCTCTTAGTATCTCATGAATTCTGGATTAGATTTCAGGTTGCGTCTCATCCCCGTCACCCCACTTTTTTAACATTTGCAAAGTTGACAAGTCAGGAGTGTAACACTATGTAATTCTTTGATACTGTGTTGTCGAATGTCTTGCCACATATTATGCTATGAACTTGAAACTTCCAGAGTAGTTTCTGATAAGCATTGTTTAAAATATGTTAAACAGTTCTGTGACAGTTACATCTTTTGTGTATGAAAACTTTTTCCCTCTAATAAAAGTGACGAAAAACAAGTGTTTTTCATAAGATTTTGTTTTCCATTTTCAGTGGTAGAGATATACTTTAAAGGGTTTTTGTATTTAACCATATCAAA
The DNA here is from genome assembly GCA_035610835.1 of Ophiura sarsii. Classification (NCBI taxonomy): domain Eukaryota; kingdom Metazoa; phylum Echinodermata; class Ophiuroidea; order Amphilepidida; family Ophiuridae; genus Ophiura; species Ophiura sarsii. Next base: position 642,160 of record CM069449.1, on the reverse strand, counting down.
TAGTGTTAGAGTGGGTAGTGTTAATAACCTTTAATATAGATACCTAAAACACAAACAAGCTTTGTGTGAATGAAAAAATTAACATACTCTGTAATAAATATGCCATAACACATAAATATATGTTTTCAGACTACCCCTTCCATTATTTTACAACTTTAACCAACTAACATCAAAGTAACACAAGAAAAACACATGGATTTTATGACAAATTAGGGACAAAATGTCCCATTTTGATATCTTAAATCTTGTTTTATTATTGATCTTAATACATGAAACGTCCGTAACGCTTCAAAATGTAACGTCCGTGACACTAAATCAACAGCGTTGGACGATACGGGAGTATTAATTTCAAACTTGCTTTTCATGTTAACATAGAATGGAGTCAGGGCTTGCTCAATATAGTTGACAGAAAAAAATAAAACAGGGAACTGAACAGAGATCTAAGGATATGTACCATAGTCAAAAAGGTACTTCATTTCAAGGTAACGTCCGTAATGCTCGTTTCTAATTTTTGTTGCTAATTAACTAAGAAAACTAAAACAAAATCATTATATTGAACATTAGAGTGTTTACTACTAGCATACTAAGAAATAAAGTGTTATCTTAGCAGCAAACAGATGTGCTATTCAATTAAAAGTTGCAAGTTGCATGTATCTGTAACGTCCGTAACGGTGGAATTGGCCATAACCGTGTATGGCAACTTATGACGTGTTCTGAAATGGAAAAGGAAGCGTTAACAAATAGTGCGTACATGTTAACTTATGCAAACATTATCTTTTAAAGTGCGTACATGTTAACTTATGCAACCATTATCTTTTGGTACCTGCCTGCCATTCACCAATTAATGTTCTGGTAAATCAAATTTGTTTTATGATTTTATTTATCATCCAGTATGTGTTATATGACAACGATTTGGATCAATATTCAAATGTTCTGCGGTGGTCATCTCAGATCAGAACAAAAACCTCTGATTTCAAAACAAATTCACGAAAATAGTTGTTACGCAGTCATTATTCTCTAAATAAAAACACTTTATATAATGAAGTTCACTACACTGGGTTTCACGCTTACGCGATCATCGGGCAAACTAACTGTTTTTCTTCTATTCGGCGAAGTCATTGACAAACAAAATTATTCGCAGTGCGCGCGCGCAATTAATTGTGCGTATTCAATAACTAGTTGTCAGTTCGGCTGGTCTAGGTAAAACGCCTAAACTAAACATACCATACAATCTGCACTGATCTTCTATGTACTGAACAAGTACTTAAAACGTTAATAATACGTTGTGATAATTGACCAAATGTATATATATCGACCAAAATGGTGTCATTACAGGGTCAGTTTACTCCACTACATTTCGCTGTTGGCATGGGACACCACGAAGTATGTAAGCTGCTTCTAGAAGCCAACGCAGAAGTAGATGCAAAAGCCGAGGCAAGTATGATGTACCGGGTGTCCCTAAATAAGGATGCACGTGTTTACTCAACTTGTTGATCATGAAGTTCTAACATTTAGTGTAAGATGTTTACACATATTGAAATACCTAACACCTGGCTTTCAGATGATGCTTATTTCATCTGATTCGGATTTGACAATCCTGAGATATGGACAATTACCTAAAGCTACCCAGAATCGATGTTATGCCACTTTCCAGTTTCAAAGGTTTACTCCTAAGATACAACTTCCACTTGTACGATTGTCCTTCACCAGTGTTATTCAAAATAACATTTTTGTATTGAGATTGAATAAGTTTGAATAATAGAATGAGTGCCTGTGTATCCAAGCAGAACTGAATATAGAGATGTTTGTTACATGATTCGAACCAGTCCTTTTGACGAGGTTTCACAAAATGTTTATTGGGCCTACATTTTCAAAACAAGACGGACGTCCATATGGCTGGGTGAGGCCTCGATTTTCATTAAAAGAGGGTGTTCATGGTCTTGAAATATCATGAAACTAGAAGTCCTGCAGACGTCACCAGGGAGTTTGCCATTCATTTCCCAAACACTCACGTACCATCTAGGAATACACCTATATAAAAGGGAGTATTGGAAATGCTTGGTAGATGGTACATACAAGCACCAATATGAATAAAGAACATTCTGGAAGACTAAGATATGAAAAGTGGCAGGACACAGTAACACATTGATAACGTGCGACGTGCACTTTAGAGGGATCCCGGAATGACTGCTCGTAGAAATCCCTTACCACATATTCCAAGGACATTTTTGTTCCTCAGCCTCTTTTAAACAATTCTGGTCAAATGCCCAGCCCAATGTTTCAAGACGATTGATGCCCATGGATAGACCAATGTTAGTATTGTTTTGACGCTCATAATCATTCTTTCTGTAAAAGTGGCACAACGTCGATTTTGGGTAGCTTTGATAAACTGGGTATATCTCAGGATTGACAAATCCAAATCAGATAAAATAAACGGCATCTGAAAGCTGAGTATTTTTCCTTTCCGTGTGTATAAACATATTACACCAAATTTTAGGACTTCATGGTCAACAAGTTGCGCAAACATGTGCACTCTTTTTTTAGGGACACCCTGTACAGTAAGTAACATAACATAATATAAACACTACTTTTTATGATGAAGATCACTATCCTCGGGATGACCCGACTTGGACTGTTTCAATAACTAAGATGGGGTGGACAATATAAACAGAAAACTAATTAATTATTAGCGCGACTATATCGGTACAAATCAACGATTTGGATCAATATCCAAATGTTCTGCGGTGGTCATTCGGAAGGACAATTTCTCAGATCAGAACGAAAACCTCTGATTTCAAAACAAATTCACGAAAATAGTTGTTAAGCAGTCATTATTCTCTAAATAAAAACACTTTATATAATGAAGTTCACTACACTGGGTTTCACGCTTACGCGATCATTGAGTAAACTAACTGTTTTTCTTCCATTCCGCGAAGTCATTGACAAACAAAATGATTCGCAGTGCGCGCGCGCAATTAATTGTGCGTATTCAATAACTAGTTGTCAGTTCGGCCGGTCTAGGTAAAACTCCTAAACTAAACATACCATACAATCTGCACTGTTCTTCTATGTACTGAACAAGTACTTAAAACGTTAATAATACGTTGTGATAATTGACTACATTTATATATATCGACCAAAATGGTGTCATGACAGGGTCAGCTTACTCCACTTGATTTGGCTGTTTGCGAGGGACACCACGAAGTATGTAAGCTGCTTCTAGAAGCCAACGCAGAAGTAGATGCAAAAGACGAGGCAAGTATGATGTACCGGGTGTCCCTAAAAAAGGATGCGCGTGTTTACTCAACTTGTTGATCATGAAGTTCTAACATTTAGTGTAAGATGTTTACACATATTGAAATACCTAACACCTGGCTTTCAGATGATGCTTATTTCATCTGATTCGGATTTGACAATCCTGAGATATGGACAATTACCTAAAGCTACCCAGAATCGATGTTGTGCCACTTTACAGTTTCAAAGGTTTACTCCTAAGATACAACTTCCACTTGTGCGATTGCCCTTCACCAGTGTTATTCAAAATAACATTTTTGTATTGAGATTGAATAAGTTTGAATAATAGAATGAGTGCCTGTGTATCCAAGCAGGACTGAATATAGAGATGTTTGTTACATGATTCGAACCAGTCCTTTTGACGAGGTTTCACAAAATGTTTATTGGGCCTACATTTTCAAAACAAGACGGACGTCCATATGGCTGGGTGAGGCCTCGATTTTCATTAAAAGAGGGTGTTCATGGTCTTGAAATATCATGAAACTAGAAGTCCTGCAGACGTCACCAGGGAGTTTGCCATTCATTTCCCAAACACTCACGTACCATCTAGGAATACACCTATATAAAAGGGAGTATTGGAAATGCTTGGTAGATGGTACATACAAGCACCAATATGAATAAAGAACATTCTGGAAGACTAAGATATGAAAAGTGGCAGGACACAGTAACACATTGATAACGTGCGGCGTGCACTTTAGAGGGATCCCGGAATAACTGCTCGTAGAAATCCCTTACCACATATTCCAAGGACATTTTTGTTCCTCAGCCTCTTTTAAACAATTCTGGTAAAATGCCCAGCCCAATGTTTCAAGACGATTGATGCCCATGGATAGACCAATGTTAGTATTGTTTTGACGCTCATAATCATTCTTTTGGTAAAAGTGGCACAACGTCGATTTTGGGTAGCTTTGATAAACTGGGTATATCTCAGGATTGACAAATCCAAATCAGATAAAATAAACGGCATCTGAAAGCTGAGTATTTTTTTCTTTCCGTGTGAATAAACATATTACACCAAATTTTAGGACTTCATGGTCAACAAGTTGCGCAAACATGTGCACCCTTTTTTTAGGGACACCCTGTACAGTAAGTAACATAACATAATATAAAAACTACTTTTATGATGAAGATCACTATCCTCGGTTTCACGCTTACGCAATCATCTGGCAAACTAAATATTTTTCATCCATTCAGCGATATCAGTGGCAAAAAATATTCGCAGTCCTCGCGCGCAATTCACGCTGCGTATTCATTGATGTATTAGTAATTAGTGCGGCCGGTCTATGTAAAACGCCTAACCTAAACATACCGCACTTCAGTATGCTGCTCAGAAAGAGGACACGAAGAAGTATGTACGCTGCTTCTACAAGCCAACGCAAAAGTAATTGCAAAAATAAGGCAAATAGTGTGTACATGGAGGATATGAAATGATATTTATAGGTGCTTATCAATTATTTCAAGATTTTCAAATTAAATTATCAAAGGTATATTCTATTGCATTCACATTTTCCCGCTCCTATATGCACTGAATATGTACTTGAAACTTACTTACAGAGTTGCGATAATTGACCACATTTAAATATATCGACAAAAATGTGTCATCATTACAGGATCAGAATACCCCATTTCATTTTGCTGCTCAGGGAGGACACCATAAAGTATGTGAGCTGCTTCTGCAAGCCAACGCAGAAGTAAATGCAAAAAATAAGGCAAGTAGTACGTAAAATGTGTAGAAAATGAAATGATATTTATCATAGGTGCTTATCATATCAATACTTCCAAATTAAATCCTCAAACGTATATTCTATCGCATACAAATTTCTCCGCTCCTCTATACTGAACATGTACTTTAACGTATATATATACAACGTTATGATAATTGACCACATTTCAATATATCGACCAAAATGTGTTATTACAGTATCAGGTTACCCCACTTCATAAGGCTGCTGGGGAAGGACACCATGAAGTATGTAAGGTGCTTCTACAAGCCAACGCAGAGGTTAATGCTGCAACAAACGAGGCAAGTATGATGTATTATGTAAGATATGAAATTATATTATAGATAGAGATCTCATCAGTGAAGATTTTACAAATAGAAAATTTAAACATATCGACGTGTTAGAAATATATCTTTATTATCCCATGATGAATTACTGATATTAGATCTCTGGTTGAATCTCATCTCCGTCAACCCCCCCCCCCCCCCCCACCCCCTTATAATTCCGATACGGAATAAACCAAACTTTCACAAATCACGAGCACATGGTACATACCGTTTATTCTATAATACGGAATAAACCACATTACACGCGAAACAAACCACATCATACGCGATACAACCCCCCCCCCCCACACACCCATACCCATCCTTATAGTCCCTCACTCTAACCTATGCAGCAAGACATACTTCTACAACTGATATCTTTCAACAACTGATTGTTGTGTTAGTAATATCTCTTAGTATCTCATGAATTCTGGATATAAAATGTCATGGTAGGTCTCATTCCCGTCACCCCACTTTTTAAATATATCCCGTTTGTTCTATAATACGGAATAAACCAATATTGGCCTTGTTTACAATATATATTCCCCCCCCCCCTCCCATACATACACCTGTACTCTCTACCGTGTTAGCGTGACCTCTATTTAATTATACTTCTACTATAGCTGAACAATGTTGCATGCTGTAGAATGAACTCTCTATTTCGACACGTTTATATCTACAACTACTACTAGTTATGTTTAGATATAATTATCTCTTTATTAAGAGACCGCGTGTTCCTGAAATTAGTTTTCAGGTTTCATCCCCCCCCCCCCCCCACCACATCTAATTTATCCACCCCAAATCCATTAACACACAATGTTCCCACCAGTCATGTCTTATAACTAACTCTCAAATCCATTTCCCCTCCCCCACGGGATCTCCCCGTCCAAGGTAGCCCTGCGGGGCCTATATAAATTGGACCCACTAAACCGTTCGGTTCTCCTGGTAAGCCGGCCCCATGCACCTCGGCCCGAAAGGCCTGCGGTTCTGTTTCTTACTTGCGCCTGCAGCGGGCTATCCGCGTATCGGCCTTCGGCCTTGCTTGTTTGATATTAGATTCAAGTTGAGTCTCATACTCGTGATCCACCTTATAATTCCGATACGGAATAAACCAAACTTTCACAAATCACGAGCACATTGTCCATACTGTTTATTCTATAATACGGAATAAACCATATTACACGCGATATAACACCCTTCCCCCTCGCCCATCCTTGTAGTCCCTTACTCAACCCCAGCATGACATACTCAATACTTCTATAACTGAACAATATTGATAGTTGTTAGTAGCTAGTCCCGTCTATGACACGTTGATATCTTTCAACAACTGATTGTTGTGTTAGTAATATCTCTTAGTATCTCATGAATTCTGGATTAGATTTCAGGTTGCGTCTCATCCCCGTCACCCCACTTTTTTAACATTTGCAAAGTTGACAAGTCAGGAGTGTAACACTATGTAATTCTGGTAATGGGTACTATCTACAGAAGATAGACATGTAACGCCGGGTGTTTATATACTGAAGAAATCAATAATATTGGGTTATATCTAAAGTGATGAATGCAATAATATATGAGTGCTATCTACTGTAGATAGCAGACATCCGAGTTGTAATGGTTTGTGTGTTTGCTTGCTTGTTTATTCGCTAATTGCATTACACCTTAACCAGCCTTACACTAAAGGCCTCCATGCAACAACAAAACATTGAGAGATTTGTGTTATTCTCCAAAAGAACTATAATATATGGATTGAAACAGCAACGCCCGTATTCAATTTCCTTTGGGTACCGATGATGTTGACAAATTAGGTGTCATTGTAATGATTGCAGGTATTAAATCGATTTCACTAAAAACAAGTTCCGCTAATACCCGTGATTCCATAGCTATAAAAGGGCAACCCATCATTCCATTTCAATAGCGTCTTTCGACTCAATAGACAACAGATAAAGCAATCGATTCACAAATGACGGTCATTTGAATGGAAAGTGATGGTACATTGGCATACGCTATAACTAATTTTAGGGACTGCAGTTTTGTTTTGCTTAATAAGGGTACTTAGCGCATGTTTTTAATTTAACAACAGTGGTATTCATATCGAGGAGAACAAATACTACACGACTACATGAATCGCATGCTCCAACACGATAGGGGAAATTATGTTAATGAGCTACCTTTTTCTCTACCATTCCAGCTCCTTCACTCCATTCCAAAACTCCCATCTGGCTAAAATAATTACCATATCTTATATAATATACATGTAGACACTTTATTTGACAATGACACCATACATATATTTTTAAGACCTGTTGATAGAAAGAAATCTTTAAAAACCACACATGTTCCTGTACTTTAAAACGTGTCTTCAAAATATCGCCATCAATAGTTGTGTACTTAGTCGTTTTTTAACATTCATCATATGCATTACGTGCGTGCAGCCTATTTAGATATATTCTACCTCTCTCTCTCTCAATGTTTTTAAAAATCCACACATGTTCAATACTCTTTAAAAACCACACATGTTCTTCAAGTTTAAAAATAATTCTTCAACATTTTAACACACACTTTTGTACTTAGTCAACATCATCATATGCGATCATCGGGCAAACAAAATGTTTTTCTTATCAGCGAAGTCAGTAACAAAAAAATATATTCGCATTGCGCGCGCGCAATTCACGCTGTGTATTCAATAATGTATTAGTAATTAGTGCGGCCGGTCTATGTAAAATGCCTAACCAAAACATACCATACAATTTGCACTGCTCCTCTACATTATAATGTACTGAACATGTACTTGAAACGTACATAATACGTTGTGATAATTTACCACATTTAAATATGTAATTACAGGATCAGCGTACTCCACTTCATCAGGCTGCTTTGAACGGACACCACGAAATATGTACGCTGCTTCTACAGGCCAACGCAGAAGTTAATGCAAAAGCCAAGGCAAGTATGATGTATTATGTAGGAAAATAAATTATATTATACATAGATCTCATTAGTCAAGACTTTACAAATCCTAGAACGTATAACATATAACCGTGTATGGCAACTTATGACGTGTTGAAGGTGAAACCTATTTTTTTACAAATAGTGTGTACACACAGCTATGAAATCATTTTGTCTTGGTACTTGCCAGTAGCGTGCCCAAAAAAGGGGGGTTGCCGCGCCTCCCCTACCTTTGAAATCAGTCGGGGAAAATTACTGCCAGTCGGGGGAAACTGCTGCCAGTTGGGTGAAGGGCAGTCGCTAGAGGGTATGTGTGCGGGGTAGTGTGACCCAAATAGTCAAATAGTCGGCAAATCTGTACATAGTAGTGGACAAATGTACGCAGCAGTCTGCTAAATAAAGAAAAATGTTATCGAGAAAACTTATGAAAACCCGGAGGAGTGGCAATTAGTTGTTGACTGCTGTTTTAGAACTGTGCGATATTTGGGACTGTGCGATTTGTTTTCACCATGTGAAAAAATGTTGCAAGTCTATTGAAGAGTTTGAAGTCCTAAAATATGGAGGTAAACTGTTAACTAATGTAAAAACATATTCTTTATCGTTAAAACTATCGAATACGGCGTAGTTTGTTTGTTTTCATCAGCGTTATTAGCGTATTTTAATGTATTTTCCACGTTAGCGTAAAACCAGAAGTAGGGCGTACCAATATCAACGCCATATAACCCAACACTAGGGAAACCCTAAATCCGCGTATTGGTGACTTTTAACCAAAATACAAAAGAAAAGTGAAAAGCACTAATACACCTTCGGAAATGCTGAGAACATTTCTTTATTTTTAATTTTTACGGATTTGTTTTGTAGAAATCTTACATAAGAGGTGTTCAATGTATATCGTCTATCTAAACAATGCGAAAATATTGATTTTTGTTGTTGTGAAATCTCTCTGTGGCCATTTAATTACTAGTCCACACTATGGTAAAGACTTGGAAAGATGATATAATTGTAGCACCAAATGCCCATGCTAGGAGCTCCGTGAATTAACAGAAACCTCTAGATTTATATATCTTGATAGAGAAACCACTGGAGGAAGAAAATCCTGCTGGTATTCCAATGTTACCCTTTATTTCAGCAAAGGTAACACATCTGCTCAATCTGTGATGATTCTGTATACTTTTCAGAATCTGAAGAACAACATTAGATTTGTATCCTAATTGTTGCAAATGTTCTCCTCTCTCTTTCTCTCAGTGGTCTACACACAGTGAAGTATCACATCAAATGGCACTGATAACTTGTTCGCATTGCATTTTGTTCCTTGCTATATGGCTTATCCCATGATGCCGCTGAGCGAAGCTGGACACGTTTAGTATCCACTCAGGTCGTATCAACTTGTTGAAGAAAACCCACATCCTTGAAGACAATAATGCATTGTGCACTTTCTCAGAAACAGAAACTAAGATTTCTATGCTGCTATTGTTCAACGATTTCTAACATGTTTTATTACAACAATGGGCCATTCAGATCACACACCTGGCCTGATTAACTTCCTGTAGATAAGTCCAGACAATCAGGTTGCTATGGGAACTCAGATTATGAGAACTGACAAGTCCGTGCATGATTATTACAATGCAAAGTTTTTTTCTTAAGATTTTACATACACATAGTTTTAACATTTTTAATGTGAAAACAATATGAGTAATGTAATGTATGAACTTATAAGCAATGATTGCGGCTGATATAATATGACTAACCTAAACATTCCATACAATATGTCCCGTTCCTCTATATATTCAAACATGTATATAATACTTGAAACGTACATAATTTAGTATACGTAGTGATAATTGACCACATTTAAATATATCGACCGAAATGTGTCATTACAGGATCAGGATACCCCACTTTTTGAGGCTGCTGGGTACGGACACCACGAAGTATGTAAGCTGCTTCTACAAGCCAACGCAGAAGTAAATGCGACAAACAAGGCAAGTTTAATGTATTATGTAGGATATGAAATTATATTATAGATCTCATTAGTGAAAATTTTATAAATACAATCCTAGTACGTATATATAACACATAAGGCCAATTCCATGCCAAATGTGAATAACAGCCAAAATGTCAAATTGGTTTTACAAGTTTTTCTCCTCTATTGTTGGTAAGGGGTATATCTCTATTTATCAAGTCTGATATGATCTCACCTCAATTTGTTCGTTTTGGTCATTAAATCATCGTTTGAAAATAGGTGCGCAAAAAGGATAATGCTTTTTTAATTTGGCTTGAAAAAAGCTAGTTAAGAAAGTGTATTATTTTTGTAATATAAAGTATTGCTTTTTAAATACTATTTGTGATTTAGTTATTCTAAATAAAGATTCCAATGAAAGTAAAAAGCAAAAAAGTGATATTCTTGCAAAAGGCGCAATGCAAATTATCAATTTTACGTTCATTTTTTCCATCGGATCGTGTAACGTCCGTAACATTTTTTTTTTCCTCTGGGAGAAAACTAATTGGCTGATTTTAATAACATCACACGTTCACTGTTAGTTTGTGATGGGTTCAATCATTGAGCAAAAAAAATCTATAATTATAAATACCTTAACGAGCGTTACGGACATTACATAAATCGTTACGGACGTTACATAAATCGTTACGGACGTTACAGCTTTTACTCAAGGCTTTGAAGAGCTTCTAAATGACCACATTTCTCTTCAACAATGGTTTAGACTTGTGCACTGCTACATAGTCAGTGTATGGTAGTAGCCGGCCCTTCTTTGCTAATAAAGATGTAATCATCTGGAAGAGCAGTCCAATTACAGTTTGTTCGATTTACTACCAGCTACACTCCTTTCTTACTATTAACAGATATCTAATCTGTAAGCTGTTCACCTTATTTTTTTTATATCAATTGGTTGATTTTGTCCATTTTCTAGGTGTGATAATATCACTTTTACCATGTCCAACTATTATTCCGATACGGAATAAACCAAGCTTTCACAAATCACCCGAGAGCCGAAGCACATGATACATACCGTTTATTCTGTAATAATAAATAAACCACATTACATAATATAACCCTACCTATAATACCCGTCCTTTATGTCCCTTACTCAAATCCAACATGACACGATATATTCAATATTATTATAACTGAACAAATGTTCATAGTTGTAAAAGTTACTCCCGTATATCTTTCAACAACTAATTGTTGTGTTAGAAATATCTCTTTATTATCCCATGATGAATTACTGATAGATCTCAGGTTGAATCTCATCTCCGTCAACCCCCCCCCCCCCCCCCACCCCCTTATAATTCCGATACGGAATAAACCAAACTTTTACAAATCACGAGCACATGGTACATACCGTTTATTCTATAATACGGAATAAACCACATTACACGCGAAACAAATCACATCACACGCGATACAAACCCCCCCCCCCCCCCCCACACACACACACCCATACCCATCCTTATAGTTCCTCACTCTAACCTATGCAGCATGACATACTTCTACAACTGATATCTTTCAACAACTGATTGTTGTGTTCGTAATATCTCTTAGTATCTCATGAATTCTGGATATAAAATGTCATGGTAGGTCTCATTCCCGTCGCCCCACTTTTTAAATATATCCCGTTTGTTCTATAATACGGAATAAACCAATATTGGCCTTGTTTACAATATATCTTCTCCCCCCCCCCCCCCTCCCATACATACACCTGTACTCTCTACCGTGTTAGCGTGACCTCCATTTAATTATAATTCTACTATAGCTGAACAATGTTGCATGCTGTAGAATGAACTCTCTATTTCGACACGTTTATATCTACAACTTATACTAGTTATGTTTAGATATAATTATCTCTTTATTAAGAGACCGCGTGTTCCTGAAATTAGTTTTCAGGTTTCATCCCAACCCCCCCCCCCCCCCCCCCCCAACCACATCTAATTTATCCACCCCAAATCCATTAAAACACAATGTTCCCACCAGTCATGTCTTATAACTAACTCTCAAATCCATTTCCCCTCCCCCACGGGATCTCCCCGCCCAAGGTAGCCCTGCGGGGCCTATATAAATTGGACCCACTAAACCGTTCGGTTTCTCCTGGTAAGCCGGCCCCATGCACCTCGGCCCTCCGGGCCTGCGGTTCTGTTTCTTACTTGCGCCTGCAGCGGGCTATCCGCGTATCGGCCTTCGGCCTCGCTTGTTTGATATTAGATTCAAGTTGAGTCTCATACTCGTGATCCAACTTATAATTCCGATACGGAATAAACCAAACTTTCACAAATCACGAGCACATTGTCCATACTGTTTATTCTATAATACGGAATAAACCATATTACACGCGATATAACACCCTTCCCCCTCGCCCATCCTTGTAGTCCCTTATTCAACCCCAGCATGACATACTCAATACTTCTATAACTGAACAATATTGATAGTTGTTACAGTAGCTAGTCCCGTCTATGACACGTTGATATTTTTCAACAACTGATTGTTGTGTTAGTAATATCTCTTAGTATCTCATGAATTCTGGATTAGATTTCAGGTTGCGTCTCATCCCCGTCACCCCACTTTTTTAACATTTGCAAAGTTGACAAGTCAGGAGTGTAACACTATGTAATTCTGGTAATGGGTACTATCTACAGAAGATAGACATGTAACGCCGGGTGTTTATATACTGAAGAAATCAATAATATTGGGTTATATCTAAAGTGATGAATGCAATAATATATGAGTGCTATCTACTGTACATAGCAGACATCCGAGTTGTAATGGTTTGTGTGTTTGTTTGCTTGTTTATTCGCTAATTGCATTACACCTTAACCAGCCTTACACTAAAGGCCTCCATGCAACAACAAAACATTGAGAGATTTGTGTTATTCTCCAAAAGAACTATAATATGGATTGAAACAGCAACACCCGTATTCAATTTCCTTTGGGTACCGATGATGTTGACAAATTAGGTGTCATTGTAATGATTGCAGGTATTAAATCGATTTCACTAAAAACAAGTTCCGCTAATACCCGTGATTCCATAGCTATAAAAGGGCAACCCATCATTCCATTTCAATAGCGTCTTTCGACTCAATAGACAACAGATAAAGCAATCGATTCACAAATGACGGTCATTTGAATGGAAAGTGATGGTACATTGGCATACGCTATAACTAATTTTAGGGACTGCAGTTTTGTTTTGCTTAATAAGGGTACTTAGCGCATGTTTTTAATTTAACAACAGTGGTATTCATATCGAGGAGAACAAATACTACACGACTATATGAATCGCATGCTCCAACACGATAGGGGAAATTATGTTAATGAGCTACCTTTTTCTCTACCATTCCAGCTCCTTCACTCCATTCCAAAACTCCCATCTGGCTAAAATAATTACCATATCTTATATAATATACATGTAGACACTTTATTTGACAATGACACCATACATATATTTTTAAGACCTGTTGATAGAAAGAAATCTTTAAAAACCACACATGTTCCTGTACTTTAAAACGTGTCTTCAAAATATCGCCATCAATAGTTGTGTACTTAGTCGTTTTTCAACATTCATCATATGCATTACGTGCGTGCAGCCTATTTAGATATATTCTACCTCTCTCTCTCTCAATGTTTTTAAAAATCCACACATGTTCAATACTCTTTAAAAACCACACATGTTCTTCAAGTTTAAAAATAATTCTTCAACATTTTAACACACACTTTTGTACTTAGTCAACATCATCATATGCGATCATCGGGCAAACAAAATGTTTTTCTTATCAGCGAAGTCAGTAACAAAAATATATATTCGCATTGCGCGCGCGCAATTCACGCTGTGTATTCAATAATGTATCAGTAATTAGTGCGGCCGGTCTATGTAAAATGCCTAACCAAAACATACCATACAATTTGCACTGCTCCTCTACATTATAATGTACTGAACATGTACTTGAAACGTACATAATACGTTGTGATAATTTACCGCATTTAAATATGTAATTACAGGATCAGCGTACTCCACTTCATCAGGCTGCTTTGAACGGACACCACGAAATATGTACGCTGCTTCTACAGGCCAACGCAGAAGTTAATGCAAAAGACAAGGCAAGTATGATGTATTATGTAGGAAAATAAATTATATTATACATAGATCTCATTAGTCAAGACTTTACAAATCCTAGAACGTATAACATATAACCGTGTATGGCAACTTATGACGTGTTGAAGGTGAAACCTATTTTTTTACAAATAGTGTGTACACACAGCTATGAAATCATTTTGTCTTGGTACTTGCCAGTAGCGTGCCCAAAAAAGGGGGGTTGCCGCGCCTCCCCTACCTTTGAAATCAGTCGGGGAAAATTACTGCCAGTCGGGGGAAACTGCTGCCAGTTGGGTGAAGGGCAGTCGCTAGAGGGTATGTGTGCGGGGTAGTGTGACCCAAATAGTCAAATAGTCGGCAAATCTGTACATAGTAGTGGACAAATGTACGCAGCAGTCTGCTAAATAAAGAAAAATGTTATCGAGAAAACTTATGAAAACCCGGAGGAGTGGCAATTAGTTGTTGACTGCTGTTTTAGAACTGTGCGATATTTGGGACTGTGCGATTTGTTTTCACCATGTGAAAAAATGTTGCAAGTCTATTGAAGAGTTTGAAGTCCTAAAATATGGAGGTAAACTGTTAACTAATGTAAAAACATATTCTTTATCGTTAAAACTATCGAATACGGCGTAGTTTGTTTGTTTTCATCAGCGTTATTAGCGTATTTTAATGTATTTTCCACGTTAGC
Source organism: Ophiura sarsii (assembly GCA_035610835.1). Classification (NCBI taxonomy): domain Eukaryota; kingdom Metazoa; phylum Echinodermata; class Ophiuroidea; order Amphilepidida; family Ophiuridae; genus Ophiura; species Ophiura sarsii. The sequence goes on along the minus strand of CM069449.1, from coordinate 627,087 downwards.
GTAAAACCAGAAGTAGGGCGTACCAATATCAACGCCATATAACCCAACACTAGGGAAACCCTAAATCCGCGTATTGGTGACTTTTAACCAAAATACAAAAGAAAAGTGAAAAGCACTAATACACCTTCGGAAATGCTGAGAACATTTCTTTATTTTTAATTTTTACGGATTTGTTTTGTAGAAATCTTACATAAGAGGTGTTCAATGTATATCGTCTATCTAAACAATGTGAAAATATTGATTTTTGTTGTTGTGAAATCTCTCTGTGGCCATTTAATTACTAGTCCACACTATGGTAAAGACTTGAAAAGATGATATAATTGTAGCACCAAATGCCCATGCTAGGAGCTCCGTGAATTAACAGAAACCTCTAGATTTATATATCTTGATAGAGAAACCACTGGAGGAAGAAAATCCTGCTGGTATTCCAATGTTACCCTTTATTTCAGCAAAGGTAACACATCTGCTCAATCTGTGATGATTCTGTATATAGTGTAGGCTGTTATGTAGGATTTCAAACTAGTGCTTTTTTTTTTGCTAAGGATGCTTTTTTTGGTGTCATTGGATAGAGTATACCCTCAGCTATCAGAAATCCATTGGTAGCATTTTTTTCCAGCCACGGAATGGCCGCCATCTTGGATTTCAAAATGGCCGCCATTTCCAATGGAATTTGTCATATAACTTTTGTTCTGAGCAACCTATGAAGTCAAAATTGGTGGCAAATCATGTTTTAAATACCTGAGAGTTCAAAAATACTGTATCTATGTTCTGATGTCTTACATACATGCATGGCCGCCATCTTGGGTTTCAAAATGGCCGTCGCTTACACAAAATAAGATTTTACCCTATAACTTTCGTTCTGAGCAACATATGAAGTTGATTTTTGTGGCAAAGCTCATGTTTTCAAGAGTTATTTACTGACAATTAAGTGTACAGTTCTATCTGTTATCCATTAATTTGACATGAATGGTTGCTATATATATATATAAATTAAGCTGTAAATTCAATACAAATTTCAATTGTTAACAGTAACATATACTTAGTATTTATTGTCCGGTAGTACCCCACTGGTGATACATTAGGTTGATCACATTGCATTAGACTTATTACAAGAAGACATACCAGGAGCAATCAAATGTATGCTTTTGTATCCACAGCAGCTACACCCTCTATATTGTAGAGGGGTATTATTGTATTATAATAGGAGGTAATTGCTGTTTTGTTCAATTGCATGTATCAAAGGCAAAACCAAACAAACAAACAAAACGAAACAAAAACTAGGAAAGGAAAGAAAAATGGTTAATAATATTAGAGGCCTATTTGGCCTATAAATTAGCCTATGTGCATAATTACTTGACTTACTTACTTTGACTTATGGCGGGTGATATTCCCGAACCACGATGCCTCTCCAAATCTTCCTATCCAACATAGCTGTCTTGATTTCTTCTACCTGCAATCCTGTGTCACGCTTTAGTAAGTCAATGTAGGTTAGGGCTGGTCTACCACGCTTTCTAACTCCATGCTTTGGTACCCAATGTATGATTTTGGAGACCAGCTCATTGAGCATATCCGCGTACAGGTCCTTATTTGTCACATGCTGTCTCCAGTTGATGTTGAACACAGTTCTAAGCATTCTAGTGTAACATCCGTCCAGATGTTTACTAAGCTTTGGGGTGACTGTCCATGACTCACATCCATAGAGGAGGACTGATTCTACAGTAGCTATGAACAGTCTTTCTTTGAGCTTTCTGGATAGTGATTTGGCCTTCCATAACTGACTGAGTTTGCCACAAGCTCTCCATGCAGCTGCTTTGCGTGTTTTAATGTCCTTTTCAGTACTGTTCATCCAGGCTCCAAGGTACTTGAAGACCTCCACTTTATCAAGGGGCATACCTTCGTTTGTGGTGATTACAGGTACTTGCTTCCGGTTGAAGGACATGTACTTTGTCTTTGCAGCGTTCATTTTGAGCCCAACTTTACCCACCGAAGTCTCCACTCTGTTAAGTAGTGATTGCGCTTGAGACACTTCTCAGACAACAGTGCAATGTCGTCAGCAAAGTCAAGGTCAGTAACTGTGGTTGGTCCTATTCGTCTGCTGCTTCTTTTTGTTAAGCGGAATCCTAGCTCCTCTTCTTTGCCATCTATGGCCTCTTTTAGGGCGTAGTCGAGAACAATGACAAAGGTGTCACCTTTGTAGTACTCCAGCTAGTATTTCAAATTCCTCAGTTTCCCCATCAGGTGATATAACCTTTGCCTTGGCGTCCTTGTATATTTCTGCAATCGCATTTGTAAGCTGCTCAGGTATACCATAGGCCTTCAGAATTTGCAGCATTCGTCCCCTATGTATTGTGTCAAACGCCTTCTTGAAGTCTATAAAGGTTATGATGGCTGGCAGGTTTTTTGATCTAATTCCCTCAATAATTCTTCGGAGGGCAAGAATGCGGCCAACCGTGGTACGTCCAACTCGAAAGCCATTTTGATTAGCTCTCAAGTGGATGTTAAGCTCCGGTCTGATTCTGTTGAGTATCATCTTGTTGTATAGCTCGGCAACAATTGAGCTCAGACTTATTCCACGGTAGTTGCCTCCCAAACTGAGATCACCTGATTTTGGTATTGGTATTATGTTGAGAATAGACCATTGGTCTGCCTTTTCCCCGTTCATCAAGGCATCGTTGCAGAAGTCCAGTATTATATTATCCAAATCACATCTTTTGAGCATTTCATGTGTGATACCATCTTCCCCACTTCTTTTCCCCTCTACAAGTGCCTTCTTAGCCCTCACATATTCCTCCAAGTCAAAGGGTCCTTCTTTTATGCTGAGATTTGATAGCACTGGGGCAATTTCCTCATCTTCATTACTTATGTGCGGCGGGCTCCCAAGTAGATTTTTGAAATGAGTATACCAATTATCTAGTCTCTCCTTTTGCGTGGATCCTTTGATTTGTCCTTTTCTTGTAGTCAATCTTCCTGATAGTTGTTGATCAGTTTCCAACTCTTACCATGCTTGCAGTTTATGTGGGCATTTTCTACCTCTCTAAGCTTATTGGTAAGGTCTTCCTCTTTCACATGATCATAAGACTCCCCTAGACTCATCTTAGCCTCCTTATAATTTCTCCAATTTTCCTCGTCATTAGTGTCTTGTTGATATTTTGCATACGCTTCTTCAATTTGTGATCTCGCCCTTGATACCTGGGCGTCATTTGAGAAGTAGGTTATTTTCTCTTTTTTCCTCACAGGAATCACCTCCTCTGCAGCATCTTGAGTGGCTTTAATGAATCTGGAATATTTCTCAGATGCAGTTTCTACTTCATCCTGGAGGGGTTTAAACCTGTTATGCACCTCTATGCTATATTTGGCTTGTAGATCATTATCAGTTGTAAGTAGCTTCCAGTCGTATTGCTTTTTCCGTTTGATGATTTTACTCTTTCTGAGGCTTAATCGGATACGAGCAGAGACGATTCTATGGTCAGATCCCACACTAGCAAAAGGTATTATATGCTTCAGAATTTAGAACACTGCTTTGCCATTTCCGCCCAACAAGGATGTAGTCCAGCTGTAGTTTGTTGCCGCTTGGGCTGACATATGTCCACAACTTGCCTTTTTTTCTTGCGGAAGTAAGTATTTGCGATTATAAGATCTTTCTCTTTAGCCAAGTCTGCTAGGTACTCTCCATTTCTATTTGTGTCATCATGGTAAGTGAAGTTGGCGTCATCCTTTCCAAGCCTAGCATTGAAGTCGCCAACAACAAGCAAGATGTTGTGTGCTGGAATGGAGTCTATTGCCCCCTTTAGACTGTTGTAATGATCTCCTATGATGTCTTCATCCGCCACGTTTGTAGGGCAGTAGGTCACCACTGCAGTTGTTGCTGGGTTACCATGGAAGTTGAGGATGAATGTACGATCAGAATGTGGCTTGATACTTGCTAAATGATCTGAGTGCTCTGTTATTGAGTAGTATCCCGACTCCACCTACAGCTGCACCTGCTTTATTTATTGTTGCTGAGGTAGTGATCAGAGTTCCACCTATAATGCTCTCATACTTCACTGGGTCATCATGGACAATGCGGTGTTCCTGTATCCCGATCATGTCAATTTTACATTTAATTAGATTGGTTACAAGCTCCTCCTTGCATCGACTCTCTCTCTGATAGTTCTCACATTCATGGTAGATATAGTAATATTGGTCTTGCATGTTGCAAGTGGTCTCCTATTGCGCGTTCTGCCGTCAAGCTTACTCCCTTTCGGGTTTGGGGGCATGCCGTCATCAGTTGATTTAGAAAAATCCGAGTTTGCTCCAGGAGACGTTATTTTAGGGACTTTAACCCTAGTGTTGATTTGGTTTGCCATCATGGTTTTTTCAATTGCTGTAATCACTGCGGTCGCAACTCCTGCAGCATGGTTTGTGATCAAAGTTGTCCTTCTTCTAGAATACTTGCCAGCCAAGGCTAATGAGTATATTCTACCCGGGTCTCAGTGATTTAAAGTGAAACCTAAAAAGCAATGATCAATAGTCCTCCAGACTACTCCAATAGTCCTAGAACTACCAGTACCAACCATTGCCCCCCCCCCCCCCCAGAGCTCCGTCAGTTAGCACTAACCGCAAGGTTTGGCCATCCATGTGGCACGCGACTAACATGCACTACATTGCAATGCATCTTAGTCTTCGAGGACGTGGAGATGGGTAACTGCAAGAGAAGCGATTAGGGACAGGAGGGCTGATGGAATTGCCTCCTGTATCTACAACCTAGAGTAAAGCAAAGCATGGACAAAGGTGCATAGGAGAGGCATGCAGAGTAAGGAGTAAGATGGGGAGATAGAGGAAAGGAAGAATTTGTGTTAGAGCAGAAGGTTGGAGTTGCGCTACTTACAGCCAGTTTTAAACCACCCTAATAATTACCCTAATAATTACTACTATCAGCCAATTAATATATAACAACAGATCAGCTATTATTTATACACTCTCTTGTCTTGTAAACAACTCTTAAAAACAAAGATTTTGCCACCAAAATCAACTTTATATGTTGCTTAGAACAAAAGTTATATTTTTGTAAATGGCGGCCATGTTGAAATGTAAGATGGCGGCCATGCATGTATGTTAGACATAGGAACATAGCTAGAGCACTTGTGAACTCCCTTGTATATATTAAAAACATGTGGTTTGCCACCAAGTTTGACTTCATATGTTGCTCAGAACAAAAGTTATAGGGTAAATTATATTGGAAATGGCGGCCATTTTGAAATCAAAGATGGCGGCCAATCGGCAGATGAAAAAAATGCTACCAATGGATTTCTGATACCTGAGGGTCTACTTTAGCCAATAAACCAAAAAAACCCATCCTTAGCAAAAAAAAATGCAAAATTACATAACATCCTACACTAATACTTTTCAGAATCTGAAGAACAACATTAGATTTGTATCCTAATTGTTGCAAATGTTCTCCTCTCTCTTTCTCTCAGTGGTCTACACACAGTGAAGTATCACATCAAATGGCACTGATAACTTGTTCGCATTGCATTTTGTTCATTGCTATATGGCTTATCCCATGATGCCGCTGAGCGAAGCTGGACACGTTTAGTATCCACTCAGGTCGTATCAACTTGTTGAAGAAAACCCACATCCTTGAAGACAATAATGCATTGTGCACTTTCTCAGAAACAGAAACTAAGATTTCTATGCTGCTATTGTTCAACGATTTCTAACATGTTTTATTACAACAATGGGCCATTCAGATCACACACCTGGCCTGATTAACTTCCTGTAGATAAGTCCAGACAATCAGTTTGCTATGGGAACTCAGATTATGAGAACTGACAAGTCCGTGCATGATTATTACAATGCAAAGTTTTTTTCTTAAGATTTTACATACACATAGTTTTAACATTTTTAATGTGAAAACAATATGAGTAATGTAATGTATGAACTTATAAGCAATGATTGCGGCTGATATAATATGACTAACCTAAACATTCCATACAATATGTCCCGTTCCTCTATATATTCAAACATGTATATAATACTTGAAACGTACATAATTTAGTATACGTAGTGATAATTGACCACATTTAAATATATCGACCGAAATGTGTCATTACAGGATCAGGATACCCCACTTTTTGAGGCTGCTGGGTACGGACACCACGAAGTATGTAAGCTGCTTCTACAAGCCAACGCAGAAGTAAATGCGACAAACAAGGCAAGTTTAATGTATTATGTAGGATATGAAATTATATTATAGATCTCATTAGTGAAAATTTTATAAATACAATCCTAGTACGTATATATAACACATAAGGCCAATTCCATGCCAAATGTGAATAACAGCCAAAATGTCAAATTGGTTTTACAAGTTTTTCTCCTCTATTGTTGGTAAGGGGTATATCTCTATTTATCAAGTCTGATATGATCTCACCTCAATTTGTTCGTTTTGGTCATTAAATCATCGTTTGAAAATAGGTGCGCAAAAGGATAATGCTTTTTTAATTTGGCTTGAAAAAGCTAGTTAAGAAAGTGTATTATTTTTGTAATATAAAGTATTGCTTTTTAAATACTATTTGTGATTTAGTTATTCTAAATAAAGATTCCAATGAAAGTAAAAAGCAAAAAAGTGATATTCTTGCAAAAGGCGCAATGCAAATTATCAATTTTACGTTCATTTTTTCCATCGGATCGTGTAACGTCCGTAACATTTTTTTTTTCCTCTGGGAGAAAACTAATTGGCTGATTTTAATAACATCACACGTTCACTGTTAGTTTGTGATGGGTTCAATCATTGAGCAAAAATAATCTATAATTATAAATACCTTAACGAGCGTTACGGACATTACATAAATCGTTACGGACGTTACATAAATCGTTACGGACGTTACAGCTTTTACTCAAGGCTTTGAAGAGCTTCTAAATGACCACATTTCTCTTCAACAATGGTTTAGACTTGTGCACTGCTACATAGTCAGTGTATGGTAGTAGCCGGCCCTTCTTTGCTAATAAAGATGTAATCATCTGGAAGAGCAGTCCAATTACAGTTTGTTCGATTTACTACCAGCTACACTCCTTTCTTACTATTAACAGATATCTAATCTGTAAGCTGTTCACCTTATTTTTTTATATCAATTGGTTGATTTTGTCCATTTTCTAGGTGTGATAATATCACTTTTACCATGTCCAACTATTATTCCGATACGGAATAAACCAAGCTTTCACAAATCACCCGAGAGCCGAAGCACATGATACATACCGTTTATTCTGTAATAATAAATAAACCACATTACATAATATAACCCTACCTATAATACCCGTCCTTTATGTCCCTTACTCAAATCCAACATGACACGATATATTCAATATTATTATAACTGAACAAATGTTCATAGTTGTAAAAGTTACTCCCGTATATCTTTCAACAACTAATTGTTGTGTTAGAAATATCTCTTTATTATCCCATGATGAATTACTGATCTCAGGTTGAATCTCATCTCCGTCAACCCCCCCCCCCCCCCCCACCCCCTTATAATTCCGATACGGAATAAACCAAACTTTTACAAATCACGAGCACATGGTACATACCGTTTATTCTATAATACGGAATAAACCACATTACACGCGAAACAAATCACATCACACGCGATACAAAAACTCCCCCCCCCCCACACACAAACCCATACCCATCCTTATAGTTCCTCACTCTAACCTATGCAGCATGACATACTTCTATAACTGATATCTTTCAACAACTGATTGTTGTGTTCGTAATATCTCTTAGTATCTCATGAATTCTGGATATAAAATGTCATGGTAGGTCTCCTTCCCGTCGCCCCACTTTTTAAATATATCCCGTTTGTTCTATAATACGGAATAAACCAATATTGGCCTTGTTTACAATATATCTTCTCCCCCCCCCCCCCCCCTCCCATACATACACCTGTACTCTCTACCGTGTTAGCGTGACCTCCATTTAATTATAATTCTACTATAGCTGAACAATGTTGCATGCTGTAGAATGAACTCTCTATTTCGACACGTTTATATCTACAACTAATACTAGTTATGTTTAGATATAATTATCTCTTTATTAAGAGACCGCGTGTTCCTGAAATTAGTTTTCAGGTTTCATCCCAAACCCCCCCCCCCCCCAACCACATCTAATTTATCCACCCCAAATCCATTAAAACACAATGTTCCCACCAGTCATGTCTTATAACTAACTCTCAAATCCATTTCCCCTCCCCCACGGGATCTCCCCGCCCAAGGTAGCCCTGCGGGGCCTATATAAATTGGACCCACTAAACCGTTCGGTTTCTCCTGGTAAGCCGGCCCCATGCACCTCGGCCCTCCGGGCCTGCGGTTCTGTTTCTTACTTGCGCCTGCAGCGGGCTATCCGCGTATCGGCCTTCGGCCTCGCTTGTTTGATATTAGATTCAAGTTGAGTCTCATACTCGTGATCCAACTTATAATTCCGATACGGAATAAACCAAACTTTCACAAATCACGAGCACATTGTCCATACTGTTTATTCTATAATACGGAATAAACCATATTACACGCGATATAACACCCTTCCCCCTCGCCCATCCTTGTAGTCCCTTATTCAACCCCAGCATGACATACTCAATACTTCTATAACTGAACAATATTGATAGTTGTTACAGTAGCTAGTCCCGTCTATGACACGTTGATATTTTTCAACAACTGATTGTTGTGTTAGTAATATCTCTTAGTATCTCATGAATTCTGGATTAGATTTCAGGTTGCGTCTCATCCCCGTCACCCCACTTTTTTAACATTTGCAAAGTTGACAAGTCAGGAGTGTAACACTGTGTAATTCTTTGATACTGTGTTGTCTAATGTCTTGCCACATATTATGCTATGAACTTGAAACTTCCAGAGTAGTTTCTGATAAGCATTGTTTAAAATATGTTAAACAGTTCTGTGACAGTTACACATCTTTTGTGTATGAAAACTTTTGCCCTCTAAAGTGACGAAAAACAAGTGTTTTTCATAAGATTTGTTTCTTCTCCATTTTCAGTGGTAGAGATATACTTTAAAGGGTTTTTGTATTTAACCATATCAAATAGTGTTAGAGTGGGTAGTGTTAATAACCTTTAATATAGATACCTAAAACACAAACAAGCTTTGTGTGAATGAAAAAAATTAACATACTCTGTAATAAATATGCCATAAAACATAAATAGATGTTTTCAGACTACCCCTTCCATTATTTTACAACTTTAACCAACTAACATCAAAGTAACACAAGAAAAACACATGGATTTTATGACAAATTAGGGACAAAATGTCCCATTTTGATATCTTAAATCTTGTTTTATTATTGATCTTAATACATGTAACGTCCGTATCGCTTCAAAATGTAACGTCCGTAACACTAAATCAACAGCGTTGGACGATATGGGAGTATTAATTTCAAACTTGCTTTTCATGTTAACATAGAATGGAGTCAGGGCTTGCTCAATATAGTTGACAGAAAAAAATAAAACAGGGAACTGAACAGAGATTTAAGGATATGTACCATAGTCAAAAAGGTACTTCATTTCAAGGTAACGTCCGTAACGCTCATTTTTGTTGCTAATTAACTAAGAAATCTAAAACAAAATCATTATATTGAACATTAGAGTGTTTACTACTAGCATACTAAGAAATAAAGTGTTATCTTAGCAGCAAACATATGTGCTATTCAATTAAAAGTTGCAAGTTGCATGTATCTGTAACGTCCGTAACGGTGGAATTGGCCATAACCGTGTATGGCAACTTATGACGTGTTCTGAAATGGAAAAAGGAAGCGTTAACAAATAGTGCGTACATGTTAACTTATGCAAACATTATCTTTTGGTACCTGCCTGCCATTCACCAATTAATGTTCTGGTAAATCAAATTTGTTTCATGATTTTATTTATCATCCAGTATGTGTTATATGAAGAAGGTAAGTAACATAAAATAATATAAAAACTACTTTTTATGATGAAGATCACTATACTCGGTTTCACGCTTACGCAATCATCGGGCAAACTAAATGTTTTTCATCCATTCAGTAAAATCAGTGACAAACAAATATTCGCAGTCCACGCGCGCCATTTACGCTGCGTATTCATTGATGTATTAGTAATCAGTGCGGCCAGTCTATGTAAAACGCCTAACCTAAACATACCGCACTTCATTATGCTGCTCAGAAAGAGGACACGAAGAAGTATGTACGCTGCTTCTACAAGCCAACGCAGAAGTAATTGCAAAAAATAAGGCAAATAGTGTGTACATGGAGGATATGAAATGATATTTATAGGTGCTTATCAATTATTTCAAGATTTTCAAATTAAATTATCAAAGGTATATTCTATTGCATTCACATTTTTCCGCTCCTGTATGCACTGAATATGTACTTGAAACTTACTTACAGAGTTGCGATAATTGACCACATTTAAATAATATCGACCAAAATGTGTCATCATTACAGGATCAGAATACCCCATTTTATTTTGCTGCTCAGGGAGGACACCATAAAGTATGTGAGCTGCTTCTGCAAGCCAACGCAGAAGTAAATGCAAAAAATAAGGCAAGTAGTACGAAAAAGTGTAGAAAATGAAATGATATTTATAGGTGCTTATCATATCAATACTTCCAAATTAAATCCTCAAACGTATATTCTATTGCATACAAATTTCTCCGCTCCTCTATATACTAAACATGTACTTTAACGTATATACAACGTTATGATAATTGACCACATTTCAATATATCGACCAAAATGTGTTATTACAGAATCAGGTTACCCCACTTCATAAGGCTGCTGGGGAAGGACACCATGAAGTATGTAAGGTGCTTCTACAAGCCAACGCAGAGGTTAATGCTGCAACAAACGAGGCAAGTATGATGTATTATGTAAGATATGAAATTATATTATAGATAGAGATCTCATCAGTGAAGATTTTACAAATAGAACCTAGTACGTATAACACATAACCGTGTATGGCAACCTATGACGTGTTGAAATGTAAAATTAGTACCTGCCTGCCATTAACCAAATAATGTTGAACCTGATTTCACTGAAAATTAAATTATTTTTACTTTGAAGTGCTGGTACATCAAATTGGTGTTAAGATTTTATTTATCATCCAGTATGTGTTATATCAAAAAGGTAAGTAGCATGAAATAATATCAATTCATTACTTCATGAATAATTGCGATAGTTGCGTACCAAGTGCGTTCCAATAAAAGTAATCGTTCGATAAGAACGCGCACGTCGAGAGCAGGCTACTAATAATTGCCCGAGAGTACTTTGCCAAAGTGTTATATTCAATGAGTTATGAGGAAATACGATTAAAGCTTATTTCTGATGATTGATTGAATGTGAAAATGTTAATAAGGGGATGACCCGACTTGGACTGTTTCAATAACTAAGAAGGGGTGGACAATATAAACAGAAAACTAATTAATTATTAGCGCGACTATATCGGTACAAATCAACGATTTGGATCAATATCCAAATGTTCTGCGGTGGTCATTCGGAATTGTCCTTCGGGACAATTTCTCAGATCAGAACAAAAACCTCTGATTTCAAAACAAATTCACGAAAATAGTTGTTACGCAGTCATTATTCTCTAAATAAAAACACTTTATATAATGAAGTTCACTACACTGGGTTTCACGCTTACGCGATCATCAGGCAAACTAACTGTTTTTTTCTATTCGGCGAAGTCATTGACAAAAAAAAATATTCGCAGTGCGCGCGCGCGCAATTAATTGTGCGTATTCAATAACTAGTTGTCAGTTCGGCCGGTCTAGGTAAAACGCCTAAACTAAACATACCATACAATCTGCACTGATCTTCTATGTACTGAACAAGTACTTAAAACGTTAATAATACGTTGTGATAATTGACCAAATGTATATATATCGACCAAAATGGTGTCATTACAGGTTCAGTTTACTCCACTTCATTTCGCTGTTTGCATGGGACACCACGAAGTATGTAAGCTGCTTCTAGAAGCCAACGCAGAAGTAGATGCAAAAGACGAAGCAAGTATGATGTACAGGGTGAGTCAAAAAGAAGTTGTACGGGAATGAATATTTGATTAAAAATAGACCAAACAAATTTGGCAAACCAATGACAAAAGGAATCATTGAAATCGATCAATTATGTCAGGAGCTATGCCTGTTTTAATAAAAGAACGCTTACTTCTAAGTGGGCAGTAAAATGATTGCTGATGTTTGTCCTCTAAGGTGTCTTAATTGTTTTAAGTGGCCTTCAATGTTTAATCATTTTCTTATTGCTGTCACTGATTTTTTATTTCATGCACACCATTCCCATCTGTGTTTGAAACTACCGGGCTTTAATCTCATTTGAATATGAATGCCCCCGTGTACATTTTGCTGCCCACTTAGAGTGGATAGATTTCAAGAAGACTAAGCGTTCCGTGCACAGCTTAAAAATGTATCTTTTATTAAAACAGGCATAACTCCTGATATAATTAATCGATTTCAATTATTCCTTTTGTCATATAAGCGGAATAAGTTGCTCTTTGAAAGCGTGCCTCATTGGTTTGTCAATTTGGTTTATTTGTAAACAAATATTCATTCTCGTACAACTTCTTTTTGACTCAGCCTGTATTCTGTAGGACATTAAATTATATTATAGATATAGATCTCATTAGTTAAGATTTGACAAATACAATCTTTGTACGTATAACACGTAACCGTGTATGGCAATTTATGACGTGTTGAGAGTGAAAAAAAATGAAATAGTGTGTACATGTAAAATTATGAAATAATTGTTCTATTGGTACCTGCCTGCGATTCAAAAAATTATGTTGAACCTGATTTCACTGAAAATTAAATTATTGAATTTATAGTTCTTGTAAACAATATTGGCTGCATAATATTATTTATCCTCCAGTGTGTGTTATATGAACAAATTACGTAACATAAAATAATACATATTGAGCTTTTATTATTTTATTTGATATTAGTATATATATAAAACCAGTTTAACCAGTAACAAAGATCGCATTATTTATCAGTATCAGAACCTTGTATTTAGTGTACGTGATACAGATATAAATAACATCTGGCTACGAGTAGTGTGATGTGGAGCTTATTAGCAATTAGGGCGACCAGTCTATGTATAATGCCAAACCTAAACATACCATAAAACTTGCACCGCTCCCCTATGTACTGAACATGTTCCTGACATATCTTGATGTGAAAAAACCATAGCCCCCAAAAAGAGATCGGAACATGCACCTTTAAATGACGCACTTCACCGTCACACATTATTGTTGACTGAACTGGATAATTAATACACGTGGCATGAATACTAAAAATGAAACTACTATATAATTTACGTGTGATCTTCCGCTATATTTGGTGTTGTTTGGAGTTATTTAGAATAAAAAGGCCTTTACAATACATATCACCAGGGGCGTAGTTGTGACTGAGGGGGCACATTAAACAACAACCGATTCTGAAAATTGTAGGGGCCCAATATTTGAATATTGGCCAAAATGTAACTAAAGCTGTGCGCAGACAGGGGGAGTATTTTTGAACCCTATTTGGTGCGATCTTTGACCAATATTTTATTGAAATGCCACCCCTTCATTTCCAGTCAATATTTGGGTTTATCAATGCTAGATAGGTATGTTGTTATAAAGGGTTCAACAAAAGAAAGTATACTACTTTGTTTGTGTCATTTTGAGTAACATTCAATTGTTTATGACCAAACAGGCTAGTTAGGCATTTAGATGAATCTTTTAGGCAAAATTTGATATCAAATTTGCCCCCTAATAACAAAGATAAACCATGATTAGCACCATTTAAACAAATCCTATTTTCAAAAGTCTCATTTCCAATACACACACAATGTCGTCCGACCCAACGCATTTTGCACTGTGTGCGATCGATAGCCCCGTCAATCGTGGCTAAACACACACACACACCGACCCCATTTCTACGTCCGACAGTAAGTAACAACTGTAATATACTGTAACACATGTTACCGTGTTATAACACAGGCATGGTAAAACTGTAATATAATACGCACTTTAATTACAGTTATTACTGTATTGGACTATCAGAATTGGGGGACTTAAATGGAAACAAATTGAAGCAAATAATTATAGACACAAAGATAACATAAGTCCAGAACAAAATTAAAATAGAGTTCAAGTGAGGCAATTGCTAGATAATGCAAGTTGATAGAGCAGCCTAAAGCCGAAAAAAAATTTCTCGTGCGCATTTTCCAAATAATATTGGAGCCGATCCTCGCGCTAATGCTAAGATACCTTGCAATTGTCTTTCTTTTCCTTGTTGAAAATCCCACAAGTTTGAACCCCGTAGTGACCCTTTTGTGTATACATCCCACACTGCCAATAACAATAATAATGGGATTTACATGAGTAGGTGTAGTGTCTATAGAGATTAGTTCATTAAGCGGTTGGTAGTAATTGAATTTAGTTTTTTAACATGTATCAACAAATGCATCAACATTGTTATGTTTAAAAACAGGCGAATTGAATATTAAACTAGAGCGGTTCTCGGCTTTGGCGGTTCTCGGCTTTGGCGGTTCTCGGCTTTGGCGGTTCTCGGGGTTTATAGTTTAAGATTTTGAACAAAACCAAAACTGTGTCCTGTTAGTGAATATATTTAGTTGGTGTCAGAGTATTATGGGTGGAATAATGCATTATATTGTAATGGAAAGCAGTATTGTGGCGTATGGTTAGGTGTTGTAGCAGATGTCATGTGTTGAAGCGTCTGAGAAGTTTCAAAAAATAAAAATACTGCAAGTCACGACTTGCGAATTCCCCCTGGCTGGGAGCACATTAATGAGGTCAAAGGTCATATAGGGGTCATGTTCCCCCCCCCCCCCGTGTTAATGTTTCTTTTCTCCAAGTTTGATGTCAATCTTGCAACTTTAATGAATTGACCTATGGATGACCTTTGACCTCAGATGACCTCTAATTATTTGTTGACATGTTTTTCGGTGTTTATTGCACGATTTAACCCTTGTCGACTTTGGATTACCTCTAATGACCGATGACCTCTAGTTAATGTTAGACATGTTCCCCCGGTGTTCATGTTTCTTTTCTCCAAGTTTGACGTCAATCGGGAAACTTTTACGATTTGATCTCTGGATGACCTTTGATCTCTGATGACCTAAAATTATTTTTAGCACGAATTAACCCCTGTTGACCTTTGACCTTGGATGACCTCTAATGACCGTTGACCTCTAATTAAGTTGAGACATGTTCACTTAGTGTTAATGTTTCTTTTCTCCAAGTTTGACGTCAATTGAGCAACTTTTACGATTTGACCCCTGGATGACCTTTGACCTGAGAGGACCTATGTCAATTAGACCCCCAAAATATGTTAACCCCAATACCCCAATAGCGTAACATGGTATGTTTCTTTTCTCCAAGTTTGACGTCTATCGGGCAACTTTAAAGATTTGACCTCTGGATGACCTTTGACCTCAGATGACCTATGTAAATTAGACCCCAAATAAGTAGCCACAGTTTTTGACTATGGCCTACTTATCGCTGAAGGTTTGAAGTCAATTCGTCCATCCGTTCAAAAAGATACAGCATTCAAGAAAAAGGCTAACCAAAAAGGCTAACCAAAATCTAACCAAAAGCCCCCTCCCCCTCTTATTACAAAATATTGAAAGGATCTCGGTTGTCCTACCATTTTTCCGAGAGCCGATTTGAGCAAATTGGGCGTAAAAACTGGAAAAATGTAGGCCTACTATAGTAAAATGTATTCACTTTCCAAATTGGTGTTGTATTTTATTGGCTCAGTCGATTTTCAAAGTACAAGTGGGTCAGATTAAAGATAATACTTTTCCCCACATGTTCGGTTGTCCTGCATTTTTAAAACATGATTCCCACCCTCATCCTAAATGATTTAACCCAAGTCAACTGGTCATGCAGTGTATTGTATCCCTACCAATAAATGATTATTGATTGGTCCCTCAATGGATTTATTGACCGTGTAACAAGGTGAACTGGTTAAATGCTTGTAAAGGTCGTCACGAATTGTACTGCTAAATAACTGCATGATGACATATTATGCATTATAGGCTTTACCTTTTAATTGAAAACTAGCTATATTACCGACTCGCACATAGAAACGATCGGCTCTTTTTTTTAAAAATGAATTATTTAACCAAATATTAATGATTTGGGCTCATTAATCACAAACTAATATTGAGTCCATTTTTCATTTGACTTTTGTCGGTCAGGCCCAGGCCCCCAAATTAAAAAAAAAAATCCTTATGATTTCTATGTGAACAACTTTTTTGTCGTCAAATTGATTGCGGCTTGACTTTTTTGTATCATCGATCTCATGCGTATCAAAAATAAAGATTTTTTTTTTAAATTTTGACATTTGTCGGTTAGGCCTAGAATTAAAAAAAAAATCTTTATGATTTCTATGCGAACGACTTTTTTGTCGTCAAATTTATTGAGTCTTGACCTTTTTGAATCATCGATCTCATATGTACCAACAAAAAATTGAATTATTTAACCAAATAATGGTAAAAGTGACTTACACTGGTTGCCAAGCAAATCACGCATTATGTTCAAGATGCTTCTATTAACTTTTAAATGTTCTCGTGGTCTAGCACCTATGTACCTCCAAGATCTCATACAACATTACAAGCCCACGCGCAATCTCCGTTCTCGCTCACAATATCTTCTTGCTCATGTTTCTTCACCTTCTACATCATATGGACGCCGTTCTTTTCAAGATGCTTCTGCTGAACTTTGGAATCAATTACCATATCATGTTAAATCAGCCAAAACTCTTGAACAGTTCAAATCATCGCTAAACACTTACCTATTTAATGTTAATGCTTGATTTCCTTTATGTATTGTATTTTGTTACTTCTATAGTTTTTGTATATTTGCGTTCTGTTTTATTTGTTATAGCGCATAGGGACTTATTTGTGTTGTGCGCTCAATAAGCATGGTTTTATTATTATTATTATTATTATTATTATTATTATTATTATTATTATTATTATTATTATTTGGGCTCATTAATCACTAGTGATATTTGCGTCCATTTTTCAAATTTTGACATTTGTCGGTCAGGCCCAAAATTAAAAAAAAAAATCCTGATGATTTCTATGCAAACTTTTTTGTCATCAAATTGATTGCGACTTGAATTTTTTGTATCATCGATCTCATACGTATCAAAAAAAATGTATTTAACCAAATAATGCTATTTGGGCTCACAAATTTTGACATTTGTCGGTCAGACCAAGAATTTTAAAAAAAAATCCTTATGATTTCTATGCGAACGACCTTTTTGTCGTCAAATTGATTGCGGTTTGACTTTTTGTGTCATCGATCTCATATATACCCCCAAAAATGAATTATTTAACCAAATAATAGTATTTGGGCTCATTTTCAAATGTTGATATTTGTCGGTCAAGACTAGAATTTAAAACAGAATTTTAAAACAGAATTCTTATGATTTCTATGCGAACGACTTGTTTGTCATCAAATTGATTGCGGCTTGACTTTTTTTGTATTATCGATCTCATGCGTGAACTGGCCCAGTTTGCAATGTAATGCAATGCCAATGGCAGTGGCGTAGCTCAGGGGGGGCATCCCTGACGAAAAAATCCAATTTGTGCCCCCGCCTCCCACCCCTCTAAAAAAAAAGGGGTGAGAAAAAAAGAAATAGCAAAAAATTGAGAAAAAAGACCGAGGTTATTAGCCAAATAGAAGGCAAAATTGTAAATGTAGTACATTTACTGTGCGATATTTTTTGACTGTGCGATTTTTTTTGGACTGTGCGAAATCTTTTGAGACCCCCCCCCCCCCCCCCCCCCCAACTTACGTGAAATTCACGAGGTAAGTGACTAGAATTTTTTTTGGGGCAACCTTTTACGAAAATTTTAGAAATCTTGCCCCCCCCCCCTCCCCCCCCCCCCCCCCCCCCTGAAAAAAATCCTAGCTACGCCACTGGCCAATGGTGCAACATTTTGCAGACTACATAAAACATACACTAGACCTGATCATACCTCAGACGATGTGCACAAGTGTGTACAAAACACACCATTTAAAGTTGACCATACAAAATCCTGCCTACCTTGCATGATGCTTTACAATCTCATTTTAAATTATAACAAACAACTTTATTAAAAAAACGTTGAGAAAAATGATATTTTCACGTAACTTTCCATTTTGATCGACGTATTTTAGCTTAGTTAGGCAAGCTAGCTGAACATGCTAGTTCAATCTGCTGAACTAGTAAAAGCTTTAGTACAGTATGCCTGACTGATAAAAAATAGTCGTACTTGACATAATTTTGGTTAGTAGAGACCATTAGTAGAACACCCAATATATCAGTAGAGCACTCGATTATATTAGTAGGGCATGTTTTAACTAGTTTATTATATTAGTAAGTCAAAGCAAATACTGAATCCACCAATTCTCATAGAATTGTAGGAAACTTATATTTACTACTACTACTATATACTACTTATATTTAATTTCAAACATGGAAGTACGCTTTACCTAGCAGTAATATGTCGTAGGGGACCAGTGTACAGCTTGAAACGAGGATCCTCCAGATTACGCACAGAAGCATGCGCATAATATCATTATATGGTATAGTAGTATGTTACTGTAATAGGGCCGTTGACATGGCATTCTCAAGCTAAACTGAATGAATAGGCACCCTGTAGGTTAGCTCGAACTCTAATTTACTTGGTGCAGGTCAGGGGTATTGTGCACGGAAGCATGCACATATATCATTATGGTATAGTAGTAGTATGTTTACTGTAATAGGACCGGAGACATGGTATTCTCAAGCTAAACCGAGTGAATATTCACCCTATAAGTTAACTCGAACTCCAGTTGACTTGGTACAGGTCAGGGGGTGATGTGTATTATATCTATAGGGTACAGCTATCAAGGACACGATACCAACTTGATTCCTGTTTTGGCGCGAATCGCCTTAGTTATCTTAACAGATGTTGGTGAACTTGAACTCTAATTGACTTGGTGCAGGTTTAGCTTATATTCGGGGCATAATAATGTATGAAGTAGTACAATTACTCTACCACTCCAACAGCACAGTTTATGATGAGGCTTATAAGGGGGTGAAAACAAAATACCAATGGTGTTTGTTCTCCCCAACTTGCCATTACGAATATGTTTAATTGAAATTAATATATTACTTTAAACAAATAAATAATGCCTGGCTGGAGACCTTAATAATGTAGATTTAAATTATTGCTTTACTACAAGAAAGTGAGAGAGATTGAGGTTGGTAGAATTGGAAATTAAATTAAGGTGGAACTTAATTAGAGAGCATACATTGAATATGTTGTAAGGTAACATAATAAATTAGTAGGCATGTTGTGTACTAATGGTAATGATGGTAGTACTGACATGTAGTTGTAGTTCAACTGAGCCAGTGTACGTGTAGGTGTAACTGACCGCGTCGTTGAGCGACTGGGGCGAGTGAGAGGCATGTAGGTGTATGTAGTTCAACTGAGCCAGTGTATCAGTAAGGGGAGGCACGTAAATATATCGGAAAGGCTTTTCAGATATCTGAAGCCCGTATCGGCAAGGCTTTTCCGAAGGGTAGGAGGGACATTGCCGATGTAGAAGCGCACTTTTAAATACTCCTAGATTCAAATCGGAAAGTAACTTTCCGATTTTACTAGCGTATCGGCAATCCACTCAAACAGCGTTCCTTTCAAGTCAAATATTGATTATCGAGTGCTTCTCGAGAGACAACAATAGGCGATACTCTGCGCGTGACGATGGTCAATATATTAATTGTCTGGAAGTTTATCCGTATTATTGATCAAAACGGCCCGTGTAATTGGCGTTTGCTGGTCGATATCTGACTTATTTTCTCATTTTTACAAATTAATTAATTAAAATACTCATCAATATGGATATTGGTCATCATTCCCAAATTGTACATTAAAAATAACCTCAAAATAAGTCCAAACATGCACAGTTTTTGTTTCGTTCTTTATAACCATAAATTGAGTTGATCGCTATGTTAACGCTCTGTACCATTAAAATATCAAATAAATGTTCAGGAAGCACTGTGCAATAAGTCCGAAATACCTCGCCCTTATGGTCTATGACTTATGAAAAGGTATGCCTTTAGTACAGTTAGTCCTAGCCTTTTAATAGCTACCAGCAAATCAATCAAAGAATATCTAAACTTGTATCTACCTAATAGGCCTACCCCCGGTCGCAAATTTATTAACCGTAACAAACATGTGGCCAAACACTGTGCATGTGTATACTATACGCTTTACTCCGTCAAGGTATCAAATGTTTGTTACAGTAAATAACATCGCCCCCGGGCCCACTCGATCGAGCCAATTTAGTGGTAATCAATCGATTTAGCCCTATTGAAATATAGGTGACTCTTGCCTTGTAAAACGATTAACTTGTCTGGGTTTTCAATGGCTGTCGATCATGAGTTTAGCTCAGTTTATCGTTTAAATGGGTGGGTTCACACGTACAATCACGAGCCGTGTATAAAGGCGATTCGTATTATAATACCACTAATGCAATACTCTTTTGTTATCTAGCTATTTCCTCTAGATACCATCAGCCAACGGACGACGCCTAAACACAACAAAATTCGATTTCTCACGATTCAAAACTTACACGGGGCCGGCCCGCCCCAGGTGTCCTTTTATTATTTTAGGCCTAGCATTATTTTTTTCTATGGATGGGACTAAATATGTTACTGTTAATAAACACATTATTGGTGTATTGACTCATGGACTTAGTCCATGATTGACTCTACTCTTTGGTACAATCACTATTATTTTGTAAACTTAACTTGACAATTAAGTTTTAGGCCAATTTAGATTGATTCTAAGTTTTATGTTTGAAACGGGGACCATAGCCGACATTAAATTATAAATATAACGGAGAAAATCCCAACTAAAATAAAAATAACAATAGCAATAACTTTGTAGTATTTAATGAATCTACCAATCTATGACTATGTTATCATGTACATATTTGTAAACTTTTGTAACCATTTTTATGTTTTATATCACAGTTCAATATGTTTAACACTTTCCACGCGGCAGTCGTCTGCAGACGACATTCCAAAATTTCACAAAATGTTTAAAAAATGTCAAAGTTATTGAATTTCATTACCATATTTTAAATCACCATGAGAAATGCATTGACATAAGTACAAACATTCCTAGTATTGGTTCAGTAATTCATGGGAGAGACCCTGAAAGTTGGAAAGGTTTCTGAAAATTCTGTTTTGCAATAGTAAAACTTAGAGCCGCGTGGAAAGTGTTAAAGACGCTGAAACCGTCGCGTGGTGCGTTCGAAACGGGTTTCGTACATTTTGAATTTCGTTAGACTTTCCGTTCTCTTTTTTGTAGTGTTGTGGTAAATATCAGGTCAGAATAAGTTTCAACACATTCCGATGATGTCAGTCATCACTTTTATGTTTCTAATGTTAACATTTATAGGGGGTTTCAAGCCTATGATATGCCAAAAATAGCCAACAAATTGCTTTTTCCTAAGACCTGTCATTTTGACCTCTAATTTCTCGGAGATGAGATCAGATATTATATATTTCCTTTTTGTTTATAAATAACAATATCATCCTTCCTCTCATACGTTAAGGATATTAGGATTGGTTGAAATAAGACTTTGGCAAACATTTTAGGCGATGTATTGTTCATAGTTTAGCAAAAATTGATCAAAATTGCACAACCGGGTTAACTTACATTTTTGACTTATCATTTGTATTCTAGTGTTATGGTGAATATCAGGTCAGAATAAGATGTCCAAATATATAAATAAATATACATAAATACATTTGAAATAAAACAAGAATGTATAACACTAGCTGCTTGATAATGTGGCGACCGCAATCAATGAATATGTAGCACAATTGTTGGTAACAATCAACTCACAGTCCCTGACTCGTGGGCTAATTCCCGGTTAATTCGTCCCCGGTCGCTCCGCCGCCAGTGTGTGCGGCCGTGGATGCACGCATGATGAATACAGTACATTGAATACAGTAACGTATTGGTCAAATGTAACGGTAACTTATCATGCTTATTTACAACTCACAAAGTCTAAACGCGATATATATGTGTTTAGACTTGTTTTGTGGTAATTTTTAATGCACAATTCGATTATAACAAACAAAATCCACATTAATGAGTCGTTTTAGTTAATTAGTGTATGCAAGTATGGCATTAGTCAAATATTGACCGACGCGGGTTAGTTTCAAATCCACTCGGTTAACAGTGTCGCTCAGCGTGAAGTAGATTTACAACCACTAGATAACAATAGGCGTAATTGGTGCGTCGGCGTTTTAAGTGGCTATTATATCGTCTCACCTGAGCTTGCTAATTCCTACTTGCAGATTTGAAACTCTCTAGATGGCATCCTAGTTCGTGGCCTGACAACTGAACTTGCCGATATCTTTAAAAAAGTTGCAGATTTGACCTTTCCGATTCCATTTCAGATATCTGAAAAGCCTTTCCGATATATTTACGTGCCTCCCCTAACTGATAGCGTCGCTGACCGAATGAGGCGGGTCAGGTGAAAGTTCAACTGAGCCATCTGTATCTGTACCATATTTATTAGTGATATGTGGTGTAACTGAGCCAGTGTAGATACATGGTAAATGTAGCTGACAGCGTCGTCACACATATCAATAAAGAGAATTGAACCAGGGCGTATAACTGAGTCGGGGTAACGGTACCCGACGGCGTTGTTACACATTCAATATCATTTGTCATCTACATATTTCACATAATCCCATAGATTACATAGCATATAGATTAAGTACATAATAATAATGTAGTTAGAAAATGATACTTTGGTGAGAGTTTTGAGGCGAATTGCGAAATAAACTGGGGTGTAATGATGTAACTGAGGCAGAGTAAACTGACAGCGTCGTTACAGGTGGGTGTGTGTGGGGGTGAACGAACGAGAGAGTAATATGGGTACCCGTACGTATGGCGGGTGTGAATGTGAGTGTGGTAATATCGATCTGTGGTGTAACTGAGCCAGTGTAGCATAGTAAATGTAACTGACAGCGTCGTTACAGGTGTGTGTGTGTGGGGGTGAACGAACGAGAGAGTAATATGGGTACCCGTACGTATGGCGGGTGTGAATGTAAGTGTGGTAATATCGATCTGTGGTGTAACTGAGCCAGTGTAGCATAGTAAATGTAACTGACAGCGTCGTTACAGGTGAATGTGTGTGGGGGGGGGGGGGGGTGGTGGGGGGGGGGGGGGGGGGGGGGGGGGGGGGGGGGGGGGGACGAACGAGAGAGTAATATGGGTACCCGTACGTATGGCGGGTGTGGGGGTGAGTGTGGTAATATCGATCTGTGGTGTAACTGAGCCAGTGTAGCATAGTTAATGTAACTGACAGCGTCGTTACAGGTGAATGTGGGTGTGGGTGAACGAACGAGAGAGTAATATGGGTACCCGTACGTATGGCGGGTGTGAATGTGAGTGCGGTAATATCGATCTGTGGCGTAAACTGAGCCAGTGTAGCGTATGTTCGGGCTTCACTTAGTATTATACAGAGTAAAGCATGGTGTAAATAGGTCGGAGTAAATGGTGAACTACGGCGTTGTTACACATTTAAATTCAATCATCTACGCATTTGGCGTACGTTATTCAACGGTTATTTTACATGTCATTACATATTCTCAATACAAAATGAGCAAGTGGTTTCAGATCATGTTATACGTAACTGACGTGCAATGAGGTAGCTGAGGCAGTGTAAGCTGCCAGTGACGTTATGCTAAGTAACAATTATACTATGTGATTATGTGAGTAAACAGCGTCTTATAAGCTAATTAAAAGATCTGAAAACAGGGGAGAGATGTGTTATGCATCTGAGTTAGCGTACACTGACATCGTCGTCAAAGTGAGAGAGATACACATTGAGTACTGGAAGTATAGGGCAAACGCTAGCAGAGAAACGTTTACTGTATAAAACAATACGATAGCGACACTAAACTATACTATTATCTTCCTGGGCAGGTTTGTTTGTTATATATACTTCTTAAGCTAAGTACGTTTACGGCTAGAAAGCTAAATACGTATGTAAGTAGTAAGTAATAACAGAGCTTACAAATCGAACCTGGAGGCTTTGGTGGAGCCAAGATGAATGATGATAAGGTTACTGTAGGAAATCCTCTTAGAGGAGGAGCACCCTTAGCTGCAGGTATACCCGGTTGTGCCAATAAACGGTTGTGCCAATAAACTTAGTTTTTAATTCAAACTACTCCTTATGATTTCTATGCGAACGACTTGTTTGTCGTCAAATTGATTGCGGCTTGACTTTTTTTGTATTATCGATCTCATGCGTATTAAAAATAAAAATAAAGATTTTTTTTATTTTAATTTTGACATTTGTCGGTCAGACCTAGAATTTAAAAAAAATCTTTATGATTTCTATGTGAACGACTTTTGTCGTCAAATTGATTGCGGTTTTTTGTGTCATCGATCTCATACGTACCCCAAAAAAATGAATTATTTAACCAAATAATGGTATTTGGGCTCATTTTCAAATTGTAATATATATTTGTCGGTCAAGCCTAGAATTTAAAACAGAATTTTAAAACAGAATTATTATGATTTCTATGCGAACGACTTGTTTGTCATCAAATTGATTGCGGCTTGACTTTTTTGTATTATCGATCTCATGCGTATCAAAAATAAAGAATTATTTTTTTTAAATTTTGACATTTGTTGTCAAAGTAGAATTTGTTGTCTACAGTAGAATTTAAAAAAAAAATCTTTATGATTTCTATGCGAACGACTTTTTTGTCGTCAAATTGATTGCGGCTTGACTTTTTTGTGAGATCTAGGTCTGACCGACAAATGTGAAAATGTGTATCATCGATCTCAAACGTACCCCCCAAAAATGAATTATTTAACCAAATAATGGTATTTGGGCTCATTTTCAAATTTTGATATTTGTCGGTCAAGTCTAGAATTTTTTTTTAAAAATCCTTATGATTTCTATGCGAACGACTTGTTTGTCATCAAATTGATTTCGGCTTGACTTTTTTGTATTATCGATCTCATGCGTATTAAAAATAAAGTAGTTTTTTTTAATTTTGACATTTGTCGGTCAGACCTAGAATTTTAAAAAAAATCGTTATGATTTCTATGCGAACGCCTTTTTTGTCGTCAAATTGATTGCGGCTTGACTTTTTTGTATTATCGATCTCATGCGTATTAAAAATAAAGATTTTTTTTATTTTTAATTTTGACATTTGTCGGTCAGACCTAGAATTTAAAAAAAAATCTTTATGATTTCTATGCGAACGACTTTTTTTGTCGTCAAATTGATTGCGGCTTGTCTTTTTTGTATCATCGATCTCATACTTACCAAAAAAAATTGAATTATTTAAACAAATAATGGTATTTGGGCTCATTTTCAAATTTTGATATTTGTCGGTCAAGCCTAGAATTTAAAAAAAATCCTTAATGATTTCTATGCGAACGACTTGTTTGTCATCAAATTGATTTCGGCTTGACTTTTTTGTATTATCGATCTCATGCGTATTAAAATTAAAGATTTTTTTTTTAATTTTGACATTTGTCGGTCAGACTAGAATTTTAAAAACAATCTTTATGATTTCTATGCGAACGACTTTTTTTGTCGTCAAATTGATTGCGTCTTGACTTTTTTGTATCATCGATCTCATACTTACCAAAAAAAAATGAACTATTTAAACAAATAATGGTATTTGGGCTCATTTTCAAATTTTGATATTTGTCGGTCAAGCCTAGAATTTAAAAAAAATCCTTATGATTTCTATGCGAACGACTTGTTTGTCATCAAATTGATTTCGGCTTGACTTTTTTGTATTATCGATCTCATGCGTATTAAAATTAAAGATTTTTTTTTTTTTAATTTTGACATTTGTCGGTCAGACCTAGAATTTAAAAATAAAATATTTATGATTTCTATGCGAACGACTTTTTTGTCGTCAAATTGATTGCGACTTGACTTTTTTTTGTATCATCGATCTCATACTTCCCCCCCCCCCCCCCCCCAAAAAAAAAATGAATTATTTAACCAAATAATGGTATTTGGGCTCATTTTCCAAATTTTGATAATTGTCGGTCAAGCCTAGAATTAAAACAGAATTCTTATGATTTCTATGCGAACAACTTGTTTGTCATCAAATTGATTGCGGCTTGACTTTTTTGTATTGTCGATCTCATGCGTATCAAAAATCAAGAATTATTTTGAATTATTTAACCAAATAATAGAATTTGGGCTCATTTTTCAAATGTTTGACATTTGTCGGTCATGCCTAGAATCTAAAAAAAAAATATCCTTATGATTTCTATGTGAACGATTTTTGTTGTCGTCAAATTGATTGCGGTTTGACTTTTTTGTATTATTGATGTACCCCCAAAAATGAATTATTTAACCAAATAAGGGTATTTGGGCTAATTTGTCAAATTGTTATATTTGTGGGTCAAGCCTCTTTTTGATATTTGTGGGTCAAGCCCGGCCTCTTTTAGCCCTAATTTACACGTAATCCAATGGACGGTTTATTTAGTGCTGTGCCCCCAGACCAATAACATAACCTGCCCAGCCAGGGCATTGTTGTAGATTTTGGACAGAATATTTCACATTTTCGTGCAGAGAACTAAATAAGCTTATAATTTCGGATTTACAGAAATGTGTTATTTGTTCCGAGTGACAAATTTGCACTCCAAATTTGGCATCAAACATGATGGAAATATCCGTTTAAGTAACCGGTTTTCGTTCTCACGGAAGCACGATAAATTACCTAAAGTGTATCATCGTTTTAAATCATTGTTAGGAATTATCAAAATTCATGGGTATATCCACATACTCTGTGAATTTCGGTACGATATATTACAAAAATAACAAGCTCAGAGCAAGCAACACTGCAAAAACATTAAAAGCATGTGCCGATGTGTGCCCCGATGTGTCGGGTTTTAAAATGGCCATTTTGGAAGCTTCGCTGAATATATGGGTCTATAAAACGCCGTGTTCTTCACTAACGTATTTGCATTTAAGATTGTTTAACCTTACACTGAGAAAGGATAACACTTTGGTGTTATTTCTTGTGCACAATGTTTTTTTTCAGTCATCACTGTAACAATGTGATAATTACTCTCGATTTTTTTCTCTTTTTGATGCTATAAATTCAAGATTTCATCGGGCGAAGAATATACAGGTAAATACACTATTTTGACAAAAACATTTCACTTTTACGAATAAATATACATTCCTCTTCAAAATGAGACAACGTTTAGCCATTTCCATTGAGGCAATCTGTCAAATATTGTGAAACCATTCTGACAGGACCACGGAAATACACGCTACGAAACGGTACATATGTATTGTATTCCTTTCACAGCGTATGGGGTTCTTCCATGTCTGTGTGCGCTACGACCTGTTCCGTGTGGTACCTCCACCAAAATGCACAGTCACGTGATCATCCATTTGGTATACTCTCCTAACAATCTCGTATCGTATTTAACCGCAAAGTTCATATGCCCTTTGGAACCCATATAAGAGCCATTGCATTCGAGGGCCTTGTATATAATATAGCTGTCGGATTTTGATGAAAATAATGCAAGCCAAAATTAATACTGGTCTCTTCCAGGGCACAGTAAAAAGAAAAAATATCGTTATCACGTTTTGAGGGTAGGAAGCCCAATATGTTGTAATGTTGAGTAACATTGTGAGCGTGAATCGCGAGTATCCGGTGGTCCAAGGTGTAATGTCCAAATCTGTGTTTTGATTCTGGAAGGGTTTTAAATTTCCCACGCAAGTTTGTTTTGTTTATGTCGCTAAGCATGATGGGACAATTGGAAACATGACGGCCTACATGAAAGAAGTGTGTGTTACTATAACGTTTTTACATCTCTAATTATAGCAAATAGAAGACTTAAAAATCAACAAATAAGAAAGTACATTAGTGATTTGTAAGTGTAGAAATAAGATTGCTTATTGAAGAAGTCAAATCAAGTCGTACTCCATGTTTTCATCCCGGTCAATCAATTTCCAACAGTAAAACGTTCGTACTACGTGATCGCCGAAATATCGATGCCTATGAATAGATTCGACGATGTACAGACTAAAAGGGCAATGATTAACATAAGTATTACCAACCCGACAAGGACAGTGTAAACAAACGCTAAAAAGTGAAAAGAGGCCTTTATTGAACAACCCAAGTTTATCACAACAACGGACAAAAGAGCCTATCTAATCTAACTATAGGCCTAAAAAAATCAAGCCTTTTCTAAACTCAAATCTAACATTAAAGGTTTGTCACTAGCCCAGCCTGTTGCTCGTTTGTACGTGACTAACCGGTATGGAGACCGGGGTGGGAGGCGTAGCACTTGTTACTAGTGACAGTCAAGGTGAGAATTGATTTGAGGTACCGTATCCATGAACAATTTACCCACGGGTGATAGTACTACCACTACTACTGCATTGTGGATGAGCATAGCCTGTGTCATTATATTAATAAATGTAAACATTACATGTGGATCTGACGCTGTTCGGGGGGCTTGTTTCGTAGTACTATTTTTAGCCTCAAACATCTAGCAAACAATTATTCGGCAGCAAAGTGAGAGCTATTTGTAATGCAGTGAATGGTGAATAGACTTAATTTTCCCAGATAAAACTATTTGTCGAATTTGAGCAACATGACCTCGAAAGAAAAAGTTCACCAAGAAAGTGTTGCCAGTAACACTAGGTCAATGTATTCTCGACCACATGAGGCCCCGGATACCAACCAGGAACAACAGATGAAACTACATGACCAAGATACATGTAAAAATACACCACCAGATGAAGCTCGTGAACGTAGCTATTAACATGATTAAAGGGAAACACTTAGTCGTGATTCACTGATACAGACGTCTGGTAGGCCATCATACAGGGTGTCCCAAAAGTCTATGCACGTTTTTGAAGAGTCATATCTCATAAAATATAAATCATATGGTATAAATTTAACCATATTTTGATAGACGCAACACAACCCTATTGGTGAACCCACAACATTATAAAACTGGTTGAAAGTCATTGGCCGTGTGCCAGACCAACCCATACCAAGTACCACACATTGTTGCTAAAGGGGCGCATAAATTAACGGTATGAAAGCAACGTTGCGCATTAGTCACAGTTCACTGCTAACCTTGCAACATTAATGTTGTTTAATACCAAACTCGGTCACTCACAACATAAATAAGCGTAGTAGACAACATTGCACAGCAAAAGTCTTCATTCAAGATGGTTTACAGCATAGATAAGCGAATACAAATTGTATGGTTCTACGCTGAAACACATTCAGTTCAACTTACTAAACAAAAGTTCAGAAAACATTTCAAAGTAAAACGCGCACCAGGAAGAATATCCATTCTGAAGTTGGTGGATACATTTTTTGAACACAGGAAGATATTCTAAATGAGTAAAACAACCTTCAATGAGGCCTTCAAGCAGCATTAAAATAATCCGCTAAGTTTAAATTTGAACGTGTTTGACAGCTGTGTGATGTGTGTGTTCACTTTTCTGTTACGTTATTCAATTGTTTAGGTCTATGCTTTTGCATTAGCACACGTATCTGTCTAGGCTACATGGAAAACATTTAAATTAGATTTCACTATAGAAACGAAAATTATGTGTCATATAGTTTGTTATTATGATGATATCACTGTAATGTAAAATTTAAATATTACAATTGACGGATCACTTTCCGTGTAACCAACTCAACCCGTATTTTGTTAATCTCAATAGGTATGGATTTATGAGCTTTATTCCTCCGAAGTATAAAATTACATTTTTGCAGTAATACATATTTTACTTCTATGGTGGCATTACAAACAGATGTTACTCCAATGTTTGGTATCAAAATTATCTCCTCTTTCTAGATATGTATTCATATTTTCAATATGACTTATATTTTGTGAAATACAAAGCTTCAAAGTCGTGCATAGACTTTTGGGACACCCTGTATGAACAAAGATACATGTACATAGAGATGAACAACAACAACTACCGGAGTTTTTCTAGAGAAAATGATAAGTATATACAACATCAACAGAGGAAGACGGATATTACAGAAGAGGAGAATATTGAGGAAATGCAAAGGGTAGTCAAGAGAATGGAGGAAGAATTGCGTCTCGCTAAAAAAAAAGAGCATTTCATGCACAAGAAAGACGGGTGCTGAAGGATGAAATACAGTCAGATGACAGTGTTTCAGATAATTCTAAATCTTCAAGATCGTCTACATCTTCCATACAGAGAGCAAGACTTAAAGAAATAGAGTTGGCTGTAAAAGTTGCAAACATTAAAAGATGCAATGAGATAAAACAAAGGAAGCGCCAACTTCATCAATCATTTGACGAAGCAATTATGCAAAGAGAGATTGATAATACAACTCATAGGGCGCAAGAAGAATTGAGATACGCTAAAGAAAAGGCTGAAGAGATGAAAATGCGTAAAGAGATAAAAATGGCCGCCTCGACTGAATACGAAGCAGCTAACGCGGCTACCCGTGCCCTTACAAGTACCAACTTTGACAGCTTATTCAGGCCTGGCTCATCATCACAAGTTAAAAGTAAACGCAGTAGTCGTATTGACATGAAAGATGGGCCGATAAATCAAGGAATAGGCCTACACGTAATGTCAGCTTCACCAGCCATGGACAAAGATACAACTACAAAGACAACCCTTATTCACCGCATAGCAGATGTCCATAGTAAGCCTACAACTGTGGATAATTTAGTTCAACTAACCAGTGATCTACAGGGTGTGACATTGAGTCAAAATATAGATCCACTACCAAAGGGGAGAGAAGAAAGGAACCCTTCGACGATAGGTGCAGCAAATTTCACTCCGTCATCTAGACATGAATCCAGGGATGAGAGTGTCAAGACTTGCTGGTGACAATCCTAGACAAGCTGGTGAGCTACCAAAGAATCCTTTTTACCAACTACAGAATTGGAATCCTTTGCTAAAAAATCCAAGCATTTAAAGCTCCTAGTAGAAGAAGGTACTAATAACTGCACCAGAAGATTGGAACTTCTTTTGAAATACACCAAGGGAGAAGCACTAATTCGAGATTGTGCCCTATTGGAACCACGTGAGGCATACAATACAGCGATAGCTTTGTTACAAAGAGAGTATGGGCATCCAGTAGCGTTAGCGGCTGCGTATAGACAGAAGGCGGAAAGGTGGCCATACATCCAAAATGGAGGTAAAGAAGCGTTACGCAAATTTGCGATATTTATGAACAATATTTGCCAGGCGAAGAAGACTAATTCTGATCTAAGTAGCATGGATGGGTATGAATTTTTGAGGACAGTAGCCCAGAAGTTGCCTATGGGACTGCAACAAAAATGGATCGAAGTTGTCGGTAGATGCAGAGACGAGAAATTTAGATCGCCGACAGTTGACGATTTTGAGCGTTTCGTGCTCAAAATATCCAGAAATGAGAATGATCCAAGAATAGAAGGATTGGGATATCAGAAAAGAACCAATGATATAGGAGACAGGCACATGCTCCACATAACAAAACTACACCACAAAGACAAGCATATGCAATTTCTGTAGGTTCAGCAGAGAAAATAAAAAATGAAGGGACAACCCAGAAGAACACTGGTGCAAATCAAGTCAAACCAGGAGCAAGCTACAGCAAGTCAGGAAATGCATGCATTTACTGTGGACCAGAATCCAAACATACAGTACTGGAATGCAGAAAGTTTAGCAGGAAACCTGAAAAATGTGCAACCTGTGGCAGGAAGCCCCCACAGCGATGCATGACCCTAACCAGGAACGGCAACCAGACACCAATGATGAAGTGACGCCCATCACAGTAAATACGGCTGCGTGAGTGTAGGGTATAAGCCTACAAATATGACAATTCTACCAGTGACAGTGACATCAGTAGGAGGTCCGTGTGTCAAAACTTACGCCTTTCTTGACAGCGGGTGTGAAGCGGTATTTGCTTCACCAGAGCTCTGTGCAAAACTCCATGTGAGAATGAAGAACACCAAATTAATACTGAAGACGCTTGCTGATGAACAGATGTGTGCAACACAAGTGGTGCGAGATCAGCTGCAGGTCGGTGATGTTCAAGGTCTTGCCTTTGTGGATCTTCCAGACGTGTTTGTAATGAATATTCCAGTCACAAATGAAGACATTCCCAAGCAGAAAGATATAAACAAGTGGGTGCATCTTAAGGATATTAAACTTTCAGACCTGGAGACATATGGAGACAGACACTGTGTGATTCCTACCGTGAGCATGATGATTGGAAGTAATGTGCCAGCGGCATCTCAACCATTGGAAGTTAACACTGCAAGGATAGAAGAGCCATATGCAGTTAAGTCACCTACCTCTGGCAGGCGCGTACGCAGGGGGGGGGGGGGTGTTTTGGGTGTGAAACACCCCCCTTGGGTCTGTCCTAAAAAATAAAAAAGGGGAAAGGAGAGGAAAAGAGAAGGAAAAGGAGAAGGAAAAAGAGAAGGGGAGAGAGGGGACAGCGGAGACAGGGGGAGAGGCAGTGGCGTAACCAGAGGGGGGTCGAGGGGGCGATCGCCCCACCAATAATGACTGTATGTCGGTTGAGATTGGCATTGGCAACAGTTTTGGCAACATTATTGAAACCTGTTGATAAAGTGAGCGCGAATCGAGCAAAAAATACCCAGTTTTTGAACTAAAATGGTCCAGAAAAAAACGTTCCCGAAGCCCTCTTGTTAAGCTTGAATATTGAAACATTGGAACTAATACGTGCAAAGCGCGCACAAATTGGCATTTTTAACACACCCCCCTTCACAAAATCCTGCGTACGCGCCTGACCTCTGGGTTGGATGATCCATGGACTGGTAACAGAAGGTACCCAGAAGTCTGTTGCAGCTCATTTTTGTAATGTGAGAAACACAACCAGCATACAGAGAAGTGATGAGAATCTAGAACAGCTGTTCACAAGTTACGTCAATAAAGACTTTGATGAAAAGCCAGGAAATGAAGTCAAACCACCACAAACCAGAGAAGATAAGAGTTGTATACAACAGTTCTGCTGCCTGTATGGGAGTTTCTCTAAATAAACAGTTACTACAAGGTCCAGATCTTACCAACAGATTGACCGATGTCTTAATGCGGTGTCGCAAAGAACCAGTGGCAGTATTAGCCGATATAAAGAGTATGTTTTACCAAGTTAGAGTTGCAGAAGAAGATAGAGACATGCTGAGATATTTGTGGTGGCCTGACGGAAACTTGAATAACAAATTGCAAGATTATCGCAAGCGTGTGCATGTCTTTGGCGCCGTGTCTTCACCCAGTTGCACAAACTATGTGCTCCGAAAGATTGGGGAAGATTGTGACAACATAAAACCCAGAGTGACAGAAGCCATTTTGAATTCATTTTATGTGGATGACATGTTGAAATCATTTACCACTGAACAAGAAGCCATAGAGGTGTCAAAGAAACCCTACAAGAAGGAGGCCTTAGACTTACAAAATGGTTCAGCAATAGTAGAAAGGTGATTGAAAGTTTCCCAGCAGAAGAAAGGGCTAAAGAAATCAAGCATCTTCTTGATTTAGATGTGGAAACCCTACCTACAGACAGAGCACTCGGAATTCAGTGGGATGCAGAAACCGATTAACTGGTATTCTCCTACAGCATGAGTGAAAAATGCAACGTACTTAGTCACAAGAAGAAGTCTACTCTCTATTATCAGTAGTGTATACGATCCCTTGGGCATGGTAGCTCCCTTTGTCATTAAGGCCAAGATGATCCTGCAATATGTTGCCAAAACAAGATAGGTTGGGATGATGAGACCCCATAACAACACGCTCATGAATGGAAGCAATGGACTAAAGAGCTTCCAAAGCTAAAAGAAGTGAAGCTGAAGCGATACTTGAAGCCAGCCTCATTTCACCACCCAAGAAAGATAGAACTTCACCATTTCGCAGACGCAAGTGAAAAGGGATATGGAACAGTGAGCTATGTCAGATATCAGGAGGGAACCAAAATATACTGTTCTTTCATGGCAGCAAAGGCCAGGGTCAGACCCTTGAAAAAGATAACCATACCCCGATTGGAATTGAACTGAAAAGTGAGTGGAGAATGGGCGATGATGAACTGATTTGCAGTAGTCAGTTTTGGACGGATAGTCTTACGGTGTTGAAATATATAGTAAATGAAACTTCAAGGTTTCACACTTTCGTCGCGAACCGGGTAGAAGAAATACGAGAGACAACAGAGACGCCACAGTGGCAATATGTACCCACAAAAGACAACCCAGCCGATGATTGTTCTCGTGGACTTACAATGGAGAAGCTACTGAAGAGCGATAGATGGTTTCAAGGTCCACATTTCTTATGGAAAGAAGAAAGTAATTGGCCCAAGTGCCAGGTAACAAGTCCGGAAATCCTGTAAAAGGAAGATCCAGAAGTAAGGAAAACAGGAGCTTTTGGCCAGGAATCACCTGTGAATGTTGGAGTTGGAGTGGTGAATAATAATAATAATAACAGGCATTTATATAGCGCCTTACATCGAAAGGATCACAAAGCGCTTAACAAAATAACAAAAGCATATACAAAATATGAATGCACATAGAAAAAACACAGGAGTAGCCATTAAATGATGGCTATAATATAAAATGTTATACAGTATACAGCAGTACACTAATCAAGATTAATGCAAATACAGTACATGAATGTTGCACACACAAACATAACTAAATATCCTGGTTAAAAAGATGAGTTTTCAAAGACGATTTAAAAGTTCCGACCGTCTTAGAGTTACGGATATGTAAGGGGAGATTGTTCCAGAGTTTTGGTCCAGCAATACAGAAAGCCCTGTCCCCGTATGTTGCAGTGGCACTTTTAGGGACTACAAGGAGTTTACGGCTACCAGAGCGGAGATTAGCAGACGGACAGTAAGGGGTAAGAAGCTCCTTGATATAGTCGGGTGCAGAGTTGTTGAGTGCTTTATATACAACTAGAACAATTTAAAAAAAATTAAAAAAAAGTGTGTTGAATTACAAGACCATGTGGCCAGAATTATCAGCTACTTTTCTGATTGGATGAAGCTGAAAAGGATAATAATAGCGTGGTGGCTCCGCTTAAAACGAATCCTCCGGCATACGTCCAAGAATCAAGAAACCAGACAAACCATATACCTAACAGTGGAAGAAATACAACATGCTGAAGAAGCCATTATAAAGATAGTCCAGCACAAGGCTTTTCCAGCAGAAATATCAGCCCTAC
This sequence comes from Ophiura sarsii, assembly GCA_035610835.1. NCBI lineage: Eukaryota > Metazoa > Echinodermata > Ophiuroidea > Amphilepidida > Ophiuridae > Ophiura > Ophiura sarsii. Next base: position 591,811 of record CM069449.1, on the reverse strand, counting down.
AGAAGAACAAAGAAGTAAATGAGCAAAGGATCAACAGTGAACATGAAGAAGTAAACAAAGGAGATGCTGAGACCAGCAAGAAGATTCACAGCAGAAGTACCATATTGAATCTAGACCCCATACTCAGCAATGGGATTTTGCGAGTAGGAGGAAGACTCAGCAAGGCGCCAATACCAGAAGATGCCAAACATGAAATGATACTTCCCAGAAATAGCCATGTTTCTGATCTGATCCTCGAGTATGTTCACTGACAGTGCAATCACCAAGGCAGAAACCATATCTTAGCCAGCCTAAGGCAGAAGTACTGGATACAGGGGGGCCGGTGTGATACGCATTATGTAAAGTGCTAAAGATTAAGAAAATGAGGCAATAATGAAAAAGTGTCCCCTATAGGTTTCACACCACTAAATAACGTCTGGCCCTACCCCCTTTGAGGCAAAAGTCCAAAACCGGCCCGTTTCTATGCCGAAACGGAGACCTATTGTAAATTACAGGTTAAAATTAGGGTACTTACTACATGTTATGGCGAAATTAATATAGTGTGAATTTTGACAGACACATCAGCGTTCTTCAGGTCCAAAAAATTGATGCAATGATGATTTTTTAATATTTTAACAGAGACATTTGTGTTCAGGTCATTTCCGGTATCTGACGCAATAATCTTAATCAACAATTGCGTGTGACCAGGAAAACACAACCAAATTTCAAGTTACCAGTTTCTTATAACGTCGAGAAATATCCATTTTCAAATTGTGCATTTCAAGTGTAACCCTATGGGAGATGTATTTGGTGGTGTGCAACCTAATTTTGTGAGTGCTGTTATTATTGAACTATTAATCAAATGCATATAAAAGTATTATATTTTTGGAAAGGAAATGGATCAGAGAATCCAAATTTGGCATAATTTTTTGCCAAAAATGTTGATTTTTTGGTTTTTTTAAAAATCACACAAAATCACTATTTTTACCCAATTTTTTTGAACAAAGCTAACAAAATAATTTTGAGTAAAATATGCCAAAATCGCTTGATGATGATGTAAAGTTACATATGAAGGGAGGATCTTTTTTAAAATCTAATCTTGAAAGTTTGACCCAAAAAATGCAAAAAAAAGTGAAACAAATTGATTTTTATTTTTGTTGACACTTTTAAGTCAAAATTTCAAAAATATATTTGAAAACGGGATGACGCCCTTGATGACAACAGTGTATGCTAGCCCGGAGTAATCTGGGAATGGATTTGTGGAAATAACTGCCGATCGCTAGCGTGGCTATACAGAGCATGGCAGGGATGACACGTACCATGAGCGCCATGCAGCTTGAAGGGGGCCACACTGAGCTGTACCTATAAAAAGGGGTAGGGATATATATCATGTTTTTGTAAAACTTTGGTCGATTCATTTTAAGGTGAAATTCCTTTATTAAATATGTCAATTTTCCAGTTTGATAGATAATTCAATGTGTAGGCCTATTATCAAGAAATATTTTCTGAACTCTTAACTCTTCTAACATGTCATTAGATCTAGAAACACTCGATTGTGGATAAATCATCATTATTCGTGACAGTCAGAGACTAAACAATATTGTTTTGAGGCAATGTGAGTAAAAAACTGATTAAAATGGTTGGCAACAGTTTTTGTATCATGACACTTTTGACCATTAACATCCAAAACAATATTTGTTGATTCTTTGGACTTTGATTGGTAACCAAGATCTTAAGTGTTTCCATAACTATTTTGGATTGTTCTTATTTTCATCAATTTGATCAATCATGTATTGACGTTTGGCATTTTTAATGTCCTTATGAACCTTATTTTGCAACTTACGGTAGTTAATGATCAGGCGCGTGCACATCCTTCCTTGATTTACTTAACCAGCTATCCCGTTCACGAATGCTTTCCAGAATCTCAGCTCAGCAGAGAAACAAGGCTCAGAGTTGTTTTATGCGAACTTTCTTCAAAGGAGCCATTGAATCTAGGATAGTAGTAAATAAATCCCTGAAGGATGACAATGCTTCATCAACATTAGAACTGTAAACTGATGACCAGTCAACGACCGTTAGCCTTTCTTAAAAATTGTCCCTGGTATTCGAGGCCGAGGCCCATGTTATTTAACAAGAGCAATAAGTCTAATCAGGGTCGAACGGGTTGGTTTAAGCGCCCGCCCCCATCGCCCCCAGTCAATTGTTTGAGATTTGCACTGTCGGTTACCGAGCTTGAGATATCCGTTGCCACATAACACCCCCCCCCCCCCCCCCCCCTAACCCCACCACGCCACCCGCTCTCAATTTTATATCTACACACTCTCAATTAGCGACTTGACGCCCTCGGCGGCATGTTTAAGCCATGAGGAATTCATCGGCTCAATCTTATTTTTCGCCTCCCCCCCCCCCCTCCCATTATGAAAAACCTTGCTAAGCCACTGATCATTGATTGAAAAGGCCGAAACATTGGGCATTTTGGGAAAACATTTCTATTTTAAACATTTATGTCATTCATTCTGTTAATCCAACTTGTCGTTAAGTTTAGAAAATGTTGCACAATAATAGTACAATAACATGTTTTAACGGTAAATAATTGCTGTGATATGGATGTTATCTGATGAAGATATTATCAATGTAACATATAGGTGCTATCTATTGAAGAAAGCAATGTAATATATGGGTGCCATATACTGAAGAAAGCAATGTAATATGGATGCTATCTACTGAAGAAAGCAATGTACTGTAATATGGGTGCTATCTACTCAAGAAAGCAATGTAATATATGGGTGCTATTTACTGAAGAAAGCAATGTAATATGGGTGTTCTCGGCTAAATGTAATACCTACCCTTAATAAGTACAACATCCACTTGTTATAGGAAATCTGGAAACTGATAAGTGAGGATAATTAAAATAAATGCCCGCATATTTTTTCTAATCATTGAGAATTTCTTGTAACTTATATATACCCATCTGTAAGACTTGAGACCGTAAATTATCATTATCATGACAGTGTTATGGCGTTGTTTCAAGCAATACCGAGTCCTTTGTTTACTTTCACGATCTGAATGACCTCCAGAAATGTATTTTTCTTTTATTTAAAGGTCTTAGTCTTGTGTCACTTTCATTGGCACGTTTAACTCCTGCCTATTTCTCTTTCTTGCTTGTATATTATGCATGTTATCTAGGTTGCATGCAGTAAACCAATATATTGGCTCATCAGACACTTTGTGGGTTTTCTAATCACTCAGTTCATTAACCTTGTCTGTTGGGCTATTGTTTCACATTTTCACATTTTTATTTTCTACACGCGGACCCATCTACGGGTTCGTTATCGATTACCGGTAGTGCAATTGGGGGATGCATGCGCAGGTTGGACAGTTGGCCGTATTGTTCCGATGGATCAATACGCCACACACACGCTTCCTGTCATACTCCCCCCGTGTTTAAAATGTAAAATGTGAAAATGAAATTGTGATTTTACCTTACATTTTGGATTGTCACTTCTTTAATATTCAACCGATCCTAGCGTGCAATATCTCATGTTAATGAAGATAAATGTCTCAACATTGAACTTTATAGTTTAATATTGGTAGGTAGGATATATATTTTGAGAGTTAAAAGCCCATTTATTAGGTCTACATTTTTTTTTTTAAAGTTTGCCCAAACACGACCGACCCATAATATCTCAAAACCCCATGCTTTTTTTTTTTAGATTTTTTTTTTATGTTGAAAAATATATGTATTTAATGATATTTTCATCTTAATTTGCCAAACTTATCAACAAAACTGCCCTGTAAAACACCAAGGCGATGCAAATCCAAGATCCTACACTACTACCGAAAAACAGAACATGTCATACCATCCAGCATGGTCTGAAGGGTTGCACTATTAAAACAAAATATAAATATTAGCCCTAAACCAGCCAGGCTATGTTTTTACGGTGTGGAAACCGGAGGAGGGGGACAAAGAATGAATTTGTTAACCAAATAATCGCCGCGAAACCCCTGGGATTCGACCTCCGGACCCTCCGGTCACCGCGCCGCGTCCCTAACCACTCGGCGTACCTGCCAACGCTCACCTGGGAAGCGATTTTGTACACACATATCAGCTTGGTTGATGACGTCATCGAATCGAATGCTGTGGCATGCACGTTGTTATTTGCCGTAGTGTAGGAAGGTTAGGGTTTTAAAGAACATTAAAGTGTATTAAAATCAAATTGTATAGTATTTTACTTCACTAAATGTGTCTATAGACCATTTCAAATCCGAAAATATACGATCGGTTCCGAATGCTTCCGATTAGCCGAGTGATTTGACGCTCGATTACATGACCTGTTAGCTCACAGGTCATGTCTATGTGCCGGAGAAAAACAAACGTGTTTTTCACCCGTCTGCCTGTGGGGTAGATTGCGCTGGTGTTGGTGATATATTGTATCCCTCACAAAGTTGATGTTGCGGCATTTCAGTAACAAAAAAGATGAAAAAGATTTGGGGTAATATTTTCACTTTTTACAGTCTGCTCGATACATTTGGAATTTGCCGGTCAACGCCTTTGTTGATAAAAAACAAAATAGTCTCGTAACGTTTTACTTCTCATGTGTGCACGCGTGTATGTAAACATAGTCAATCACTAGGCGGACAACCAACTAGGACAATGCTGTGAATGCGATCAACTGTTGCGAAGATTGGTTTTCTTTTCCAACTGGGGATACCTAGCAAGCCCAGACATTTGATGATTGTGGTATTATAAATCCCCCCCCCCCCCCCCCCCCCCCCCCCCCCCCCCCCCCCCCCCCGCTTCCGACTTCTACGGGGAAATAGTTCACAGACCATCCGTTATTTTCACATTCACAGGTCTTGGTATTTACATTTCTTCATGGTGAAAGCATTTGCAAGGTTTTCCTCTGCTGGGACTGTCAATTCAATTCAATGATGTTTTTAGTCTAAGTTGAGAAAATAGTAATGTCAGGTCGTTTGGCCGTCTCAACAATTTCTGGAGGAAAGACTCTCTGCGAGTGCTCTTCACCCACCAGGAGTTTCCAGTCACTGGTATTTCTCAGGATGTCTGTCTCTTTTGGTTTTCTGCACGGCAAGATTGGATTACGGTATTTTAGGCCATCTGCTTTTTGGAATGCTATGATAGGACTGAAACTTTGAGACTGGGATGTAGATGGTCTGTTGTAGTTTGCTTCATCGACATTGGTATCAGTCCTTATACAATTGCTCTCAATGTTTGGTCATGGCACCAATTGTACCTTCCATTTTCCAAAAGCTGCAACAGTTCAGGATGTGGAGCAGGGTACAATGGTGACTTAACTGACACAATCCCATTATTTGTCTTGCCATAGTCTCAGGTTAGTTGGTGTCGGGAGTTGGTCATGGATGGCATTTATCTGGAACTACAGGAGTTCTGGTGTCCAAACATACAGGAGTTTCTTCAATGATGTGTCCACTTGCATGGTAGAGTCCCATCGCAGCCACTGTCCTTGTTTTGCGCATCCATAAAGGTAGATCAGCATCTCATCCTCATCTACTTCTTCAACCAAACTGGTCAGGCACTGCCTGTGTTCTTTCAGAGTCATGTTTTTAATTAACTTCTGATTCTTCTTGAACCCAAAGCCTGCTTTATCAGTTTGACCTCTGCCGATTTCATTAAGGATGAGATGCCGTTCTTTTGGTTCCAGCTCCTTCACTCTATTCCAAAACTCCCCATCTGGCTAAAATAATTATCTTATATATTATACATGTAGACACTTTATTTGACAATGACACCATACATATATTTTTAAGACCTGTTGATAGAAAGAAATCTTTAAAAACCACACATGTTCCTGTACTTTAAAACGTGTCTTCAAAATATCGCCAACAATAGTTGTGTACTTAGTCGTTTTTCAACATTCATCATATGCATTACGTGCGTGCAGCCTATTTAGATATATTCTACCTCTCTCTCTCTCTCAATGTTTTTTCAAAATCCACACATGTTCAATAATCTTTAAAAACCACACATGTTCTTGTAGTTTAAAAATGATTCTTCAACATTTTAACACACTCTTTTGTACTTAGTCAACATCATCATATGCGATCATCGGGCAAACTAAATGTTTTTCTTCCAATCAGCGAAGTCAGTGACAAAAAAATATTCGCATTGCGCGCGCGCAATTCACGCTGTGTATTTAATAATATATTAGTAATTAGTGCGGCCGGTCTATGTAAAATGCCTAACCAAAACATGCCATACAATTTGCACTGCTCCTCTATAATGTACTGAACATGTACTTTATGTACGTTGTGATAATTTACCACATTTAAATATGTAATTACAGGATCAGCGTACCCCACTTCATAAGGCTGCTTTGAACGGACACCACGAAGCATGTGAGCTGCTTCTACACGCCAACGCAGAAGTAAATGCAAAAGACAAGGCAAGTATGATGTATTATGTAGGAAATTAAATTATATTATAGAGATCGATCTCATTAGTCAACACTTTACAAATCCTAGAACGTATAACATATAACCGTGTATGGCAACTTATGACGTGTTGAAAGTGAAACCTATTTTTTTTACAAATAGTGTGTACACACAGCTATGAAATCATTTTCTTTTGGTACTTCCCATTCACCAAATAATGTTGAACCTGATTTCACTGAAAATTAAATTATTTAATTTAAAGTTCAGGTAAACCAAATTGGTTTATGATTTTATTTATAATCCGGTATGTGTTATATATGAAGAAGGTAAGTAACATAATGATACATATTTATCATTTACTGTTTTATTTAATATTAGTATGACACGGAGTAGTATGAACAAAAATCCTAATCATTATCAGTCTTGTTTTTATAACTTGTATTTACCCGATGTACATGATACATAAATGATATCTGGTTACGAGTACTGTGATGTAAGAACTTATAGGAAATTATTGCGACCGGTCTATGTAAATGTACATGTTATTAGTTATGAAATCAAATTTAAATATATCGACGAAAATGTGTCATTACAGAATCAAGTTACCCCACTTCATATAGCTGCTTTTCAGGGACACCACGAAGTATGTAAGCTGCTTCTACAAGCCAACGCAGAAGTAAATGCAAACAGCGAGGCAAGTATGATGTATTCTTTAGGAAATGAAATTATATTATAGGTATATCTCATTAGTTAAGACATTACAAATAAAATCCTAGTACGTATAACACATAACCGAATTTATGACGTGTTGTACATTCATAATATGACTGAATATATCGACGATAATGTGTCATTACAGATGCAGGCAACCCCACTTCATCTGGCTGCTTTGAAAGGACACCACGAAGTATGTAAGCTGCTTCTACAAGCCAACGCAGAAGTAAATGCAAACGACGAGGCAAGTATGATGTATTCTTTAGGAAATGAAATTATATTATAGGTATATCTCATTAGTTAAGACATTACAAATAAAATCCTAGTACGTATAACACATAACCGAATTTATGACGTGTTGAAAGTGAAACAAGTTTTTACAAAATATTGTATACATGTAAAGTTATGAAATAATTTTCTTTTGGTACCTGCCATTCACCAAATAATGTTGAACCATGATTTCACTGAGCATTAATTAATTACATGTATGTAATTTAAAGTTCTTGTAAACCAAATTCATATTATGGTTTCATTTATCATCCCGTATGTGTTATATGAACGTACATGTATCAAAATATAATACATATTTATCATTAATTATTTTATTTGATATTAGATATAAAACGGAGTGAGTTTAACAAAGATCACAATATTTATCTGTCTCAAAACCTTGAATTTACTTCTGAGATATGATTTCGTTGTGAACAAATCCAATAAAATGTGAATGTAATACTCACAATTTTAGTTACGTTTCACTGTTAAACTAACAGCTTCGTCAGACTGGCAACTCTGTCTGGAGGCAACAGGAATTAGGGATTTCCTGTTGCTGGAAACCGCCGTTGTAGAGGGCGTGATTCCGACGAGTTGATCGTAGATGTTGTGCAGTGTGTAAGACCCCTCATCTTTGTTGAGTGTGTTCTCCCCCCTTCTCCGAATCCAAATTGCGTCTTTAAGCCATCTAGTTGTTCTGTCTGATTCGCGGTCTATAGTTCTGGCCTTGTCCCAATCGATGGTGTGATTTGTAGCCGCTACATGGTCAGTAATTGCTGATTTGTGTTGTACCGAAGTAGAGTCTTTCCTCGTGGAACGAGTGTATGGTCCTATTAGTCCTATTGGTTGCAACATTTTCATGGAATGGTTGGAACAGCAAGCCATCTCTACAGCACCCATAAACTGTCGTCCCCGTCTGTGGCGTCGTTATGTAGACGATATTCTTGAGATTATACGCAAAGGTGAAGTGGATAACTTAACAGAGCATCTCAACCAAACTGATCCCTCTGGTAGCATCCGGTTCACTCACGAGCAGGAACAGAACAGTTGCATTCCTTTCCTTGACACTCTTATTATGCGCAAACCTGACGGTTCGGTAAAACTCTGCATCTATCGTAAGAAAACACACACCGACCAATATCTCCAATTTTCATCTCATCATCCTTTACATCAGAAATTGGGTGTGATCAGGACATTGTTAGACAGGAGTGAGTCAATTGTGACAGAGGAGGCAGATCGCTTGTTAGAGGAGCAACACATCAAAAAAGCTCTTGCAACGTGCGGTTATCCCGAGTGGACCATAGACAAAGTGAAGAAAGACAGACGTTTAAAGCAATCTAAGAAGGAGTCCACCAAAAAGAAAAAGGACAGCGATAATCCTAACAAGGGCTTAGTTGTTGTCCCCTATGTGGCAGGTGTATCTGAACGCATCGCCAGAGTCTACAAAAAACATGGTTTTTCGACTTGTTTCAAACCACACCAGACATTACGCAATTTACTTGTGCACCCCAAGGACAAGATAGACCTCCAACAAAAAGCTGAAACTGTCTACGAGATTCCTTGCTCTGGTTGCCCTAAATCGTACATTGGTGAAACAGGTCGAGCTTTCGGAACCCGATTACAAGAACACAAGAAAGAGGTTCAGAAATTTGAAAAGAAACCATACACTCGTTCCACGAGGAAAGACTCTACTTCGGTACAACACAAATCAGCAATTACTGACCATGTAGCGGCTACAAATCACACCATCGATTGGGACAAGGCCAGAACTATAGACCGCGAATCAGACAGAACAACTAGATGGCTTAAAGAAGCAATTTGGATTCGGAGAAGGGGGAGAACACACTCAACAAAGATGAGGGGTCTTACACACTGCACAACATCTACGATCAACTCGTCGGAATCACGCCCTCTACAACGGCGGTTTCCAGCAACAGGAAATCCCTAATTCCTGTTGCCTCCAGACAGAGTTGCCAGTCTGACGAAGCTGTTAGTTTAACAGTGAAACGTAACTAAAATTGTGAGTATTACATTCACATTTTATTGGATTTGTTCACAACGAAATCATATCTCAGATGTTTAATAACAATCCAGATGAACTTATTCAAAGACTTGAATTTACTTAGTGGGTATTTACCCGATGTACGTGATACATAAATAATATCTGGTTATGAGCAATGTGATGTAAGAGAATATTAGCAATTAGTGATGTAAAATGCCTAACCTAAACATATTATACAATTTGCACCGGTCCACTATGTATTGAATATGTACTTGAAACGTACATAATACGTTGAGATAATTGACATATTTTAAATAATGAATTTGTATACGATAATCATAACGTGTCATTACAGAATCAATTTACCCCACTTGATTACGCTGATAGTAACGATCACTACGAAGTATATGAGCTACTTCTACAAGCCAACGCCAACGCATAATGCAAAAGACGAGGCAAGTATGATCATGTAGGCTATGCAATTATATTATGGATATAGATCTCATAAGACACGATTATACAAATAAAATATCTGACGTATAACACATAACCGTGTATGGCAGCTTATGACGTGTTGAAAGTGAAAAAAGTGTTTACAAATAGTGTGTAAATATGATGTTATGAATATATATGTTTTTCCTTTGGTACCTGCCTGCCATTCACCAAATAATTGTGAACCTGATTTCACTGGAAATTAAATTAATAAAATAAAATTAATTTAATTTAAAAGTTTTTGTAAACCAAATTGGTTTATGATTTTATTGATCATTCAGTATTTGCTATATGAACTACAGGGTATCAGAAAGAACTTTACCGTGTTTCTAAAAGACACAAAAAATACAAAATGATTATTGTTTTAAATTTAAACACCTGCAATATAAAGGTGAACATGTTTCCTACATTTTATGTTAATTTCATTGAGATATCTCTTTTTGTTTTGTTGAATTGGAACCGAAATCCGTAAAAATGTCAGCCTCTGAGATTATGGGTCCGTAAAGCTACCAGTTTTGCAAGAAAAACCTTGTAAAAGGAGCTGTTGAAAGTTCAGTATTAAGACATTTGCCATCGCTATTCAGTGATATGATAATTAAACGCTCAGTGGTTGTTTTTATAAAAGGAGCAGTTGTGAACAGCCCAACAGATAACAAATTTAATGAACTCAAGTTGGTAACTCTCTACAAATAACTCTGAAGGAACAACCAATTGGTTAACGGCAATTCAGAAAACATTGTCATTGGCACATGGCAAAACTGTATAGCTACAGGCCGGTTATTAAAAACTAATTGTGCACAAATTGAAACGGCCTTTAACCTTGATGCGTGGAATGAACAAAGTCATATTGATTGTACGAAGCGTATTTAACCCTAACCTGTCGTAGCACTACGATTCACTACGGCAAAAACTATGTCCACACGCAACAGCATTCGACTCGATGACGTCTTCAACCAATCTGATATGTGTATACGCCATCGCTGCCCGGGCTAGCGTTGGCAGGTTGGCCGAGTGGTTAGGGTGTGGCGCGGTGAATGAAGGGTCCGCGGTCGAATCCAGGGGTTTCCCCCGGTTTCCACACAAAAACATAGCCTGGCTAGTTTAACGGTTAAAACAAACAATTTTCAGCGCTTGTTAACCCGGTGACTTGCCATTAGGTCTTAACCCATTTGGTCTTATACGAGTTGGGCTAAAAATAGTTGTTCTAACATCCAATTGGTCTAATACCCATTTTGTCTAAAGTTGGTCTAATGCCAATTGGTCTAATGCCAATTGGTCTAATGACAATTGGTATAATGACAATTGATCTAATATGTTAAAATTTTCACTTGGTCTAATATCCATTTGTTCTACTACCCATCCCTTGTCACAATTTGATAGAGATTTGATAGCTTTCAAAACTCTATCGAATCAAATCCTATTGAATTGGGACATTTATTTGATAGACTTTTGATAGACAATTTGGTAGGAAAATATCTAACAAAAAAATGAATAAGTCTACATTTGAATTTAAAAAAACCTATCAAAAATCAATCAAATTTAATTTTCATAGACTTTTGATAGATCAGATGTCCCAATTCAATAGGAATTTGATATGCTTATCAAAATTATATCAAATTATTTGATATACATTTGATAGTCGAACACCAGAGCTTGCTATATCAAAACTCTATCAAATATTATACATGGTACAACAGCGAGCTTTGGCATCTGCTCTATCAAAACCCTATCAAATTATTTGATATACATTTGATAGTAGAACACTGGATCTTACTATCAAATCTCTATGCAATATTCTACCTGGTACAGCCAGTGAGCTTGGCATCTGCTCTATCAAAACCCTATCAACTTCAAATATTCTACCTGGTACATTTCATTTCATATTTCATGTCATATATATATGCTTATTTCTAACCAAGTGTTCAAGACATTAACACCTACATGGACGTCATTTTTGTTAATATAATACATTGATGTTTCTTTTAAAAGTGTTTTTAAAAAACACACAATATTTCTATCAAAGTGTTACAGATTATATGTGATACATGTCGACACCAACAAATAAACACATGGTAAAATTAGGGGTAAATTAATGTTCCAAATAAACATGACAAATCCTATGTGTTGTGAATCTGGTTGTTTTGAGATTTTCATCAAGCATAACAAATAATTTGGGCTGTACATCTGGGAAATAAATTTGTTTTACATTTTTACGCAATTTATGTCATTAAATGTTAGTGTGTGTCGTGAATCATGCAAATGAAAATGAATTGGGTGATAATTGTTTGTCATGGTAGATTGTCTATTGGACCACAACATAACAGTTGCTGAATTTTGCACCCACGCGGGTGATGCAGCTAACAATTTGTTATTGACACACATTATATATTTATGATGACCATGGAGACTTATCAATTTCAAATCTGAATAAATGCTTATTGGGAATTTAACATAATCTTAAGGGAAATAGGACTATGCTACCTTTTTATTAAAAGTTGTAATCCAGCCTAAGCTGAGGAAGCAATCTGTCTTTGTAATACATGAAAACAAAAAACTTAACTTCGACTTCGTACACATAGCACTTTGTTTGATGACATCATCAAATCGAATGATGTAGCGCGCGCGTGGACATTTTTTTTTTGCCGTAGTGTTTCGTAAGGTTTAGGAAGGTTAGGGTTAACTTAAAATGCCCTGTTTTAAGTCAATGGTAAACACCTTATTTTGTGTAAATAATTATAGTTGATTTTCACAGAAACAATACAGAAATGCTTGAAAAATAAAGCATTCATTAATAGCAGAAATGCAAGTTAGCGGTGAACAATTATAGCCGTTGGTCAATAATCACCAAAACGACCCGCGCAATTTTGAACTGCGCACTTTGGGTACTAACACCGAGTTAACTCACGCGAAATTTGGACCGTCGGTTTTAAGAGTGATCTTGAGGTGAAATCAAAGTTTTTTTATTGAGATCAAGATCTTTAAATACTCCTTATAATAGGAACTGTATTGCACACTAAACCAGTTCACATCGGCATTTTACTAATTCTTCGATATCGAAAATGAAATGTTCGAAGTAGTGTCTATACATTGATATGCCGAATTGCAGTCTTAACCAGCGAAATTGCACACATTCCATGTATATATTTAGATAAATGAGGGTTTTTGCAGCTATTATTCTTAAATCGATTTTACGACGTGACCATACGCCCCCGTAAGTACAAGAGAGAGCAAAATTTGGAACCATTCGCATTTTGTCCATTTGTCCATTAATGTGCGATCGCATTCAATTTTGATTTTAACTCGGTGTTTGCGGACTGCAAGCTATGTATATATGAGAGGAAACTCTTTTTACGGGAAATGTTTTTCCAATTTGTGAACTACATTAACTGCGATTTCCTTTTATTTAGAGAATAAATGGTTATGTATGCAGTGATGTCGTCTCTAGGAACGGGATCTGATGCATTTACATGCGTTTATTTATTTAATCCATTGATGTACCATGGACATTTCGATAGCCTAGCGGTAGGGCGTTCACTTGGTGATCAGGAGGTCCCGAATTTGACCCTGGTGATCACCAAGATTGATTTTTATTTTTATTTTCATAACTAATCTCTTTGCTTTGTTTACTTTTTGTGTTATAATTTGTTTATTTTATTTTTGGTTGGGTTCGTTAATATAAACGTGATTATAACAGATATCCCCACTTATCGTCTCAAGTGACAGCAGTGAAGTTTCAAGGGTTCCGAATTTTGATTGTTGAATTAAGCTCAAAATGATAATATGGCAAAATTTGCCAAAAGAAATTCTAAAAATGAGCATATAAAACATCTTATTATAAAATACCATCGTGTGGATTGATTTGTTACGACGCTCACAAATAAAGTATTTACGGATATTTCTCCCTTACCCATTTTTATACTGTTTCATCCTATTTGTGTCGGTTTTCACTCCCATGCAGCTGCATGTTTTCACAAATTTCAGAGCAAACGTGACTATAAATATTAATTTATTAGGAAAATATTACGTGAAAGGGATGTTAACCTCAATGTAGATTAACAGATAAACGATCAAAGGTATTGTGCTAGTTATATTTTGACATGAATAAACGTTTCTGATTTTGATCTACGCAATACACAAACAATATTTGTTGTGTTTATCGTAGGGCGCCCTCGCACTGGATAATTTTGGGTCAATTGAGAGTGTGCAATGCTACGTCACTATGTCCTCATTTGAACTGTGCCTCCAAGATGGATTCCACGGAACACTATGTTTTGGTCAGTTCAGATCACATGGAGCGGGAAATTCAATTGTCAATCCAAATACGTGACTAGCCTATACCTCCATGATGGCTGCCCGATCCATTGTTATACCGTTCCGGTTGGTTCATTGCATACCCTCTATTCGAAGATGCCTACGAACTATTATTCTTCAGAATCTCACCATTGAAAGTTGGGTGTATTCTATTTAACAATATAAAGATGCTATTACAATGAAAGCAGAATAGAAATGTCCTTCTAATGACATTTGGAATTTGAAATACTTAATTGCTGTTAATAATAACTCACTTTTTAATTACTTAAACTATATTATCCAATTCTAATATAAAATAATACAACTATGATGTAAAATTTGAGACAAAATAATAAAACACTGTCTAATTCTAATGAAAATGTCCATTACTATACAAATGGTGCATTGTTCAATTATAATTAGTTTGCAATCTTAGGCATAACATGTTATGCTTTTATACAATCATAAATGATGTATACAATACACATTGTTTTAATTTAATTGATGTTGCGGTTATTTTGTTGCAGGAACATGAAAGGCCACGTGGCATAAAAGTAAAGAAACGAATTCGTTGTCTTTGTGTATCAAGTACGACGTAAATGCAACAGTAGATGTGGATGCAATCATGCAGGACGCCTTGTACAAATGCTTGTAAATGTCAGGGAAGAAAGGACAATGTGGTAGGTACTTAGATGATACGCATGATGAAGACAAAGATGAAGACACTGATGATGAAGACGAAGAAGATAAAGACGAAGATGAAGATGAAGACTAATGTTGACGACACTGATGATGGAGAAGGATGGGGATGCCTGTTATTATCCACAAGAATTCATTTGTTTTGGTTACATTTGTCATTTGTTATTCTCATGGGAAATGGGTAATATCGATTAAAAAATCTAACTAGGGGAGGATGGGGCAAGTGCTCAAGCTAAGCATATTTCATGATATAAAAGATAGGCGCAGGGGGAAAAGTGTACTTTAGGTACCATATACTATTACAATTTGCAAGTATCGCTCGATACTGGTACGCTTTCCCAGTATCGCTCGATACTGGTATGATTTTACTGTTCCAGTGTCGGGCGGTACTGGTAAACATGCTTACAGTTGTGATTTGTTCCAGTATTTAATTATACTGGTACATAATTGCGTTCCAGTATCGGACGATACTAGTCAAAGAAAAAGTCAAATACCACTAACTCGAAATGCTTCTTGGCATGGAGCACTTACCCCGTCAGTGGGTGGGGCAACTGTTTCAATTATGTTCAAAAGGTTAAAATACACAGGATGCAATTAATGACAACACATAAAGTATGCACTTTCCCCCTACAAACACATCAATGCATCATTTAACATGTAAATTATATCAGTAATACAAATACTAGGTGTATATATAAAGTAAGGGGCGTTTTCGACTGGACATGTTGTAGATAAAAAGTTTTACTCCATAGAGTCAAGGCAATAGGAAGGCCGGTTAATCTTACTAAGAACATATTCATCTGTTCATGAAAAGAAATAATCAATAGACTTGACGTCAAAGTTACATTAGACATTATAAATAGCTACGATAGGCCTCTCGTGTCAATATCCCAAAATAGATCGTAAAAATAAGCACTATGCCAAATAATAATAATAAAAATTAAAAAAATGATAATAGCTTATCGGATAACAATGTATTGCACGATTTAATACTAGGGGTGTAAGGGTAGACTAGAGGTGTGGGCTGTTGTACTAAATGTGTGAAATGAAAATGGTGAAAAGCATTAATCCATCACTTATTTATGTATTATTTGGAAAGCTTATAACATCTAATAATTTTATTATGGTATCTAGAAATCAAATATACAGGGTGTAACGGTTAAAAATTTATTAACAATGATGATTTACCTTTTGTCTTCCATTGTTTTAATTCAGGGTCTATTCAAGAAATATATATATAAAAGTAAATTAATCAAATACAAATTAGGGCTATTTCTTTTACACCAAAATCACTAGCGTTGATAACTCTTTTCTAATTTGCCTTCAGGTGACATATTGAAACGTAAACCATGTAATTTACTGGCTTGTACATGTAAATCCCATTGTACAAACCAGTCAATGACATGGTTTACGCAAACTGTGCTAGTTTATTTATTTTTCATCGGATTGATCTCATACTTTCAGGATATCATAATAACTATTGGGCTTTACATGGAAACTAAATCGTCATGGTCCAATGATCATAACAAGTTTTACAGCGTCATGAAACAGAGTCCTGTGTAGGCCTACAGCAACTTAGGAGCACAGGTGACTTTTAATTTGCCAAACTGAATTTTTGCTATTTTTAGTTGCCAATAATATTTGGAAACCTTTACCCCTAGATTCACCCGCGCTGGATTACCATCACAAAGGTCACAAAGCTCATTTATAAGTATAAATCGTGTTTCCGAGCGTTATAATATTCTTATAATATATTTTATTAAGTTATATATTTGTATTGACTATCTGGTTTTGGTTTATTTTAGTATGCATAATAGTTATATTGATTATGTATTTTTAGCATATTAGCATATGTCCTGTTGTAGTTTAAAGATTTTCTGTAGTTTTTAAGATTTGTTTCTGTGCAGCGCCTTGAGGCTGTTTACATCGTAAGGCGCTTAATAAGTCACATTCGTATGATTATTATTATTGTTTAATGAAATTACAAATCATACATTTTTGCAAAATGTGCACACTATAAATGGAAATATATGTTTCCTATCTAATGGTTCACTACTAACAATTTGACACATAGAATGGGTGTATAGCTTTGAAATGTAAAACGTTATATGTATGATGATGATAGTAAATGGAAATGCCTTTTTACACGCTTTTTAAATGCTCATGGTCCAAACTTTTTAATCTTAAATATGAATTTTGAGGAAGCGAAGAATGCCCCATCGTTAATTGGTCTACCAAAATTTTATTCAGATCTGGTAAAAGCATGGCATAATCTAGATAATGATTATAGAAACTTACCAATCAACGACTCATTAAGGGTCAAAAGTCATATTATATGGGGAAATGAACTGATCGTGCACAATGGCAAGACCTTGTATTTCAAACACTGGGTTGATAGTGATACATTATATATCAATGACCTTATAAATATTGATGGTATCTTTTCCACTACATATATACTTGACAAGCTTAAAAATAAGCACAACTGGATTGCAGAGCTATTTATTATTTTCAAATCAATTCCAAAGAATAGGTTTGCTTTATTAAACGCCAACATAATGCCTATTGAAATAAGTACTCGTTTAAGAACCTCGTGCAAAATATGTAAATAAAAATGTGCAAATATAATGTATTGGCAAGCAAGGTATATTTACGTTCATGTAGTTAAAAAAGTTTACAGTCGTACCAATAATTCAGAACAGATGGGCACGGGAACTGTCAACATCACCAAAATGGGACGATATTTGGACTATGAAAACTATTCTTGAAAAAGAGAGAAAATTGGCAGAGTTCAATTACAAATTATTATATAGAATCATCGCTACCAAAGCTAACTTATATAAATGGATTAAGGCTAACTCACCCAATTGTTCTGAGTGCAACACGTTAGATGAGTATCTACATTCATTGCCTGTCCTTTGTCAAAAAGCTTTTGGGTTCATTTTAAAAGATTTATTATTTCTAACAAATATTCCATGTCCAGAGATATCGTTAAAAATCATTGTACTTGGTTATGAACCAGATAATCAAAATGTCTTGAATGTAATGTTAAATGTAATGCTTAGTCTAGCGTCGTTCACTCTGTATAGATCCAGACGTATCAAGATCACTGATAATAAAAACGTTGATGCATTTAAATGGTTTCTATACGAATTAAGATGGAGAATTAGTATCTTGAGACATAGTGAAAATATGTGGCATAAGATTGGCAAAAGCCTACATAGCACAGAGTAAATAGTAGGTTTTGATATTCTTCTTGTAAAACACATGTACATGACAGCCCATATTATATATTGCTTTGTTTGTCAACTCACCAGCGAAGATCATGTGCCGTTGATGATCATTAGCCATCTATCTTCATGCTAATGGTAATTGTTGGTACATGCTGGTAGAGTCATGTTTTTGTTCATATTTATAACTTATTGATACCAGTATGTTTACGATATTGTTATTAAGTTATAGAATATAGATGAATGAAAAATAAAAAGAATGGAGAAACACTAAAAAGAAAAATGATAACAAATATAAGCACTTCAAATTGACATAGGCTATTATTTAATGAGCTACCTCATATATATATATAATTTGTGTATGATTTTTGATACAATTTTCTCGGCGTATGAGGAGTAAAGACTCACGATAGGAAGATAATGAGTTATAATTTCTGTCATTCTCAGATTACGGAACGTTTTAAGTGCCATCAGATGGCAACATCATTATATATGTCGACATGTTCATATAGTTTTTCTCACCTTCTTGACTTAAAAAGGTGGTTATGTTGTCATGGCGAGATATCTTGCCAACTTAACTCCCCAAAAGGTAGATGTTGTCATTGTAAGATAGCATATCTTGCCAAAGTTGACTTCAGAAAACGTGGATGTCGTCATGGCGATATAGCCTAACGTGCCAAGTTGACTTCACAAAAAGTATATGTTGTCATGGTGAGATCAATTATCTTGCCAAGTTGACTTTACAAAAAGTAGATGTTGTCATGGTGAGATAAATTATCTTGCCAAGTTGACTTTACAAAAAGTAGATGCCGTCATGGCGAGATCTACTTTTTCTTTTTGTGAAGTCAACTTGCCAAGATAATCTATCTCGCCATGACAACCTAACCACCTTATTAAGTCAGCAATGTAAGAACAAATAGATGACCAAGTCGATATAATGTCGACTTGTCAAGATTATTATGTTGCCATCTGATGGCACTTAAAACGTTCCGTAAATAGACCAGTGAGGGGCAAGATATGTTCATGTGTTTTGCAAGATGTGATGGTTTTGTAACGGTGTATAACGTTGTAGTATTCTTTTATGTAAAAATGCATGTGCGAATATGCAAAATAGGGAATGTTTTTTGTCAACTGATTTGACTTCAGTTTATATACACATGGGGAAAAGTATCGCACCACTTGTTGAAAAGTGCAAATGTGGCCTCGAATTTTGCCACCATGGTGTGATATTAAGGATCATATGTTTGCGTAAGCTGTCCAACAAAATGTTATGCAATAAAAGGGCCACATTTCAGTTTGTTATGTAATCGATGTAGTGTTTTTCAAGGCCAAAGTGAAAATGCATAAAACAAGTTTGGGTAAAACGCGATATTGAGAGGCCCAATGATTAATCTCTATAGTTGTAATCCTTGGTAACACATTCAAGTCTTCCAAGGTCAAAGGTCAACTGGGGTCAAATTTCAAAAATTGCCTGATTGTCCTCAAACATAAAAAAACTCCCTTTTCGTACGCCCAACGGTTATGGGGTCAAAGGTCAAAATAGGTCAAATTTTAAATAAGTTCAAATGACTAAAGCAATATTGCGGAAGTGTTGACCTAGGTCAAATAAATTTAAAAAAATCAACGGTGACCTCATCGTATATGCTGAATTTATGAGCAACAAAAAAAAAATGACATGTTTGGACTCATTCACTGTATTGTACTCTATAACGTCTAAATGAAACATTTCTTGCGCCAAATTCAGAACTAATATAATGACTATTTTAAGTTTTTAAAGTCTATTCAATATTGAGTTATACCCAAACTTGTTTCATGCATGTTTTTGGACAAAGGCATGCATTTTCCCCTTGGCCTTGAAAAACATCACATCGATTACGTCACAAACTAAAATGTGGCCCTTTTATTGCATAGCATTTTATTGGACAGCGTACACAAACAAATTATTCTTAATATCACACCATGATGGCAAAATTCGAGGCCACATTTGCACTTTTCAACACAAAAAAAAGTGGTGCGATACTTTTTTCCATGTGTATAGTACATGAATAAAGGGGTTATATGGATTCCTTGTTTGATTTTCATTCATTTGAACCCCATATTGACATACTTCCGTCGGGGAATTTGACACCCCCCCCCCCCCACCCCACCCCGGGTACGTGTGAAACTTGTTTCTTGTCTTCTTTTTGGGGGGGGGGGGGGGCGGTTGGGTATCCAGGAAAACTACTTGTTATGAATTACCAAATTAAATGGTGCAACCAAAATAGCATGAAGTGGTTTTTTTAAAGTCACCGGTGCTCCCGGGTTAGGTACTTTTGATGAAGGTTACATAGCTTTGCTATTGAAAAAATATTTTACCTTTTCCCCCGACCTTTTCATTCACATTGGCTGCGATTAGTCCACCGAATCCAACAATAATCGCCTCCAAATTGATACAGAACACTATGATTCCTGTCGTTACTAGTGAAACTTTGGCCGATTACCAGTCCATACAATCCCAGACACTGAATCACTAACGACATTGCGATCATGACCGCCATCCACAACGAAAAGTCATCATCCGCGAGGAACAGTCTTTGTCAGATACTGGTGCTGGCGACGCACCCTTGCAAGACATATCACGTAGCGCCTTTAAGGGTGCACTACACTAAATGGGGTATCCCCTACCCTTAAGTCGGTGTTTAAAGCTAGAATCGGAAAGTGTGCATCACAAAATCCTCAATTTAAAAAACTTGACAGTAATACAATTGCGTAAAAAATGCCAATGATTGTTGATTAATTATGATTAATGGGACATTACCTACATGCACCATAAACTGTGAATATCATCTAGATAAATGTTGAGAGATCTTTCAAATTTGTGCTTTTTACTGAAACCATTGGCGATTACGGCGATATTTTCAAGCCCGTCAGAGAGGTAGTCAACTCCATGGGCGTATTTTGCCAAATCGAGCAGCCTCACCTACCTATTTTCTTCACTTTTTGATGAGAAAATGTGATCATCTTTAAGAAAAAAACACTCTACAAGGTCCTATTTCGCAATTTAGTGGTCTAAAACAGAGTTTTATATCAGTGTTTTGTACATATCCCTATGGAGCCCTATTTAGTGGTGTGATCCCTTAAGGGAATTCGGCTATATTTTACCCTTGACCCCGTATTTAAGTATAATTAGGTCAGATATCAGCTGTTTTTGAATTTTATTGTAGACAAATATTGTAAACAAGGATTTTTCAACCAGATTGGGCGTGTTTTTCGATCCAATTGTTGTCTTAATTTGATCCATCTTGACGTGTTTTGTAAGTAAGCCTATGGGAAACACAGTAATTCTATGCTATAGAGAAAAAGGGTGATTTTTACACAATCAGCAAATCTCAGACAACCTAATTGTGAGCGGACTGGATCAAATTAACATACAATGAAGCTTTGAGTAAAATTTAGCCTACTTTGAAACAATCTATGATGTATGCTTATCAATAAGTTTACTTTGATTCCACGCATGGGCAATATCATGTTACGTGCCCCGTAATGGTACACGCCAACGGAATAAGCTGTGAAATGTTATGGCGTTGATTCCGTATGACGTCATGAACGGGTAAGCCAAACATGATATTGCCAATGCATGGATGATGGATGGAGTAGGCCAAAGTGCATGTACTCAGTCAAAAGAAACTACCTAGACATTCAATTCAACAAGAATTTCTTCAAAAGGATGACTACTGTCCTGACAAGTATTTATTTTAAAAAGGATGGTAGCTGTCCTCACAACATGTAATATTGCTATGTTAATTTTGCTATAGCATGTATATCTATGTATAACAATTTCCACTCATAGATAATTATAACAACATGGAAATATCATTAAAATGGTCATAAAATGTTCCAAATGATTCAAGGTAACTAGCCTATTCCAGTACATTTAAAGTACATCCAGCGCAATATCAATTTCCTTAAGGGTGCACTACACTATTAATGGGTATTCACTACCCTTAAGTCGGTGTTTAAAGCTAGAATCGGAAAGTGTGCATCACAAAATTCTCAATTTAAAAAGCCTTGACAGTAATACAATTGCGTAAATGCCTATGATGTTTGATAAATTATGATTAATGGGACATCACATACATGCACCCTGACTATGAACTGTGAATATCATCTACAATCAAGGAAAAAAAGGTTGGCACACTTTGTCCCAATTAAGGAAAAAGTGCCCCTCTCCCCCGAGGCAATGTTGCTTCGAGCCACATGTCATCAGAAGCTTTGGCAGCTCTCTCAACATTGATTGATGGGGGGGGGGGGGGGGGAGGATGAGAGAGAGGGGAGACCTCTGCGTGCTATTAAAGAGTGCTATGTCCCAAGTCGGTTCTCTATTGTGAGCACAGGGATAGTTGTATTAACTTGTATCAAGTGTGCCAACTATTATTTTCCTTGATTGTCTGAGCGAAATTCTAAATTCACCATCTGATATTAGTCTTTTGGCTATAACTTCCAAACGAAATGTCGGATTGTGATCAGATTTCGCCAAATTATTCACAGGAATAGTGTTAATATTTCCTGAAATTGACGCGTATAATTCAAGTCATTTAAGGATTGGTCACTCAGTGCTATGGTTGCATATACGTAAAAACATGTGGTTTTTTTGCAATTTATTCTTATGGATTTAAAACAAAATGTTGAAGCACAATTACATTTGGTATATTCAATAATTTATTTTTAATCAACATTTGACAAACGGCATACAAGTTCACACAACAGTGTATTGAGGACTGCTCATTAATTACTAAGCCCTATGTATGATAACTGTGTGCGGCTATAGGTCTATAATAATAGGCAATAGACGTTATTCGTAATTGGCGATTTAAAACTATAGATGGCGACATACTCGGATGTGACGTCACTAATAATAACGAAAGCGAGGCCAGAATCGATGAATTACGTAAACATTAGATGTTGTGTGATGAACGACGTCAAAATTGTTCTTAATTTTCCCTTCTTTTTACATAAACCAGCTAGTAACGAAAAAGCGCGTTATGAAACTTATATTGTACAGCATTTGCCCGAAGACAATGTAGCTCGAACGCTATCGCCATTGACTAGTTTGCAGACATTGTTTGCGATTTGTCATAGCGGTTATGACTTCCGAATTTGAAGCCTCATTCACATTCAGTATTTGACATGCTTGGGTTTTGTTCTAGGATAGGGTCAGACCTGAGACGCATTCAGGTCAGACGAGTGTCTGTCGGTAATAGGGTAAGGCAGGGGTCCCAAATTTCCTGGGCTGGGGGAGGGTGGCATAGTTTTTTTACAATGGAAAATAGGGAGTCATGAAATTAATACCATATTGTAATGGAATGATGAGAATCAGGATAACTCGGCCTTTTACTTAGACAACTCGGCCATAGTACAACCTGGCGAGGATTCAGAGAAAAAAAACCCCATCCCAAACGAAGGTTAGGGTATGGCCAAGGAGAGGGGCTGTCATTTTCTTTGATAGGGGGGGGGGGGGGGGCAGGGGTCCCAAATATCCTGGGGCTGGGGCATAGGTTTTTTACATGAAAATAGGGGAGTCATGCAATTAATACCATTGTAATGGGATGGGAATCAGGACAACTCGGCATTTTAGACAACTCAGCTTTTTAGACAACTCAGCCTTTTAGACAACTCGGCCATAGTACAACTCGGGGTAAGACAACTTACCCGGCCTATGTGACAACTTGCCATACATGTACATACCGGTACATGGCAACTCAGCCCACAGACTTGTGTTGTCCATGTCAATTTCTGACTTTTTATATGTTTTTAGGTTGGATTCAGTGCTTTCATATGAAAAGTCCCAACCGGGGACTTCAATCAATTATGTTACAATTGAAATTTGTATGGCTGAGTGGTATCATAGGCCGAGTTGTCTCAAATTGCCGAGTTGTCTCAAAGGCCGAGTTGTCCGACATTCCATTGTAATAAAGGGGAGGGGATCAAAGAAAAACTTGAGTTAGAATACTGAAATTGTGTGCGTGCTTCAAGTGCATTTGTTGTACGTGTTTCAATGTGAACAAAATGTGGGATTGGCCACCGTAATTTTATTTAAATACATGATATGTGCATCTTAAAGCTGCAGGATGTTTTCTTTATTTTTAGGTATCTTTAGGAGAATTATTTTATGAAGGTGGCAATTTGTTGTTTTTTGTTTAAAATAAATCTGCGTTATTTTGTGATAAAATATCAAAATAACAAATAAACTAAATAAGAATGAGAATCAAATATAGTTCTTAACTGTTTTGCTACAAATACGATGGTCTTATAATGTATAGGCTGTTCATTATAATAGCAAAACAGCTAAGCACTATATTTTAGTCTCTTAATAATGGGAATTTATTTACGACAGGTATTAAACAAACTATACATATTTTTAAACACTTCAGATGCTTTATCATGCAGCTACTAGGCACTAAACCAGATTTACAAGAACTGGGACGTTTCTGAGGATTGAAGATTTATTCAAAGATTGAGGGCGTCCCCTGAAAAGATCACATACTATACCTTTAAATTCATATTATAAAGATTGAGTTTTATTTTCAGCATAATGAGCTCAGCAACTTATTCTCAATGTTAGTACTTGATAATCGTGGATCTTGGAATATAACAACCAACACTAAAGCCGTGTTCCCACAGAGAACAAAATCCCAGAGTAGTCTAGTCCGGACCCGGACTAAATCTCTAGACTAGTGGGAACGCGTTTCAAGTATGTCCCGGTCCGGACTCAACATTTTTTTGTTACATTTTAAGACCACCTTATTATTTTAGCATGCTTGCAGATTACATTTAGGTTGAGAAAAAAAAAGAGCCAGCAAATTGTTAGATTCTTTTATGTTATTCTTAATACAAATGGGATGTAAACCACTTTCTAACACAGAATTGACAGTCATAGTTCACTCAACAAGGAATTACATGTTAGCATAATTCAGATTTTATTATTGCCATAATGGCATAATCATTGATGTTATATTTAAATGCATAATTCAAAAATAAAAGTACACTTATTGGTCTTTTATGGTATTAAATATTCCATTCATTGTATTGAAGTACAATATAAGGACTGCTTGAATCTAATCATTGCAGAGAGCAATTAAAGATGTTTACAGCTTGTACAAGAATGCGAAACTTTGAAAAAGGGTTTGTTAATAAAGGTGTATGTTCTGATAACTTTTCATTGGCTACAATTCCTTTCACATCAAGATATTTTTATATCAGAGGAATCCCCACAAATTGCTCATTATGCCTGTAAAATATTAGGGGCCAGAAATCTTCCGTTTGAAAATTATAGGCCAAAATGTGGTAAATTACTGCCAAAGATTCAGTGGCGGCACCAGCATCATAATTTTTTTTTTTGTGGGGTGGTGGGGGGGGGGGGGGGGCAAAGGAAGGTGGGGGTGGGGGGCAAGAAACAATTTAAGGGGCAAGAATTTTACGCTAAAACTGTCAAATTTGGTCTAATTTTTACTAATTTGGTAAGCAAATTGCAAAATTTGGTCTAAATATATGGTGATAAAATATGCGCGCCGCGTGCTAAAATTTGATTTTGGGGGGGGGGCAGGAAATATGCCGTGGCGCCGCTATAGCAAAAACGGTTATTGGTTAAAATGTTAATTTCTACCCCTGTTGTGCAGTTGTTTAAAACAGTTTGACTTAGTAACAGTGGCGTAGCTAGCTTATTCATATTGGGGGTGCAAGAAATGAAAAGACAAGATTTGTTAGTCAAGAAATGCGCGGAAAGCGCGCCAATTTTTTGACTTGACACCTATTTTTAGCACGATTGAGCTAGATTTTAGCTCTTAACAAGCTTGTACCAAAGAATATTGCATTTTGGGAAGGGAAGACATATGCGCGCGTAGCGCATGAAAAATTTCGTCTGTGTACTTTTGACCATCATTATTCGATGATTCCTTTGGTCAACTTTCACCATGTTCCCCGTGTCAACAGAAAGGCGGGCAAAAGAGGTGGAGGTGTTGCTCTTCATCACAAATCCGGACTGCCAGTGAAAATTTTAAATCAACGCGAATTTGCTTCATTTGAATCAATTGAACTGGAATTATCATCAAAAACTAGATCTGTCTCACTGATTGTTTTGTATCGCTCACAAAATACTGGGTGTACTTTCTCTCAATTTTTATCTGAATTCAATGAACTTATTGATTCCTACATTCTTGAGCCAAATAGTCTTATTATAACTTGTGATTTTAACATACATGTTGACGTTTCTACTGATCGCGAGGCCATTCGGTTTTTGGACCTGTTAGCAGCCAATGGACTCCAACAACACATAACTGTTCCCACTCACAAAGATGGACATACGTTGGATCTACTTATAACCCGCTCCAGTGATGATCCATTAACTTCAAATATATTGTCAATGATGGTATATCAGTTCATGAAATGATAACATGTTCATTTGGGCACCAACGAAATCCATCACTACTAGGAATATTAAGAGTATTGACTCAACATTGTTTTGCGAGGATATTAAGAATTCTGTATTGTTTTGTAATTATGCATCTTCTAGTATTACGAAAAATGTGGATACTTATAATTCCTGTCTTTCATCAATCCTTGATATACGTGCTCCGTCAAAAACTCGCACTATTACAGTGAGATCTAATTCGCCT
Organism: Ophiura sarsii; assembly: GCA_035610835.1. Lineage (NCBI taxonomy): Eukaryota > Metazoa > Echinodermata > Ophiuroidea > Amphilepidida > Ophiuridae > Ophiura > Ophiura sarsii. The sequence continues at coordinate 565,070 of CM069449.1, read as the reverse complement.
TGGTATTGTAAAGACATTTCCGAAGCAAAACGAGAGCGTCGCAGATTAGAACGCAAATGGCGTAAATCAAAACTGGAAATTGATCTTCAACTTTATCGCAACCAACGCAATCTTGTGAATAAGCTTCTTCGCCAATGCAAACAGAACCACTTTTCATCACTCAATAAAAATTGTGCTAAGGATCAACGCTTTTTCGTGTAACTGACCAACTACTTTATCGAAAAAAGGAACAACCGCTACCTCTATGTGATTCAAATGAGCATCTTGCTGATAAGTTTTGCACCTTTTTCAGTGACAAGATTCGAATAATTCGCGACGGCTTTACTGACCATTCATGTGCGCTACCGGATATATCATTTGATGCAAATGACTCCAACCTCACTTCGTTTGAATGTGCTACCGAAGATGAAGTATTAAAACTATTGAATCGTTCACCAACCAAAAGCTGTAACCTTGATCCAGTGCCTACAAATTTACTGAAAGACTACTCACATGTTATTCTCCCAGTAATTACTAAGACAATTAACCAATCGCTCTCCTCTGGAATTTTTCCCATCAACTTTTAAGACTGCACTTATTCGCCCACTTTTAAAGAAACCTAGTCTCGACCATGAAATTCTGAAGAACTACCGCCCGGTATCAAATCTACCATTTCTGTCAAAACTTCTCGAGCGCATTGTACTTTCCAGAATTTTGCCTTACCTTCAGACTAACAACATTCTTGATCATCGCCAGTCTGCCTATCGTACCAACCATAGCATTGAGACTGCACTACTCAAAGTGGAAAATGACATTCTATCAGCGATGGATCAGGGTAGACTTGTTGCTCTCGTTATCCTTGATCTATCAGCTGCTTTTGACACTGTGGATCATTGTTTTTTAATCAAGCGTCTTCAGCAACTTCGATTAAACGGAACAGTGCTTCAATGGTTTGCATCTTATTTGTTGAATAGATCTCAATCTGTTCAAATTCATGATAAATGTTCTGCTCCATCTAATCTTCAATATGGTGTGCCTCAAGGTAGTGTGCTTGGACCGGTTTTATTCTCTTTGTATAAATGTTCCCTCAGTGAAATTATGTGCAAATACAATCTTAATTATCATTCCTATGCCGACGACTCTCAAATTTATGTGTCTTTCAAGCCTACTCACAATGATGCTGATTGTGCACTGAATAAGCTGGAATCATGTGTTACTGAAATACCCGAGTGGATGACTGACAACTTTTTGAAACTGAACGATGACAAAAGCGAATTCATTGTATTTGGATCTAAATGTCTACGTGACAAAGTAAATATACCCCATTTACGTATTGGGAATTCTTGTATTGTTCCAGCCAGTAAAGTTCGCAATTTAGGCGCTTATTTTGATATGGACATGACACTGAATCATCATATTTCTGCGATTTGCAAATCATCCTCTTTTTATCTTCGTAACATAGGACTTATCAGAAAATACCTCACAAATGATGCTACTGAACAACTCGTCCATGCGTTTGTTACATCGCGCCTTGACATGGGAAATTCTCTGCTTTATGGACTCCCGAATCTCCAGATCAAGCGTCTCAGTCGCTTACAAAATATAGCTGCTAGAATTATCACACGCACCAAACGAACTGAGCATATCACACCAGTTCTAAGAGATCTACATTGGCTTCCAATAAAGGACAGAATTATCTTCAAAATACTTATTTATGTTAATAGATCAACTATTAATATGTCACCATTGTATATCTCAAATCTTCTAACTCCATACAAGCAAGATAGAAAATTGCGTTCAAACAGCAAAATACTTTTCACTGAACCGCGATTTGCAAAATCCTGTGGATCACGTTCTTTTTTATGTGCTGCACCTCGCTTATGGAATAAGCTTCCGGAGTCTGTAAAAACTGCATAATCTGTGGATTCATTCAAAACATTGTTAAAGACTTTAATTATGAAATCTGAGAGTGATTTCTTTGATTAATGTTTTTGTGAATTTTTTATGTTCTTGATGTGTATATGTTATTAATTTTGTTTTGCAATGTTGTGTCGATGCGCCTGGAGCAACAATTTTGTTGAATGTTGGCGCATTATAAGCTGCCATTATTATTTTTATTATTATTTAATTATAAAAGGTCCCAATTATGAATAACATCTATAACAGAATATGTCATGACCCCGGGTCATGACCCGTTACCTTAGTCATGCTAGTTCTGTCTGTCAGACTGTATTTCAATTCAGCAATGATCAAGCAAGTTGCAGTTCAAAATTTGCAGCTCACAGGCATCAAACAACTGGTGCCTGATACTGGTCCATCCACCTTTCAATCGTTATGGCCAGTTATGTTTACCAACTTTATTCCTCGCTGAAACGAGATGTTTCATGGTTTTGAAAGCAATGAAGATAGAAGCCAGCTTGAGCACCACGAAGGGTCAAAATTCGGAAGCCAAAACTGCTACGACAAATCGCAAACAATGACTGCAAACTAGTCAATGGCGATAGATGTTCGAGCTACACTGTCTTCGTGTAAATGCTGTACAATATTGGTTTCATAACGCGCTTATTCGTTACTAGCTGGTTTGTGTAGAAAGAAGGAAAAATTACTCACACTTTTGACGTCGTTCATCAACTGCAGTCACACACCACCTAATGTTTACGTAATTCATCGATATTCTGGCCTCGCTTTCGTTATTAATAGTGACGTCACATTAGAGTATGAGTATCGCCACTATAGTTTGAAATCGCCAATTACGAATAACGTCTATTAGTATGGGTCGTGTAAATATTACTATCTTCAGAAGATAGCAATTAAGGACACAATTACATGTTATGTTTTCATGGCATTACAAAATACACTATGGGAAATAAATAAAGTCACATACAAAAGAATGCAACATGAAGACGAAGCTCTATCTATATAAGATAGAAGAACGAAAAATCATTTTGAAATGACTGTTCACACGCATTTTACTACAAGTGTACAAGGATTAGAAAAGTCATGCAGATTTGTTTCTGTTTTTATTTTTAAAGTTTTTTATTAGGGTAACATTATTATTAAGATATAAGTACCTCCTGAATTCAATGCATTTTATAAAACATCAGTATAACAAATTAACAAACTAAAGTCATGTATAGGAATGGTGATTCATTCTCAACGGATCACCATCACAAATCGTCTGATTTTGTCATTATTATGAAATGCAGAATTGTTTTTTCATTAGATTAGTGTTTATGAACTTATTTTAAACTCATAGCCTATTTATGGGAAGAAATGAGTCGCATTATATGTATGTTTCAACGGTTCACCGTGTTGAAATAATAAATATATGACACTATAGATTTATTTTATTTCATCAATGGTGAACCGTTCGAAAGTAGGTATGCAGTGATTCCTATTTTCTTTAAAATGGTCTAAAAGACGGGTTTTTGTCCACTAATCAACTATCCATGGAAAAAACCAGTTCGGCATGTCGTAATAATGGCACATTTGATCATTTTTCACGGTGAACCTTTGAAAATGAATCATCATTGCGCAATGACAATACACGTGCGTTGATCAAGTAAAAGTCAGTTACATCATGCATACAAACCGTTTGGTGTAACGGTTCTGCCGTGAGACTTACACGCATTTTCCCTGGGTTCGATTCCATGTCCAAACTTCTGTTTGATAAACGATCTTCATTTATTTCATTTTCTTAATATGTCTAACGATCATAATTTCCATTATTGTTTTTGATCGCCACTATCATCATGTCATCTATATATTTGTTGAATGATAATAACGTCCTTGAATTTGTTAATGTTTTGCTGTATTTAACACTTTCCACGCGGCTATTATTTTTACTACCATACACAAAACAGATTTTTCAGAAACCTTCCCCAACTTTCAAAGTCTATCACAAGGGTTACTGAACCAATACTAGGAATGTTTGTACTTATGTTAATGCATTTGTCAAGGTGATTCCAAATACGGTGATGAAATTCAATAATCTTGACATTTTTGAAATAATTGGTGACATTTTGGAATGTCGTCTGCAGCTGCCTGCCGCGTGGAAAGTATATTAATCATGTTATTCAACAATCATTGCTGATTTACTCGCTCTTTAAAAATATATAGGGGTATTATTACGGTGTACGCATGGCTTGACAACTTTGGTTTATTGTCAAAACAAAACATGCATCACACTTTTGTGATACCTTTATTTTATAAGTTCAAAAAGACTGAATTAGACACATATATTTAGGCACTTTATTAGGTTCAACTTTTTTATATTTTTTGTCAACTCTGAAATAACATGTTTTTACGTATGGTTAACTCTCATGAAAACAGTGCAAAATGAACTTTTTGATGTCTTTGGTCCATTTCTGTGTTATGCAATGTTTTCTGGCTTGAAAAACTTCTTTTCTAGATATATCTTGATGTTTTCTATTTGGATATATATACTTTGCTATGCTTCTGATCGTGTTTTCACTAACAAAATTGCCCTCATATACCCCAAATTAGCGAAATTTCCATGTCCGCAGCATAAAAGTAAATTTTGCCTTAATTAATTACAATACAAAAAGTACACCATTTTCTACAAGATAATTATGTCCTAATTTGTAGGGAACATATAGCGATATTCCATGGTTAGAAAAAAATGCACATCTTTTACGATGTTTACCTGTTTCAATTTCATATATTTTGTCTGAGATGTTGATGTTTATTACGTTACCTGCGACATATTGAGGATCAAAATTGTTCAAAATTAACATTTAAACATTTAAATGTACACATTCTGAATCTAAAAGAACATAGGTGATGGAAAATAATATGTATTAAAACACACTTTGTGGTTAAAAACCTATTTGATACATATACATAGACTATGTGGTTACTTGGAACACTCGTTAGCTCTTTCCAGATCGTCTACATGGTACTTTGAGTACGAAAAACGTTTTCTACGTTATCGTTTATTACGTTATCGAATAAATCGAAAGAGAGACAGCTGCTCTCTACGACTGTATTAAATAAAGATACGTGGCAGGCCCTTTTCGCAGGCATGCATGGAGAATACTCGTTGAAAGTACAATGCAAACAAACCACGACGAATAGTAAGAATTCCTCATTTTTTTCTTGTAAGTAATATGAAAATTAAGCTGAATGACAGTTGAAGTCATTATCGATCTCTTAAGAACATTGAAAATGGACCTATGATATCAGAATGGGGTTAATAATGTGAAGAAATGCAGTAGGTATCGCTAACATCTACATTGATTGCTTTGTACAGGGTGTCCCAAAAGTCTATGCACGACTTTGAAGCTATGTATTTCACAAAATATAAGTCGTATTGAAAATATGAATACATATTTAGAAAGAGGAGATGTGGGAAATAATCGGAGTAACATCTGTTTGTAATGCCGACCCTAAAAGAAAAATATGTATTACTGCAAAAATGTAATTTTATACTTCGGAGGAATAAAGTTCATAAATCCATACCTATTGAGATTAACAAAAAGAGTTGGTTACACGGAAAGTGATCCGTCAAATGTAATATTTAAAATTTTACCTTACAGTGATCCCATTCATAATAACAAACTATATCACACATAATTTTCGTTTCTATAGTGAAATCTAGTTTAAATGTTTTGTTTGATCTGAATCTTGTATGGAAACTTCTTCAAGTCCTTACGCAAAATTTTGTGAACAGTTGATCTTTTAATCTTGTTTTCTGCGGAAAGTCGGCGAATAGATCTCTTTGGTCTTATAACATCAATGTGACTTGTTGATCAACCAGTCTTTTTTCTACCACATCGAGACACATAATGGATATTCTTCCTGGTGCGCGTTTCACTTTGAAATGTTTTCTGAACTTTTGTTGAGTAAGTTGAACTGAATTTGTTTCAGCGTAGAACCATACAATTTGTATTCGATTATCTATGCTGTAAACCATCTTGAATGAAGACTTTAATTGCTATGCAATGTTGTCTACTGCGCCTATTTATGTTGTGAGTGACAGAGTTTGGTAATAACATTAATGTTTCAAGGTAAACAGTGAACTGTGACTAATGCGCAACGTTGTTTTCATACCGTTAATTTATGCGCACCTGGTTTTAGCAACAATGTGTGGTACTTGGTATGGGTAGGTCCGAGTCACACGGCCAAAAACTTTCAACCAGTTTCATAATGTTGGTAATTCACCAATAGGGTTGTGTTTGGTATCAAAATTATTTCCCAAATCTCGTCTATCAAAATATGGTTAAATTTATACCATATGTTTTATATTTGATGAGATATGACTCTTCAAAAACGTGCATAGACTTTTGGGACACCCTGTATATACGTTATAAGCCAGCATTAGGCACTGTTGCAGTTGCCAATAACGTAATAAACGGGATAACGTAACCAACCTCATTGTCTATTCTCATGTCAATGTTGGCGTCAATTCCGTAGCTTTCATGATTGATGTACTTGAGTTTCATACATTGTATCCAGTGTTATACTTTTAATATGTGGACTATTCTATATCAGGACTGAAACCACCTTATAACGGATAACGTAATAAACTTTTCATTATTTGATAAAGATAATTGCACCTTGTTCACAGTGATTCAACATTTATTATGTGTTTATGAATGTTAACTTAGTGTACATACATATTGTATCACATACTGACAGAATCTCATTTGTGTGCATTCTTCAATGGTGTATAATAGTTATATGGCTATTGGATAACGTAATAAACCAATACGTATAATTGGGTGAATAAATATGGTATACCTAGCTGAAACAGCTACAATATCTTTCATCAATTTTGTTTTGTTTTTGTTATCATTATTATATATGAATATGGGCGACACAGTGCAAACAACTAAGGCCAAGAAAAAAAATTGTTTGTTTGTCCACGTCCGACCGACCGTGTACCTTGGTGCCGACCGTATTCTTTTTATTTTCGATTATTTTTTTAAAACCACTTTTTGAGCCATTTAAATGGCCAAACGGACCGTTTTATTCCTGATTTCGTACGCTATCGTAAATCTGGTCTTTATAAACACCATCCCCAATGCGCAGTCTCTTGTAACATGATGTTTATTGCATGAACTTGGCAACCGCGGGGACTATTAAAAGGACTAAATGAACATTTAATCGCGCGTGCAATTGATGTCATTTTTATGCTAAAAACGCAGTGTGAGAAAATATGAAAAGTTACGGTTCATATTTGCACCGTAAAACGCAGTGTGAGAAAATATGAAAAGTTACGGTTCATATTTGCAATTTTTGGGGTAGTTAGTTCGAGAAAAAATAGGTTTAGTAATACTTTCACGTATATATTTCTAGAACTTCAACACTACGTTGTTTCACTTTCTGCAAATTTTCAATCATAATAAATGGCGGCGACCGACAACATGTTCACGGTATCTGCGCACACAAACTCAGTACAAAAATACTCTTTGACCGAGTTTGCAGTGTTGCAACCAGTACTACAATATTGGAACTCATGAAAAAGAGTTCAATACTATCAAAGTGATGTGTTTTGTGTTTGGACGACTTTAATTCACAGTATTCATGCCGAATTTATATTCCCAAATACAATATCCGTATTTAAAAATTAAAAATTAAAAAAAAAAATTATCCGACCTACCGACCCTACCTTTTTCGGACCCTCTATGGACAAACAAACAATTTTTTTTTTGGCCTAATGGTAATACCGGCAGAACCAAATTTAATAGTGGAGACTAAAAGGTCATCAGAGTAGTCTTATTACAAATCTACTACCATCATTTAAAATAAAATAAATCAATATCTTACTAATTTAAAGAGATTCAATTCAATATTTAGTGCTATTATAAGTTACATGAAGGTAATAATGCCATGGTTTAACAAACATACCTGCACCCCGCTATGTTACATCTGTCGATTTAGTGACCATGTTTATTACGTTATTCACCCTATTTACCCTACATCAAAAGAGCGAGTCAACAATATATAGAACCGTCTTTCGGTTGATTTCGGCAACTTAACCTTCTCAAATACCATCTACTAGGTATCGTTGAATACACTGAGGTGCTTTATACAAAAAAATTACATTTCATTTGATAGTGCTTAGTTCTGTATATTATCATTGTGGATGTTTAGAATTTGAGGTATAAAATATATGCTTGTGTCATTTAACACAAGTTAAGTGAGATTATATGTGGTAAGCATAATATGTGGTAAACTGTTTGTTTGTTATTTCGTTGGTAAAAGAAGATTGAAGATAAAATAAATGTGTTGTGATGTAAATACATAGGTATTACTTTCTTGTTTGGTCCCACTACAATCAATGTATCATCCCTAAATATTTCCCTCCTTTTGAGCAATTAAAAATAAGCTTTTTCACAACTTCCAAGTTTACACACAAAAAGAGCACGTATTCATGGCTTTTGTGCGGAATTTGCTCACTTTTACGCATTTCAGATGTTTTATCAGCTTTGCCACCATGCCCCCTGCATTGCATTGTTTCCAAAGCTTGCATGGTGATCATGTAACCTTCAGTTTTGTTTCATTTTCTTTTAATTATAGGGCCCTTTCATCAGAAAAGCAAACACGCTAAGGGACCGTTCATTATTTATGGTGGAGGGGGGGTTGGGTAAAATATAGGGGGGGGGGGGGTCATGTAACTTTCATATGTTGAAATAGGGGGGGTTATGTAACTTTTTATTCTTGAACAGGGGGGGTTGTGTAAATTTGTTTAAACTAAAGATGGTGGTGATTGGAGTGATTTTAGAGGCTATTTTGGAGTGTAAATGCCATTTTTTTCTGCGCTTCGCGCATATTTTATTAAAACCTATCGACTTCAAAAACTTTTACTATGAGACGACTTCTGGACAGCAAATCGACGATATGGTGGAAAAACATCTATATAATCATCAACGGTCGAGACATTAGAGCCACAGGGTGTATAATATGTTACAAAATCCAAGTTCATGATTTAAAAATGTGATTTATTGCATGCTTTTCACCTCATCTCTGCTTTGCACCAATGCTCACAAAAGTAAAACGTTTCACTGGATTATACGTTTCTGCTCATAATGTTCTAACTTGTTCGGGTTATAAAGACACCCAAAATGTATAAATATGAAGAAAAAAATCCAACTCGCTACGCTCGCCATTACTAATTTCACACAATAAAAAGAAGGGGCATCATAAAACTATTGGCCGTTCAGATAGAGCACAAACAAAATTTGCCAACGTATCCATGAACAAAATTCCAAAGGTAAAGACAGCCCCGTAAGTATGTGACAAGTTGATTTTTTCGGGGATGGGGGGGGGGAGGGGTTGTGTAAAATGCTACTGGTTAGCAGGGGGGGTCATGTAATTTTCAGTTTCAGCTGTAGGGGGGGTTAGGTAATTTTAACATACAAGTCTCGAATTTGTCCCAACCCCCCCTCCACCATAAATAATGAACGGTCCCTAAAGCTCAAATTCTACCACTGAACAAAGACAAGTCTGTTCTTGAACCAGTCACTGCAAGTATGCGCAGATGTGTACCTTCTTTGGTGACTTATTCCGATTGTTTTTTGTAAGGGACTTGATCGGGACGCATGTTTCCATTACATGCAGAGAGAGCATCATGGGAGAACCAACACACTTTTCGAAACACCAAACATCAATCGAGTTTTAATCAGATTTCAATCAAAACAATCTAAGATGTGTTGGAATTCAACTTGTTTGAATATTTTGAGAAATGAACCTACCTCAGCTTTATAATCTGGTGAAAAAACTGGAGTGATTTCCAAGGTTTTCTGTCGGAATGATACTGGAAATTATGGGGAACCACTGATTTCTTGCAAAAACTATTACTGAAGTATTTGCAGGGTAAAAGTGTATCTTGATTAGTCAAGGTAAATGCAGTTTTGAGAAAAAATCAAGCCATACTCAAAATATTCATGGGACTCAATATGCCCAGTTTAATGGAAGTTAAGATTAACAAATGCTGCTGAATAAGGACAAAATTCATTATCATACATTTGAAATTGTTGAGAACATGTTGAATAACTAAAGTATCACACACAGACAAGGCCGGACGAACGTATACGGATGGACAGACAAAAAAAGTGATCCCCAGGTTTCTCCATGAGCAGAGTTCAAAACATAAACCAACTAGGCATTGGACAAGACTATAAAATTGTTATTATATTTAGTTTTACTTACATGATGGGGATGGTGTCTGGGTACTTGTGATGCTCTCTTTGAGTGGTGATGGTGTCTGAGGCGTACTTGTGGCAACGGCACTTTTCTTACACCTTCTTTTCAATAGGACTTTCTCCTGACCTGAAAACATAGTCAGTTTTCTTTGTTGGTTAAAAATGGTCCTTATAGATTATCAGCTACTAACAAACAACCAGGAATAGGCAATGCCACTGTAGCAAGCCTCAGATTAACACTGACGTCAGAATAAAGCGATTACAATTTGTAGAAGTTAATAAATCTTAGTCATTTAAATGAAAGTTGTCATCCTCTTGAGGCCAAATGACAAATCAATAGCTTCTGAGGCTTGGCCCCAGACCTTAAATTAGGTTGTTCCATTATAGACATCTTTTCTCAGCTATGCCCCCACTGTTTCAACATTAAAGATTCTGTTTCAAAACAAATGTACATGTACTAGTCTTGTCAACATACTGTAGCTAAAATTCCTACAATAACAATAATAAAAAAAACTTGGTGTATAGTCACCAGGCTTGTTCATGCAACAGTATGTATAGTGGTTTTCCTTTTCACAAATTCAGTCTAGAAAAGAAATTTAGTTTCACTTTCGGATGGAAATAAAATGAGTAAAGAAAACCAACTGGGCAAGGGTAAAAAAGTGTCAAAGTAATTATTTACTTACATGGTGGGGACGGTGTCTAGGTACTTTTGATGCTCTCTTTGAGTGGTGATGGTGTCTGAGGCGTATTTGTGGCAACGGAATTTTCCGTACACCTTTCTTTCCATGTCACTTTCTCCTTACCTGAAAACAAAATTCAAAGAACCCATGCCATCAGTTTTCTTTGTTGGGCAAATAAATACATACAAAATGTAGGATGAAAAGATAGGTCATGAAATTAAAAAATGTCTAAATTTTAGCCAAACTGACACTAGAAGTCACATTTTCACTGTATGTATCAATCAGTAGAAATGGAAGGGCCCTGAATTTGGACACCAATTAAGATTTTGAGCTAAAAATAATTGAAAATAAAAATTAATACGGTCGGCACTTCTTTTTTTTTTTTTGCCTTAGGGAAGAGTTATACAGGTATAAATTGGTCACAATTCATTGAAGAGAATGCTAAACCTAAGTTAAATTTGCATTATTTTCAGTTGTTTTTAGAGCTGAATTTGCCATAACTATCCCCAACTGAGGGACAGTCCCTCCAAAAAGAGGGACAGTTGGCAGGTCTTACTGATTTAATCTGGAATGCTTTCAACAAAAAGCCAAAAGCATATTGATTATAAATCTTGTTACAAAAATGTGATCAATTCGATCACCCATTTGAGACCTGTCGTCACAAAGTGAGAGTTAAGTTGGGAAATGTAATTCATTTGAGGTTTTGCCAGACTCAAAATGCTCAGGAAAGAATATTTAAAATGATATGCAATATGTGATAATTGCTTAATGTTTTCCCTGTTAAAAATCAAATTGAAGTTGCAAAATTCCTTTAATTGCTATTGAATTTGGCATGTTCATTGGACCATGTCATAATGCACCATGGCGACTTAACGCTCATTTTGTGGTGACAGGTCTCATTTGTTGAATGTTGCCATCTTCAAAACTCTTACCTTCATCTATGTCAACCAGATGTTTGCCACTTTCACCACCTCCTGAATCGCGGTGCTTGGTAGATTACTTCGTTCACATGTGCACTGTGACCCATGTGTTGATAAAAAAGTGTTCTCTCTGCCTCTGGCACTTCAAGTGATGCATATAGGGTACTGACTCTGTGTCTATTTTTGGTAGCTGTTATATGCTCCTTATCGACTCCAAGTTGGTCACACACTGCATTTAATGCATGCCATCCACTGACATGGTTTTCACTTTGCAAATATGTATGGGTTGTTTGGATTGATGCCAGCCATCCCTCTGACTTCTTTGGAACAGACAACTTTCATCGCCTCTACACAATCTGCTGGAAATAACACTGGCACAAGTCTATTAGCACCCTTTCCTGTTTGATAAGTTATTTTCAGGTTATCAATCAGATACTAATGAATTGGATCATTCATTTCCTCTGCTTTCTGTTTATCAATCCAGTCATTGCTGAGTGCTGCCTCCCATTCAGGTATCTTCAACCTGGCAGGTTCACCACCACGGCGGGCATTGAAAAGAGTAAGTCTTGAGACAATCAAGTCACGTAATTCGATGTAATTACTGCTATCCCACAACAAGAAAGTATTACTTGTCATCTGAGACATTCTTTTCAAGGTGTAAGCTCTTAATCTTGCCATGTCTTCTTCTAAGGGGAGAGTTTTCGGCTTCTTCAAGTTGATCTGCCTATTGGTCATAATACAGTAAGTTGCATCTCCAAATATGAAGTCGTGGTTCAGTTCTAACAATAATATAAAATTGTTCACTTCTTCCAACTTGTTTTGGAGGGTACTTGGATCTGCTTCATTCGTCAAATGTTTTGCTTTAAGTACTTTGCTGGTCTTCTTGATCAAATAATATAGGGCATTTTTCAGTCCTGATTTGATTTCATTGGTTGTTTCAGTGGTAGTATATTCAGCTATTGCATTTGCTAAAATCTGAAAGTACTTCCTTTCAAACATATCTTCACTAGTGCCTTGCATGTTTGAAGCCCCATCCAGATTTGCCTGTTTCTTAAATTCTCCATAAAGAGGTTGGATTGTTTTCCTTCAAATGTTTTCTGTTTGCAATCATAATCCCCTCCTTCCTAATTTTTGCCAACACCTGGTCTCGCTCATTCCTTGGGAGTTTTGTTGCCTTCTTCACTCTTTCAACATCGTTATGTTTTGACAAAATGTGTCTTGATAGCTTTTCTGAAAAATACTTGTTACAATAAATACACAGCCTTGTTGGTTTCTTATTCTCTGTTTTGCTGGAATTGGAATCACTGCTAGATGCCATTTGAAGTTGGTTGATTTCTACTTTCAGTCTCATCATACCCTTCATGTTCAACCTGTGCTATCTCTTCATTTTCAACTTGTTGGACACATTTGTTAGTTTTAAGTGGAATCATCTCTTCCTTTTTGGAATTGGCAGATCCTTCCTCAGCTGATTGAAAGTCACCAATCTCTATTTCTACACGTGTCGGTAGATTAATGATCATGTAAAGTTGTTCCATTTCTCTACTTTCAGTCTCATCATACCCTTCATGTTCAACCTGTGCTATCTCGTCATTTTCAGCTTGTTGGACACATTTGTTAGTTTCAAGTGGAATCATCTCTTCCTTTTTGGAATTGGCAGATCCTTCCTCAGCTGATTGAAAGTCATCAATCTCTATTTCTACACGATTGTTTGAATTGGAATCACTGTTAGATGCCATTTGAAGTTGGTCCATTGCTCTACTTTCAGTATCATCATACCCTTCAAGTTCAACCTGTGCTATCTCTTCATTTTCAGCTTGTTGGACACATTTGTTAGTTTCAAGTGGAATCATCTCTTCCGTTTTGGAATTTGCAGATCCTTCCTCAGCTGATTGAAAGTCATCAATCTCTATTTCTACACGTGTCAGTAGATTGTTGGAATTGGAATCACTGCTAGATGCCATTTGAAGTTGGTCCATTGCTCTACTTTCAGTCTCATCATACCCTTCATGTTCAACCTGTGCTATCTCTTCATTTTCAGCTTGTTGGACACATTTGTTAGTTTCAAGTGGAATTATCTCTTCCTTTTTGGAATTGGCAGATCCTTCCTCAGCTGATTGAAAGTAATCAATATCTATTTCTACACGTGTCAGTAGATTGTTGGAATTGGAATCACTGTTAGATGCCATTTGAAGTTGGTCCATTGCTCTACTTGCAGTCTCATCATACCCTTCATGTTCAACCTGTGCCATCTCTTCCTTTTTGGAATTGGCAGGTCCTTTCTCAGCTGATTGAAAGTCAGCAATCTCTATTTCTACACGTGTCAGTAGATTGTTGGAATTGGAATCACTGTTAGATGCCATTTGAAGTTGGTCTATTGCTCTACTTGCAGTCTCATCATACCCTTCATGTTCAACCTGTGTGCTATCTCTTCATTTTCAGCTTGTTGGACATATTTGTTAGTTTGAAGTGAAATCATCTTCAATTTCTCGAAGAGAACAGTTGCCTTCTCTCTAACTGCTTCCATTGTAATGTCTAATCTGTGAATGAAAAAAATCATGTATATACAATGAAATCATATTGATTCCAATCGTTTTTTTGTGTGAATTGAAGCAGAACTTAAAGCCATTACAGCATAATATTTTTTTCAGACAAGGTGGTTCTCCAACTGAAAGTCTTGCCTGCTTTCGCGATTGCCTTTTGGTATAGCTTTTGTAAATTGCACATCCACTGATGATTGGTAACAAGATTTGTATTTATCCCTTAAGCCTACTGTGCGGTTCAGCTTTGTAGTAGAGGTTTGGGGGTATGTTGCAAAAGTTGGCCTTTAAGTACATTGTATATTACATTTATTTCTTTAAAAAGAGGACTGGAAACCAAGCCCACATCAGGGAGGTAGGATGATCCATGTTTTGTGGTTTTGATCAACAACTCACAATTGCTTCAAAAAGTACTCTAGCAATTAAAACAAACTACATTAAACAAGGTCACAAAAGACCAGCACTTCAAGTTAAATGTTAAATTTGAACCAACTTGGAAATTTCACTGAGTCAAGACACATTTTTAATTTTGGATTAACAATTAGTTTAAAATCATTTTAAAATTCTTTGATTATGACATCAAATGAGATTGGCTTTTGTAAGATTTTATGTTGATTTCCTAATCCCAATACGCCCCGATTTGTGAATCAATGCTAATCAATAATTGTCTTCCCCTGCTTAAGAATCATTCCTATCAAATTTGAGCATAATGGAAGATCTGCTTAAATTTGACCTTGACATGACCTTTGACCTGTAATCATAGTGATTTTTTTTGTATATTTCAGACATTAAGCAGTGCAAGTCCCATCAATATACAACATTGCATACAGGAGATATGATTTTTGTCCTCAAAATATGCAAATTAGGTACTTAACGTGCATGTATTGCGCTGAAACTCTAATCAAAACTGAGAACCTTTAGCCCGCAATTGTCCACGAAGTTTCACTACTAGTGTAGGCTGTTATGTAGGATTTCAAACTAGTGCATTTTTTTGGCTAAGGATGCTTTTTTGGTGTCATTTTTCCATCCACGGAATGGCCGCCATCTTGGATTTCAAAATGGCCGCCATTTCCAATGGAATTTGTCATATAACTTTTGTTCTGAGCAACCTATGAAGTCAAAATTGGTGGCAAATCATGTTTTCAATACCTGAGAGTTCAAAAATACTGTATCTATGTTCTGATGTCTTAAATACATGCATGGCCGCCATCTTGGGTTTCAAAATGGCCGTCATTTACAACAACAAAAAATTTTACCCTATAACTTTTGTTCTGAGCAACATATGAAGTTAATTTTTGTGGCAAAGCTCATGTTTTCAAGAGTTATTTACTGACATTTAAGTGTACAGTTCTATCTGTTATCCATTAATTTGACATGAATGATTGCTATATATAAATTAAGCTGTAAATTCTATACAAATTTCAATTGTTAGCAGTAACATATACTTGGTATTTATTGTCCGGTAGTACCCCACTGGTGATACATTAGGTTGATCACATTGCATTGGACTTATTACAAGAAGACATACCAGAAGCAATCAAATGTATGCTTTTGTATCCACAGCAGCTACCCTCTCTATATTGTAGAGGGGTATTATTGTATTATAATAGGGGGTAATTGCTGTTTTGTTCAATTGCATGTATCAAAGGCAAAACCAAACAAACAAACAAAACGAAACAGAAACTAGAAAAGGAAAGAAAAATGGTTAATATTAGAGGCCTATTTGGCCTATAAATTAGCCTATGTGCATAATTACTTGACTTACTTACTTTGACTTATTGCGGGTGATATTCCCGAACCACGATGCCTCTCCAAATCTTCCTATCCAACATGTCTTGATTTCTTCTACCTGCAATCCTGTGTCACGCTTTAGTAAGTCAATGTAGGTTAGAGCTGGTCTACCACGCTTTCTAACTCCATGCTTTGGTACCCAATGTATATTTTTGGAGACCAGCTCATTGGACCCTCTGAAGCAATGTCCTGCAAATCTTGATCTACGCTCCCTGATCTTGTCCGAGACTTTGGGCATATCCGCGTACAGGTCCTTATTTGTCACATGCTGTCTCCAGTTGATGTTGAACACAGTTCTAAGCATTCTAGTGTAACATCCGTCCAGCTGTTTACTAAGCTTTGGGGTGACTGTCCATGACTCACATCCATAGAGGAGGACTGATTCTACAGTAGCTATGAACAGTCTTTCTTTGAGCTTTCTGGATAGTGATTTGGCCTTCCATAACTGACTGAGTTTGCCACAAGCTCTCCATGCAGCTGCTTTGCGTGTTTTGATGTCCTTTTCAGTACTGTTCATCCAGGCTCCAAGGTACTTGAAGTCCTCCAATTTATCAAGGGGCATACCTTCGTTTGTAGTGATTACATGTACTTGCTTCTGGTTGAAGGACATGTACTTTGTCTTTGCAGCGTTCATTTTGAGCCCAAGTTTACCCTCCGAAGTCTCCACTCTGTTAAGTAGTGAATGCGCTTGAGACACTTCTTCAGACAACAGTGCAATGTCGTCAGCAAAGTCAAGGTCAGTAACTGTGGTTGGTCCTATTCGTCTGCTGCTTCTTTTTGTTAAGCGGAATCCTAGCTCCTCTTCTTTGCCATCTATGGCCTCTCTTAGGGCGTAGTCGAGAACAATGACAAAGAGATATGGAGCCAGGTGTCACCTTGTAGTACTCCAGCCAGTATTTCAAATTCCTCAGTTTCCCGATCAGGTGATATAACCTTTGCCTTGGTGTCCTTGTATATTTCTGCAATCGTATTTGTAAGCTGCTCAGGTATACCATAGGCCTTCAGAATTTGCAGCATTCGTCCCCTATGTATTGTGTCAAACGCCTTCTTGAAGTCTATAAAGGTTATGGCTGGCAGGTTGTTTGATCTAATTCCTCAATAATTCGTCGGAGGGCAAGAATGTGGCCAACCGTGGTACGTCCAACTCGAAAGCCATTTTGATTAGCTCTCAAGTGGGTGTCAAGCTCCGGTCTGATTCTGTTGAGTATCATCTTGTTGTATAGCTCGGCAACAATTGAGCTCAGACTTATTCCACGGTAGTTGCCTCCCAAACTGAGATCACCTGATTTTGGTATTGGTATTATGTTGAGAATAGACCATTGGTCTGGCTTTTCCCCGTTCATCAAGGCATCGTTGCAGAAGTCCAGTATTATATTATCCAAATCACATCTTTTGAGCATTTCAGGTGTGATACCATCTTCCCCCACTGCTTTTCCCCTCTACAAGTGCCTTCTTAGCCTTCTCATATTCCTCCAAGTCAAAGGGTCCTTCTTTTATGCTGAGATTTGATAGTACTGGGGCAATTTCCTCATCTTAATTACTTATGTGCGGTGGGCTCCCAAGTAGATTTTTGAAATGAGTATACCAATTATCTAGTCTTTCCTTTTGCGTGGTTCCTTTGATTTGTCCCTTTCTTGTAGTCAATCTTCCTGATATTTTGTTGATCAGTTTCCAACTCTTACCATGCTTGCAGTTTATGTGGGCATTTTCTACCTCTCTAAGCTTATTGGTAAGGTCTTCCACTTTCACATGATCATAAGCCTCCCCTAGGCTCTTTCTTAACCTCCTTATAATTTCTCCAATTTTCATCATCATCTAGTTGATATTTTGCATACGCTTCTTCAATTTGTGATCTCGCCCTTGATACCTGGGCGTCATTTGAGAAGTAGGTTATTTTCTCTTTTTTCCTCACAGGAATCACTTCCTCTGCAGCATCTTGAGTGGCTTTAATGAATCTGGAATATTTCTCAGATGCCGTTTCTACTTCATCCTGGAGGGGTTAAAACCTATTATGCACCTCTATGCTATATTTGGCTTGTAGATCATTATCAGTTGTAAGTAGCTTCCAGTCGTATTGCTTTTTCCGTTTGATGATTTTACTTTCTGAGGCTTAATCGGATACGAGCAGAGACAATTCTATGGTCAGATCCCACACTAGCAAAGGTGTTATATGCTTCAGAATTTAGAACAATGTTTTGCCATTTCCGCCTGACAAGGATGCAGTCCAGCTGTCGTTTGTTGCCGCTTGGGCTGACATAATCTATGTCCACAACTTGCCTTTTTTCTTGCGGAAGTAAGTATTTGCGATTATAAGATCTTTCTCTTTAGCCAAGTCTGCTAGGTACTCTCCATTTCTATTTGTGTCATCATGGTAAGTGAATTTGGCGTCATCCTTTCCAAGCCTAGCATTGAAGTCGCCAACAACAAGCAAGATGTTGTGTGCTGGAATGGAGTCTATTGCCCCCTTTAGACTGTTGTAATGATCTCCTACGATGTCTTCATCCGCCACATTTATAGGGCAGTAGTTCACCACTACAGTTGTTGCTGGGTTACCATGGCAGTTGACTATGAGTGTACGATCAGAATGTGGCTTTGATACTTGCTAATGATCTGAGTGCTCTGTTATTGAGTAGTATCCCAACTCCACCTACAACTGGACCTGCTTTATTTCTTGTTGCTGAGGTAGTGATCAGAGTTCCACGCATAATGCTCTCATACTTCACTGGGTCATCATGGACAATGCGGTGTTCCTGTATCCCGATCATGTCAATTTTACATTTAATTAGATTGGTTACAAGCTCCTCCCTGCATCGACTCTCTCTGATAGTTCTCACATTCATGGTAGATATAGTAATATTGGTCTTGCATGTTGCAAGTGGTCTCCTATTGCGCGCTCTGCCGTCAAGCGTATTACTCCTCCCTTTCGGGTTTGGGGGCATGCCGTCATCAGTTGATTTAGAAAAATCCGAGTTTGCTCCAGGAGACGTTATTTTAAAGGGACACTAAGAGATGTGATGGAGGCAGCGCCCTCAATTATGATAAAAACTGAGATTAGTTTATTTTTATAATTGTATTACATGTATGAACTTACACCTATAAGGATTAAGAAAAATCAGCTCTCTTTGTACAAGAAAACGTCGATTCAAAAAATGCTGATCCCGCGGGATCAGCATTTTACGTCCGACAGTATCCCCCTGCAGTACGCGTGATACATAACGCGAACCAAATTTGCATAGAGGGCGTTTTTCAATAAATAGCGATGATATTGTTTTACTCTAGTTTTGCTGTGTTTTTGTTAGTAGAAACAACAACAATGGCGATTTTTAATGTTCATCTTGAATTCTGAAGTAAATTTTTAAACATTTAAACTTTTCAACACCACTTAATGTCCCTTTAAGGACTTTAACCCTAGTGTTGATTTGGTTTGCCATCATGGTTTTTCAATTGCTGTAATCACTGCGGTCGCAACTCCTGCAGCATGGTTGCAGCAAAGTTGTCCTTCTTCTATAATACTTGCCAGCCAAGGCTAATGAGTATATTCTACCCGGGTCTCAGTGATTTAAAGTGAGACCTAAAAAGCAATGATCAATAGTCCTCCAGACTACTCCAATAGTCCTAGAACTACCAACCATTGCCCCCCCCCCCCCCCCCCCCCCCGAGCTCCATCAGTTAGCACTAACCGCAAGGTTTGGCCATCCAGGTGGCACGCGACTAACATGCACTACATTGCAATGCATCTTAGTCTTCGAGGACGTGGAGATGGGTAACTGCAAGAGAAGCGATTAGGGACAGGAGGGCTGATGGAATTGCCTCCTGTATCTACAACCTAGAGTATTAAAGCAAAGCATTGAAAAAGGTGGATAGGAGAGGCATGCAGAGTAAGGAGCAAGATGGGAGATAGAGGAAAGGAAGAATTTGTGGTAGAGCAGAAGGTTGGAGTTGCGCTACTTACACCCAGTTTTAAACCACCCTAATAATTACCCTAATAATTACTACTATCAGCCAATTAATATAACAACAGATCAGCTATTATACACTCTCTTGTCTTGTAAACAGCTCTTGAAAACATGGATTTTGCCACCAAAATCAACTTTATATGTTGCTTAGAACAAAAGTTATATGGCAAAATATTTTTTTGTAAATGGCAGCCATTTTGAAATCCAAGATGGCGGCCATGCATGTATGTTAGACATAGGAACATAGCTAGAGCACTTGTGAACCAAGTTTGACTTCATGTGTTGCTCAGAACAAAAGTTATAGGGTAAATTATATTGGAAATGGCGGCCATTTTGAAATCCAAGATGGCGGTCAATCGGCAGATGGAAAAAAAATGCTACCAATGGATTTCTGATACCTGAGGGTCTACTTTAGCCAATAAAAAAAAAACATCCTTAGCCAAAAAAATGCAAAATTACATAACATCCTACACTATACCGTATACCCTAATGTTTTTCACTTTATTTTGTTCACAAGCATTTGAGCATGATAATTGGAACATTTCTTGAAATTTGATTTTGACCTTTTGGTTTAAGACATTCACCTGTGCAATTACCATCAATATCCAACATTGCATACAAGCGATATGAATTTTCTTCAAAATATGTAAATTCATGCAACTAATCGTATACTTAACATGCACATATTGCACTGAAAATTTAATCAGTTTGAGAAACCTTAGTCCCGCAACTGTTCCCAAAGTTTTATTACCGTTACGGTTCACCAGATGTCATATTCACAAGCCGATTGTACACCCCCCCCCCCCCCCCCCCCCCCCCCAGACAGACGGTGAAGTGTTCACTAGGCCTTAGTTGAGGCCATAATCTTTGGGTCATATTTAAATTGCTACTACCGTATATTATCCCTATTAAGCGCACAGGGCGGTTAACCAAGTCATTTTGGGTGGGCGCTTATTTGTATACTGATTTACAAAGTTGTTGACCATCAAGGTTGCAAAATTCAGCAACCTTTACGTCCTAAGACTGCAAAATTCGATGTTTTGCAATTCAAGATGGCGGCCTCCACGAATGACAACAAACACGAAACGTGCGTATTTCGGATGGTTTCTGTTGCTGTTTAAAGGCTTAACACATGGTTTAAGTTCACTTTTGGAACACAAAACAATATGTCAAGTATGTCTGAAGTTAAAATAACCATAATTTCTCCTTTATTTTCAAGCAATTTGTAGTCCGAGATTTAGTGTGATGTGAGTAATATTTAAGTAAGCTTATTTTTTAGGTGGGCGGTTAATTAGTATATATTTTTAAAGTCACCTGAGAAAAAGGGGGTGGGCGCTTATAAGGTCCTGGGCGCTTAATAGAGATAATACGGTAGTTATCTTTCCCTGTGTCTATAAAACTATGACAAATGCATGGTTAAATATCAGTTATATTGAAAACACAATTAATCGTGATTAGTTATTGATAATCATATTGCCTGTCATGAATAATACACAGCTTGCACAACCCCATCTTTCAATGAGGTGAAATAATGAGGAAAAAACGTAAGTGAATAATTATTACCTTGTTCATTGTTTTGATGAAGTCTTGGTTTCTCTCAAGCATTTCACATGTTATTGACATTTTTGAAAGATTTGACAGTACAGTGACCCCAATTAACCAAAAACTATAGCATAAAGTGGAAATTCTTGAGAAAATATGGAGGAAATTTTTGAGAAAAAAATGCTTTCAATGAATTGACGACAACAATTTGCATTTATTGACGGCGTGGCAACAACATGGCACCTCTCTTGGTATAACCTGGCATTTAAGAAAAATGGCAGAAACAGAGGATGTACATTTTATACTGTTGGTGTACTTACTTCAAACAATAAAGATAAACCATGATTAGCACCATTTAAAGGAAAATATCCCATTTTCAAAAGTCGCATTTCCAATACACAGCACGAGAAGATTTGGTTAATCTATCCATGTTCTACCCATCCATAACATTTCTTTACATTCAAATCCTTCACCCATGCATCAGTTTACATTTGAATTAGCCCGCGCATTGAGGGATATGCGCGGTGATCAGTACGGGATAAATACGGCATATGTGTGTGTTAACAATTGGCCCTTTCTTCTCGTGCTGTGTATTGGAAATGCGATTTTTGAAAATGGGATATATTCCTTTAAATGGTGCTAATCATGGTTTATCTTTGTTGTTAGGCGGCAAATTTGGTATCAAATTATGCCTAAAAGATTCATCTAAATGCCTATCTAGGCTGTTTGGACAAAAACAAATTGAAAATTACTCAAAATGACATAAACAAAGTGGTATACTTTCTTTTGTTGAACCCTTTAGTACCAGTATTACGTAAAAGGTACAAGAAATTGACATCAGCAAGGTGTCTTGGTCTCTTTCTGTTGCTTCTAACAGTCTACAAGACGGATCTGAGTATCTGTTACCACAACTCTGAGAAGCCTTTGAGATCGGGGAATCCGGCTTGTAAAGAATACATACCCGTCCAAGAATCTACATTCCCTGAATTATGCATTTAATATAAATGCACGCAATCACGCATCTGACAAAGGTGGACACTAATTAACTCCTCTTCATGAAATTAAAACAGAAATGATCGAATTATACCATTTTATCAAAAATAAAATTATGAACCGGCACTGGGCTAGCCCGCCCGGCACTGTGCCCGGAATTGGGCTGGCCGCCCGGCACTCTAAAAAATTTAAAAAATTACGATTTGTGGATAAAATCATTATAAACTGCCTCATAAAACAAGTAATTATGTGGCGGGAACCCTCAAAGTGCATTAAAAAACCCTAAAAAGACATTGAAAATGCCTCTGGATCACATGCAATGATCCACTGCACTTCGTTCGATCGCTACACTTTCTCCGTTCGCCGTCAGTAAATTTACCCGGCACTAAAATGGTCCTGGCAAGGGTCTAGTGCTGTACCATTATTATATTATTGGGAACAAAATGCTTTGTTTTGGTGGACTGCCGAAATTTCTCGAAACAACTTTAAAAATCATGAAATGTAATTTATAATCAAAGCACAAAAAAGGAAGAACATTTAAAACAATGGTTTCACAAAATTCCGATACAACACACATCATTTACCTTTGCCTACAAATAGTTTCTCTGCGAAACCATCAGGATCTTCTCCACTTCTAATGTATTGCCTTACAATTTCTTCAGGTGTCTCATCATGTTTGCTAAAAATAGATGTGCAACATAAAAGTATTATAACAGAAGAAAATTCTTCTTGACCTTCTTAACTTAAAGTTTTGTCAATTTAACATACCGTATAGTTACAATATTTATTTATACATGTTGCAAGTAAAAAAGGCGTAAAGGTGTTGCGTCCCTATACCGACGTGAAAAACTGCTATTTTAGTATTTGCCTGTCTTCCTTTCTCCTTTCTGTCCCTTTCCTTTTACTATTCCATTTCGTTCCCTTTTTGTTTCTCTTCTCTCTTTCTTTGCCTTCCCGATTTTCCGCCACCTTCCCAATTTTTCCTGGTCAATGTGGGGTTTTTTTTTTTGGGGGGGGGGGGGCACTCTGCCCACATCCCCCCCCCCCCCCCCCCCCCCCCCCCCCCTAGCTACGCTACTGCATATTAATCAGGCTTATATGCTAAATAGGCCTAGGGCCTATAGGATAGGTCGGCACGGTCATCAGGGTACTTCGTACATTTTTTTTTATTGTTTTGTACAGTTTGCCGTTGACCACATCATAAGACGTGTTAACAACTCGGGTTTTACGCTCTGTTCATCCATGCAGTAGATCGACCCAAGCGATCGCGTAACGGCGTGTAAGAGACCTTTGTTTACCTCTTTCGTGACGTAGTCAACGGCGCGTGACATCAGTCCGTCTTGACCTAGGCCTATACCCACAAAACAACTTGTGAAAAAATGTAACAACATACCTCTCCGATGTGCTGCAACCACAACAGAACGCTAGCTTTTATTCGGTTTATAAAATGTAGTCTATTTTGTATTTATAGGAATCAAGTTAGCTCTAAGTGGCTAGGCCTACTTTAGCCTAGGCTAAGACTCTTAGTAAAAGAGGCTAGTAGTTGTACCGTTGAACCGCACTTTCACCTTCTAAACAGTGACATGGAATGTGACATTTAAACAAATTAAATCTCATGAAGCAAAATTCAAGATAATCAAACACGTAACAGTACAACCAATCTTGTGTTTTCATGAATTCAACATGATCGGATATATCAAATTCTGAAGCAAGCTCAAACAGAAAATCGGAATCAGATGATGGACAAATAATGACACCAACAGGGACATTTGAAGCCATGTTCATGTGCGTACTACATGTAGGCCTAGGCCTATGGTGGAACTCATCAAGTCAAAAAGTTAAGATCTACATGTGACTGCAAGGCAGCAATGTTGGTAACTACGTGAACTATATTGGGAGACAATCAATCATGACAATAATTTAATAAATATTATTATCGTTTTAGACACCTATGGGAGACATTTATGCTAATACATAGTGTATTGCCGCGTGGACAATTTTATTAAGGAAACAAATTATTATTAGTCTAGATATTGCGAGGACATTTTATGATTAGTTCCTATCCAGGAACAGGTCGACAACACGAGACATTGCACAGAGAGCATTATCTATTGAAATTCTATTGTAGGCTGGTTCCCATTATTTTCACCTGGTTACTCACACCAACAGCAACATGGATCCCGGCCAAAGTCGGGAATTCAATCACTTAAAAGTTATATATTCCTCTGATTGAGCTTTTAGCTTTTTATTTTAGCTCAATTTCTCACACAATTGATGTGGAACTCAGTGAAATAGCTTCATATACTCAAAAAATTGAAACATAACTCGCCGATTTTCAGTAAAAAGGTAAAACATGCATGTCTCCTTTTTGACCCTTTTTGATGACAGCAGATTATAACAGTACATCCAAAGGAGGCCCTCTAACTGAAGAAATGAAGACATTTTCATAAAATTGAAAGAATGGCATTATACAAAGAGGGCGTTACATATAAGTTGTTTGATAGATATGTTGTTTGATAGATAGTTCTTTTTTACATTTTACGTGCATTTTACACGGCATGAAGTTTAAGGAGACCGAAAATTGTCTCCTTAATAAAATTGTCCACGCAATACACTATGTATTAGCATAAATGTCTCCCATAGGTGTCTCCCATAGGCTTATACTACTACTATTACTACTACTACTACTACTACTACTACTACTACTACTACTACTACTACTACTACAACGGTCCTTGAATGCTCATTTTCCCTATTTTCGCCTAATTAATCCAATTTGAGTCAAATAAAAACGAAATTATATAAGAAGAATGATGTGCTTTTAATAAAAATACAGTAAGTGTGATTTTAAACCACAAGATTTGCATAAATTAACATTTAATTAAAAGTATTGGCCATTGGTGGACATTGTTCGGGACCAAAAGTAAATGATCGGGAAATGTATTTAACAATCTGAATTTACGTACTATTTGGATACATATTATATAAAGAACAAGGTTAATTATATATTTGTTATCATAAACTTACTTCTGCGTATACAATTTTACACTGAAACAACTTTTGAAAAAAATGAAGGTGTTCTGTATGTGAAACAAATGCACGTCTATTCTCCGTTTTCATGTAATGTTGTACAAATTGAAATGGCAATTTTTTTCTTATTCCTTACGCTATGAACTTCTAATTTACAGGACAGTTGCCCATCTATGTTGTCACTAACATATTGGAAGATTTTTAAAATACAATCTAATTTGAAGCTGTTAGGAAGATTTTGCGTTTTGAATTGCAATGTCCAATGATGGCCAATGCGTATGTCCCCAGATGTCAATGCCTATGACTTTATTTATGGAAACATTGATATATGCTCAAAGATGCACTGAAAATGACGAATATGGTCAGTGTACGCTTTCTTGACATTGCATGAAAAGAAATGCACTTACTTTTAACCAGTAAAATAAATCAATAAAGCCCAGGGAGTGTGAAACAAATATTTGTCGTTGAGGGCGCTGTCAATCACCCATTAAGGAAAATACAGGCTTTGTTAGCTTACGATCGATCCTACCTAAAAATGTGGTGGGAAGATCATAAACAAAGTAGCCCTAGACCTCACCCCAATATCCCTATCCCTAACCCTAAACGCCCTGACCCAAACCCTTGCCCTAGCCCCATCCCTCGTCCAAAACCTTACCCTAACCCTACCCCTAACCCTAACCCTAAACGTTCAAATGGCTATTTTTTTTTTATTCCTTGCGCTATGAACTTCATATGTACAGGACAGTTGCACATCTATGTTGTCCTATACATATTGGAAGATTTTTAAAATACAATTTAATTTGAAGCTGTTAGGAAGATTTCGCGTATTGGATTGCAATGGCCAATGCGTGTCCCCATACGTCAATACATATGACTTTATTTAAGGAAACATTGTTATATACTCAAACATGCACTGAAAATGACGGATATGTTCTGTGTACGTTTTCTTGATATTGTATGAAAATAAATGCACTTACTTTTAACCAGTAAAATAAATCAATAAAGTCCAGGGAGTGTGAAACAATGACTTGTTGTTGAGGGCGCTGTTAATAACCCATTAAGGAAAAACATGATTTTTTATCATAATTTTTTTAAATTAAATTGTATATTAAAAATCTTCCAATATGTTACCGGCAACATAAATGGGCAGCTGTCCTGTAAATGTGAAGTTCATAGCGTAAGGAATAAAAAGAAAATTGCCATTTCAAATTTTAAATCCAATGCGCATGTCCCCAGACGTCAATGTCTATGACTTTATTTAAGGAAACATTGTTATATGCTCAAAGATGCACGGAAAATGACGGATATGTTCTGTGTACGTTTTCTTGATATTGCATGAAAAGAAATGCACTTACTTTAACCCTAAACGCGCCGAATAAACCATTGTCCTAGCCCCATTCCTCGTTCCAAACCTTACCCTAACCCTAACCCTAACCCTTATCATAACTCTAACACTCTAACACTAACCATAAACCTAACCCCGGGCCCTAACCCTATGACAGCAATGTGAAACCATTTTGTAAGCTTCAGGGTGAGTAATGTCTGGTTTTATTGATGGGCGCCAACGGTGAGGGGCCTATAATAGCGTTAAACCTAACCCTAACCCTAACCCTAACCCTAACCCTAACCCTAACCATAACCATAACCATAACCATAACCATAACCATAACCATAACCATAACCATAACCATAACCATAACCATAACCATAACCATAACCATAACCATAACCATAACCATAACCATAACCATAACCATAACCATAACCATAACCATAACCATAACCATAACCATAACCATAACCATAACCATACCCCAGCCGGCCATGCGAAACCAGTTTGTATGATTCTGGGTGAGTTATGCCTGGTTTTATCCATGTGCGTCGGAGGTGTGGTGGGGTAGGGTGACGGTGGGGCGGCTAGGGAGTCGGCCTAACTCTAACCGCAACCCTAACCCTACCCTAACCATGATTTTACCATCAGCGGACATCTTACGGGACCAAATTGATATGATCATTTAATGTATATATTTGAGGCGTTGCGTCCCCATACCGGCGTGAAAAACTGCAATTTCAAACTGATATGCCTATCTTCCTTTCTCCTTCATGTCCGTTTCTATTCCCTTTTCCCTTTCCTTCCCTTTTTGTTTCCTCTTCTCCCTTTCCCTCCCTTCCTTTGCCTTACCGATTTCCCTTTGCTTTCCTGATTTCCCTATCAAATTTCTTAGGAGCCCGAGTAACCCCCCTCCTTGCCAACCGGCTACGCTACTGGGGGGGGGGGGGGGGGGGCATCTGAGCTCCAACCCTAACCTCAACCCTAACCCTAACCATAGCCATAATAATATAAACCATAACCATAATCATAAAGTGGGGTTTTTCAAACAGCCGGGCACGACAAACGACGGTGTCATCCTCAACCGACAGTGCCAATCTCATCCGACAGTGCTAATCTCATCCAACAGTGTCAGTCTCAGCCAACAGTGTCAGTATCAACCGAAAGTGCAAACCCCAACCGACAGTGCCAATCTCATCCGAAATAACGTGGTTTTCGTGGTATTCTCCAAACAGCCGGGCACGAAAAACGAGCTTCTGAAAACCGACGGTGTCAATCTCAACAACCGACAGTGCCAATATCATCTGACAGTGCCAATCTCATCATGGACAGTGTCAGTCTCAACCGAAAGTGTCAGTCTCAACCGACAGTGTCAGTCTCAACCGACAGTGTCAGTCTCAACCGACAGTGCCAACCTCAACCACTGTACCAATTTCAATCGACAGTGCTATTCTCAACCGACAGTGCTAATCTCAACCGACATAACTTGGTTTTCATGGTTATCTCCAAACAGCCGGGCACGAAAATCGAGCTCCTGAAAACCGATGGTGTAAATCTCAACCGATAGCGCCAATCTCAACCGACAGTGCCAATCTCAACCGACAGTGCCAATGTCATCCGACAGTGTCAGTCTCAACCGACAGTGTCAGTCTCAACCGGCAGTGCCAACCTCAACCGACAGTGCCAACCTCAACCGACAGTGCCAATCTTAATCGACAGTGCCAATCTCAACCGACAGTGCCAATCCCAATCGACATGATTCGAATATTTGGGGCAACCTCCCCCCCCCCCCCCCCCCCCCCTCTTCCTCTGGCTATATGCCACTGGTCATATGTCGTGAATTGGTGTATCAAATAAGGTGGAAATAATCTACTCAGGCACAGCAATCATGCCTTTATCAACTCCGAAATAATTCATAGACTTTAAAGGTTTCTTCTCTTGGAATTGTTGCCACTCTACATTTTGATCACCTTGTATGTTAAATTGTTATCAACTAAATTCTGCTATAATTGTCTTTCTTCATCTAGGTATCTAACCCAATGATTCAAAACGTATTTACTGTCGCAAAACTTACTAGATTGCGCGGTTCTCGGCTTACGCGATTTGTGGTTTACGCTAGTTAAATGACGCAATAGGATCCTATCGGAACCGTATACGACGTGCGGCTTAAGTTGATGTATACCGCATCATGAAATTAGCAGAGATGAAATAGGTCAGTGTGTATTTTGTAGATATACATGTTCATTTACATACCAATTGTATGGAATGGATTTTGACAAAAATGTATAGAAGGAGTGATAAAATCAATCAATCAATCAATCAATCAATCAATCAATCAATCAATCAATCAATCAATCAATCAATCAATCAATCAATCAATCAATCAATCAATCAATATATCAATCAATATATCAATCAATCAATCAATCAATCAATCAATCAATATATCAATCAATCAATATATCAATCAATATATCAATCAATCAATCAATCAATCAATCAATCAATCAATCAATCAATCAATATATCAATCAATCAATATATCAATCAATATATCAATCAATCAATCAATATATCAATAAATCAATCAATCAATCAATCAATCAATCAATCAATATATCAATCAATATATCAATATATCAATCAATCAATCAATCAATCAATCAATCAATCAATCAATCAATCAATCAATCAATCAATCAATCAATCAATCAATCAATATATCAATATATCAATATATCAATATATCAATCAATCAATATATCAATCAATCAATCAATCAATCAATCAATATATCAATCAATCAATATATCAATCAATCAATATATCAATCAATCAATATATCAATCAATCAATCAATCAACCAATCAATCAATCAATATATCAATCAATATAATAATATATCAATCAATCAATCAATATATCAATATATCAATCAATCAATCAATATATCAATATATCAATATATCAATCAATCAATCAATATATCAATCAATCAATCTATCAATCAATCAATATATCAATCAATCAGTATATCAATCAATCAATATATCAATCAATCAATATATCAATATCAATCAATGTATCAATCAATCAATATCAATCAATATCAATCAATATCAATCAATATCAATCTATATTGATCAATATCAATCTATGTTAATCAATATCAATCAATACCAATCAATATCAAGCAATATCAAGCAATATCAATCAATACCAATTAATATCAATCAATATCAATCAATATCAATCAATATCAATCAATACCAATCAATATCAATCAATATCAATCTTTCAATCAATCAATCAATATCAATCAATCAACACTTCTGGTGGAGTTTTTAAAATCCTACAGGCCTATACATATTAAATATCGGGGGAGAATTCCCCTCCAGTTGTTTCAAAAGATAAGGTATGTAGGAACCCTGAAATGCTTATCATTATAGGAAAAGGGTTTAAGTGATGGCTGTCTATTATATACAACAGGGTGACGCTATATTTGCGTCAGGGTGAAGTTCCCTTCCCTAGAACTGGACACGGTCACTCGCGGTAATCTAATACACATGACCCGTTCGAAATCAGTGTAAAAGACTACCGTGAATGACCGATTCTAGTTTTTACCCTTCCCTGGCATTGGAGGAGGGACAGGGAGGTACCTAATGCAACAATTACAATTTCACCCTGCCATTTCAAAGATGCACTGAAAATGACGGATATGTTCCGTGTACGTTTTCTTGATATTATATGAAAAGAAATGCACTTACTTTTACCCAGTAAAATAAATCAATAAAGCCCAGGGAGTGTGAAACAACGACTTGTTGTTGAGGGCGGTGTTAATCACCCATTAAGGAAAATACAGGCTTTTTTATCATAATGTCTTTAAATTTAATTGTATTTTACAAATCTTCCAATATGTTAGCGGCAACATAGATGGGCAGATGTCCTGTAAATGTGAAGCTCATAGCGTAAGGAATAAAAAGAAAATAGCCATTTCAAATTTTAAACTTTGCGTTTTGAATTGCAATGTCCAATGATGGCCAATGCGTATGTCCCCAGACGTCAATACATATGACTTTATTTATGGAAACAGTGTTATATTGTCAAAGATGCACTGAAAATGACGAATATGTTTTGTGTACGTTTTCTTGATATTATATGAAAAGAAATGCACTTACTTTTACCCAGTAAAATAAATCAATAAAGTCCAGGGAGTGTGAAACAACGACTTGTTGTTGAGGGCGGTGTTAATCACCCACTAAGGAAAATACAGGCTTACGTACACTAAGGCAAGGCTTTCGTAGCAGCATTCGAAGTAGATTGCACCTAAAGAGTGGTTGAAAGGCCAAATTGGGAAGGTCATATCCCAGTAGCCCTAGCCCTAGATCCAATACTAACCCTGAATGCCCTAACATAACCTTAATCCCTGCTCTATCCGACACTATCTCTAGCCCAACCCTAACCTAACCCTACCCTTGACCCCAACCCCTAACTCAGTTGTTAATGACCATTAAATATATTTTACAGTCTGTTTTGACGTACTATGTGAATACATATTTCAATAAAGAACAACGTTTACCCAATTATATATTATTATCAATCATATTTACCACTGAAACAATTTTTGAAAAAAAAATGAAGGTGTTCTGTATGTGCAACAAATGCACGTCTATTGCCTGTTTTCATGTAATGTTATACACTTTGAAATCGCTATTTTTTTCTTATTCCTTACGCTATGAACTTCATATTAACAGGACAGTTGCCCATCTATGTTGTCCTATACATATTGGAAGATTTTTAAAATACAATCTAATTTGAAGCTGTTATGAAGATTTTGCGTATTGGATTGCAATGGCCAATGATGGCCAATGCGTGTCCCCAGATGTCAATACATATGACTTTATTTAAGGAAACATTGATATATGCTCAAAGATGCACTGAAAATGACGGATATGTTCCGTGTACGTTTTCTTGACATTATATGAAAAGAAATGCACTTACTTTTAACCAGTAAAACGAATCAATAAAGCCCAGTGAGTGTAAAACAAAGTGTTGTCATTGAGGGCGTAGTTTTTACTCATTAAGGAAAATGCAGGCTTTTATAGTATAACCCTTGACATAACCCATATCCATGCCCTTACCAAATCATCCGTGTGCATTGTTTTATTCAATGGATGGTGCATCCACCGCAACCCAGGGCTACAATGTAGGGGAGAGCGGGGAGTGTGCGCCCTTTAGGCATGTTCGCACACCATATGATTCTCATCTTTGCGGCCACTGGTTGAATTAGTTATCAGTGATGGAGTCACACTAATATTAGAGGAGAATATTTCAAACTGTAGTATTTCTTATTACTTTTAAATTCTGAACGAGTATGTTCCACAAAAGTGCCCCCCCCCCCCCCCCCCCCCCCCTATATTTTGGACCCCTAACATTTGATTTTGGAATAAAATAATGAAGAATAACGAATCTATATGTATTGGATATTATGGTACTTAGTGCAGCCTAATTCTGAGCCTAATGCGAACTCGCCCTAGGCCTATTGTCAAACCTACCCCGGCGTCGGGAAAGTTCGCCCTTTTGAGACACTTGTCTTTATCATTTACTCTTGCCTTTACAGTAAGGCCTAGAGTACTGAGATTATTGTCGTAATGTCGTATGTAGCCAAAATATCAATCTTTCACATGATATCAATTGGTCCATTCAATCTTTAAGCTGGCGTCTCTAGACCTCTTCAAATGATAATGCGGTGAACACTCCCCGCTCTCACCTACTTAAGCCTATGTAGGCTGGTGGTGGAGAGATAAGAGGGTGGACTGGGAGAGGGTGGCCATATGGCAGTATCCTCCTTATCCATGCTTGTATTGTAGCACTTATCATTATACTCAGTAGCGTGCCCCCCCCCCCCCCCCCCCCCCCCCCCCTATTGAAATATTCGGGGAAACTTACTGTCAGTCGGGGGAAACTACAACTAGTCGGGGGCTGGGCCGTCGCTAGAGGGTTTTTGTGTGGGGAGGTTGTGTAAACCAAATTTGTACATTTAGTCGACAAATTTATAAGTGTCCATTAGTTGTTGACTGTGCTGCCCTTTAGACTGTGCACTTTTGTGACTGTGCGAAAATGTTTGACCGTGCAATTGTTTTTTACCCCCTCCATCGAATTCATACCGTAATAAATCATATTGCCTCGGTACAGTTCTTTCTGATACACCCTGTACAACTTATTCTTAAAAGAATAGTCTATCAGATAATATTCAATAGTGGGAAATAAACTCATGGAGAGACTTGAAATCCCTCAATTTAGTCATTTATATTGAAGATCTCTATAGTTTTTATGAAAAACAAATATGACTTTTGCAGTATTCCTATAGATGGTGTGACCGGTGACGTAGTGCCCGGCAGTATGCGTGCGCACCTATAGGGAATGTACTTTAATTCACACTTGATTGATCATTACTTACAATGCTTACGGTGTAATAGTGCAGTAGTCATGGTCTGCACCCCTAAGCACAGTGAGAGACCAGGTACTAAATCTGGTTGCCCTGCAGTATGCGTACGTACCAATAAGGGCATGTGCTTTTAAAATTGACGCTCAGTGATGTGTGTTTCGCTTTCGAATAGTATGTATGCAGTAGTCATGGACTAGTACCTCTAGCATGTCTTTAGACCAGGCGCTAATCAATTTGTAAACACTACTGATGTAAACAACGGTCACCTCATCTATAGGGGGAGCGTTTATAAGCTTAAAGGTTGTCCTGTTCTGGTTCTGGCTACTCAGACGCCACATTTTTCATATCAAATTAGGTTATAAACAGCCTGTTAAACAGATATCTGAAATTTAGGACGGTTATATTTGACCAATAGGCACGTTTTGTATCTTGGAATTTGTAAATTGATAGGCACTTGGAGATATTTCGCTGTTTTTCATTAAATGTGAAAAATACTAGTGTACAAAATAGCACCCTCATCTCTTTGAATATTAGCATGAAGTATTATATCCGGCACACTTTTGGAGTTGGTTTATGACATATTAAAGTCATAGTATCAGTTTAAACAAGAATATGAACATTTCTGGTCAACAATGGCAAAATAACAGCTCAAAATTGAAGCTTTCAATCAAGCGTTCATAGAACTGGGTCGTCAGGGACATCTATACACTTATCCAGACCATAATTGTTTTCTTGTACCCAAACGAGTCAACCTTTTGAGATGATATTATGTCCACATAATAAGCCTTAAAACTGCTCTTTCAAAAAATCAAATATATGGAGTAGATATAATATTTTCATTAAAAACGTTGGTGTCCCTATTGACCCCAGATTTTACAAATTTTACGGAAAAAATGCAAAAAATGTGAAATCCTTTCAGAATTTTTTACCAATGTCAAGGGGTGTTAGTTTCCCGTTGAAAACAAGTATAAAGCGTTCCAAGACTTTCCAGGATTGACGACGGTGGACAAATAGCTGTACATTTGAATATCCGTTGGTTTCAATGTAAAAATGGATATCGATTATACGACCCAAGTTGGATAACCAGCTAGTGTCTGTATCCGTATTAATTTTTTAATTGAACCAGCCATTCATTAACCGTTTGTCCCATTTATAATTTAACCCTGAATATTCGAGCCCATATCTGGCATCGTCTGATTAGTTTTATTAGAAATATCATGGTTGGCATTGCTATCTTCAGTAGATAGCAAACATTCCTTTGGCTGCAATTGATGTATTCAGTAAATAGCGCTAGCAAGCAATTTATGCTGACACTATGGTTGGCATTGCTATCTTCGTTAGAGAGCAAACATTACTATGTTTGAAATTGATTTGTTCAGCAAATAGCAAGCAATTTATGTTGACACTATGGTTGGCGGCATTGAAAGCAAACATTTCTATGGCTGAAATTGATTTCTTTTTCTGCAAATAGCAAGCAATTTATGCTGACACTATGGTTGGCATTGCTATCTTCATTAGATAGCAAACATTTCTATGGTTGCAATTGATGTGTTCAGCAAATAGCAAGCAATGTAGGCTGATACTATAATGGTTGGCATTGCTATCTTCAGTATATAATATAACATTCAATTTCATCACATATATACATCTTCATTAGATAGCAAACATTTCTATGGTTGCAATTGATGTGTTCAGCAAATAGCAAGCAATGTAGGCTGGTACTATAATGGTTGGCATTGCTATCTTCAGTATATAATATAACATTCAATTTCATCACATATATACCACAATTTGAGAAGACAAGTCCGATAGTTGGTGCAATTGTAATTGCTTATAAATATTTATTAAACAAGCAAATAAAAATAAATAAAAAACAGTCCTATTAACACAATGTATACAAATCCAATGGCATACAATTTGAATGCAGGTCAAGTGAGTTGAAATACGGTGATTATCATTAATGAAAATTGCAAACCTTCAAAAACTAAACTGGATATCAATTACTGTAACCACATGTCAATATTAGTAACTAACCATATAGCCTACTACTTTGGGGTCATTCACCAGATTGAATTGAATGGGGAGATATGGGGATCAAATGATGTTGCAAACGCTTTGTGATACCTCCAAAATAGCCGCTAATCCCAAACACGGAAGGTCCCCATTTGGAGTGGTGGCAATACTAATGTTAGATGTACTGTAAAAGTGGAAATGTGTGTTTGTGTAATTTTTCGCGATTTTGCGCTTCCATACATGGACCTACATAAAAAAAATATATATTTGGACATTCGCGCTTGCAGATTTTATCGCAAAAAAAATGTAGCACTTTTACAGTACATGGTTTCATTATCCTGGTTTTGTCTTACTGAACCCCAACATTCTTCTTTTTCTTGGGGGGGGGGGGGGGGGGGGGGGGGGTGGGATAAGAGAATGGACGAGGTTTCTCCAGTAAAAGTACCTATGGCACTCATTTGTTCTAGTTTTGAGAAAACAACAAAAATAGGAAAAGTGAGTTAGGCAGTTATCGAAGCAGGCTGACAATATGTTGAATAGCACCATGAATAGTGCAGGTGAATTCCAACAGGAGCAGTACCTGTTGGATAGAATTAGGTTGGGGCAGGGTTCTAGCCAGGACCATTTTAGAACCGGGTAAATTTACTGACAGCGAACGGAGAAAATGTAGCGAACGAAGTGCAGTAGATCATGGCATGGGATCCAGAGTCCTTCTTAATGTCTTTAGGTTTTTTTTAATGCACTTTGAGGGTTCCTGCCACATAATTTCTTGTTTTATGAGGCAGTTTAATGATTTTATCCACAAATTGTAAAAAGAAAAAATTATTATTTTTTGTTTAGAGTGCCGGGCGGCCAGCCCAATTCCAGGCCCAGCGCCGGGCGGGCTAGCCCTGTGGTGGGCGGACCCGCCCGGCGCTGCCTGTCCTAGCTAGAACCCTGGGTTGGGGATATATATACCTTGAAATGTGGCTTGTTATATTTTACATACTTATTACAATCTGCTTAACTAACAATGCTGACTCAGGCAGAATTGCAATTGTGCATTTATCAACACTTTTGATTTGTCAATGACTTAGGTATTATAACAGCATGTGCATAATGTAATGAAGACATGATTTATGCAAAAAACTCAATTTCGCTGAAAAGTGAGTTAGGCAATTATCGAAGCAGGCTGACGATATGGAACATGAAAAAAAATAGTACTACAATAAGTATTCCCTAAATATTTTAATAATTTACCGTTTAATTTACAGTGGCCAGTTTCAAAATCAGTGGAATTTACAAAATACTCAAATAAGAGAATATGGGGCTACTGACTTTTCAGTAGTGTGTTTCATCAGGTTTATAGTCCAATAAATTCAAAAGTGTGTAGCTTCAAGTGTAATTTGCTCAAATATTCAGAAGATACTATAAATGTAACTCCCATGATGTACCAATATCAAATTTGATAATCTTCTTATAACTACTCACATATAATATAATATTTACACAAGTCATAAGAATACTGTATTATTATACAGGACAATGATATACATGTACCAAATACATGGTATTAAATAACATACAATTTATACACAAATAACATTCATAAATACACAATATAAAAGGCATCACAAAATTGAAGGCATGGATATTGAAAATCAATGGCAGTGCTTAAATCAAGCATGTGCAACCTTTTCTACCACCCGGGCCACATTGTGATTTTGAGATCCATTCGCGGGCCGCAGTGATGTCAAACATTCCGAAACACGTCCGGAGGAGGGGTAATAGGGGGAAGGGAAGCTTAGGAATCGTAATGCCGCATCAGAGTGTACTCTTTGAAGCAGGAAAAAGACTATACAATGAGGCATAGAGACGCACTCTTCTGTTCAATGAAGAAATAATCCTCAGCCAATTGCTCATTGAATACCCGCTTCTCTTCGTGTAATTTACTTTTTTTACTCGCTGTTGCTGCTGCAAGTGCCAATTTAACCAGGGATATTAACACGCAATCACGCGTCACCCTACTAATTATAAGGGAGAACCATTAAATCAATCCGCCCTTGGGAGGCCATGGGAGTTCTGGTTAAAACGGGCCGCATCAATGGGAATTTTGGGATTGCTTCGCGGGCCGCAGATTAGAGGCCGGCGGGCCGCATGTGGCCCGCGGGCCGCAGGTTGCACACGCTTGGCTTAAATAGACCCATCATTGAAATAATTGACCATCGCCAGGCACACTATGGATATCATGTGAACAATTCTGAAATCACTAATTTTGTACATATCCCTTAGGCTGGGTTCACATAGGAGTATACGGTATACGGTATTCGCTATACGCTATTCGGTCACATAAGACGGCACCATTCAAGGCCGTATACCTGCGTATAGTCAAGGAGTTACTATAACAACTATAATAACTCCTTGGTATAGTGTAGTATAGTATAGTATACCAAGAATCGTGCATGTTCGATTTTCGTGCACCGTATACCGTCCTGTTTGGATGTGGCTGCAATTCGGCTACTACGAGTAGGGCTCGCGTATACCCTATGTGACTCGCCGTGCCCGTAATAGCGTATAGCGAATACCGTATACTTCTATGTGAACCCAGCCTTATGGCCCTCTTTTTATATTTAGTAGTAGTGTGCATTCTTATGAACCCATCATTGTATGGGATGCGTGGTTACCACTTTAGTGACTTTACCAGTTTAATGCACTTATTGTGCTATGGGGCACATTCGCCCTTCCATGATGGGGCATGTTTGCCCATGGGGGATTGGGGGTTAACATGATATGATTTGTATAATTTCAAAACTGTAATTTACCTAAGTAGTAGTATTGTGGAGATCTCGCCTCTTGTTTCAGGCGCACCCCTTCAGCTGCAAACGTGCTGTTGAAGGGTCCATTTTACATATCATAAAAATTGCTATCTAGAATGAAATATTGCTAAAAATAGAAGATGTTTTAAAATGTAGCATTTATTATCACTTTAAAATTCGAAATGAGTATATTGCACAGTGACCCCATCCTTAAATGTTGGACTCCCTAAATTTTATTTTGGAAGAATCACATTGCATAACAAATGTGTAGGCCTATATCCATTTGATACAAACTACTTCATGAAGCCTTATTATGGAGCCCATGGCTAACTCGCCTGGCCTCTGGACTATACCGGGGGACAGTTCACCATTTTGAAACACCAGTCTTTATCTTTTACTCGTCCCTTTACAGTAATACACCTATCAGTTGCAAGACGCACTATACGACCCCCGGGAGTGGTGCGTCACTTTACAGAGGTGCGTCAACTTCTCATGTACCATGACGCAGCCTGTGTCAAAAAAACGACGGACCATTGCCATCCAAATACGCACCCTCAGTCAACTATCAGCCTATTCGCACCCATGTAAAGTGACGGACCTTTACGCACCCTCCGTCATTTTTTTGACGGACCAAAGGCTGCCACTGACGTACCCTCCGTCAAGAATTATTGGTAAACGACGCACTTCTCCCGGGGGTCGTATAGTGCGTCTTACAACTGATAGGTGTATAAGGCATAGGGTACTGAAATTGTGGTCATATACAGTACAGATCGCATTAGAGTAACCGATATCAACGGAGGTCAACATACTTTCATCGGAATATCAACCCAATTACATCCCGTTGTCAGTGCATTGACAGTGCGAAATCAGCGCGCTGATTTCGCAAGATCAACGGAGTCCCTACACGACAATTGGTGCTATGACGATAATGTCAACGAACTATCATCGCGCTGTCAGTGCATTGTCAATGCTATGTCATTGCGTTGTCAATGGACTATCAACTCAAAGTCAATGGACTATCATCGCAGTTGCGTGGTGCACTCTATTGTGAGCTGTACTGTATGTTACCAAGATATCAATCTTTGATTAAATGTCAATAGGTCCATTCAATCTTTAAAATCGACATCTCTATGCCATTTCGAAAGAGCGAACACTCCCTTCTCACCCCTACATTTTGGCACTAATAAGTTTCTAACAAATTTGACCATCACAACTTGACGATTCCCCATCTCAAATGAAACGACAGTGACTGGCTACGACATGCCACTGCGATATTTGTGGGCAATTAACACATTAATTAAAGATTTTTGTTGTTGTTGCTGTGATCTCTTCTTCACAACAAGATATTTTAAATACTGGCAAAGGTGGTTACCACCTGCCAGTCTGTGTAATGGGCACATTTGTTGTGACCTTGTGCTTCTAAAATAAGAACCATTGGAATTATGACCTTTCATGTAAAATAGAAATAATCAAGTTAGGGAGCACATCAAAACTCGACCGTCCGGCAACCACTATCGGTTCCGTGAGGTTGCAGCCGGTTTCTATTGTTCTAAACAATGGTATGCGGTCCAACCGGGCGGAACCGCCGGTTGCCGCGCGGTCGAGTTTTGATTTGCTCCCTTAAACACAATAAACTTGTTCAGATATTCTCTCAATACTTCAAATTTGAAATAAAACTATGGCATTAATTATGGGTTCAGATTATTAAAGATAACATAAGGGCTATGTCATTATGGCATGATCTGTTTTAAACACAAACTATTAAACGTTGAGCGAAGTTTAGTTTTGAATTTGTACTCAATTTGTCAGATAGGACACTGTAGCGGTGCAAAACAACATTATTTACATTAGGGAAGGTCACATTTAATTGGTGGAATGCCCCATATCCAGTTAAAAAAAAGTGACCCTAGTTAGTGGTTTTGATCAACTCCAGCATGTCTATGGTGTATGGCAATACCATAAAATGAGCCCATTTCAATAGAACCCAGGGTTCCTGTACATTATCTATACAAGGCAAACAAATGTGGAGTTTCAAGGCCTTGATGCTTTATACATCTAAAATGTTGGATGCAATATAACCATAATAGTGGCTGAGAAAAACAATATGATGATATAGTTAAGGTATTGCTATCCTATCATCATTCTGTCCTCTGGCAGTTGATCATTGATTCCAACACTGGGAGCTTTAGGGTTAAAATCAAATAAAACTCTCATTAAAATCCAGAATCCAAATGACGCTTTTATCGGCATCATCAACTGCAGTAACCAGAGATGGTGGTAGTTGCTTCACGGAAACGAAGCTAGTTTCTAATAAAGTACCCACATTTACCTTCCATAGCAAGCTGTCTACGTCTAAGACAGGCATTGGCATCCACTCTATTTTGGCAAGGTTATGAGTAGTATGGCCATCAAAGATATTGACAAAGTGGAGTATCTGCCCAAACTCAGAGGCTTTCTCCCATCTACACCACACAGAGTGAATGAGGAAACGATGCGTTTTGCCTCTTTGTTGTAGCAAGAGATGAGAATTGGTTCTGTCGTGGGTTGACATTGGTTGCTTTGAATTCATGTTACAGGGAACGACATTGTGAATATTCATGGACTTTAAACTCTCCGATTCAGGAGGTGTAAGTTGATGAGCAGCTAATGGTCCTGTTGAGAAAAAGAGAAACAAAGGCATTTAATACATTGACCAACACAAACCAAATATCCTCACATTCAACCCAGACATTATTGTAATATTTTACTGTTACATACATGGATTGTAATTGATACCACACACTCCAAATACATTGTGTGTTTCTTATAGATCAATAAATGCATATGTGTTGTTTCGAGTGAAATTAGACAAATCAATGCACATGCTATTATATTGTGAGCATATCAACATTTGCGCAGGTGCATTGATTTTTCATAATTATTTTGCGAAACTAAACATGCATGTATCAACCCAATTCATACATGACACTATACAAATCAAAATTCGCAATTTAAAGCATAATTGTGATCTATGTAAAAAAGGCCAAAAATACTCTTACAATATTGCTAACCACCTGAAGTGAAAATCTGCAAACCCGCGATACCTGATGTTAACATCAGGGTAATTTGGTCTGGATCTGTGTGACATGTTTTATACCCGAATGAGATCATGGCAATTTGGTCCGACTTGTTTTACCCAGATAACATCAGGGCAATTTGGTCCGATTCTGTGTGACATATTTTACCCAGATAACATCAGGGTAATTTGGTCTGAATCTGTGTGACATGTTTTATACCCGATGAGATCATGGTAATTTGGTCCGATTCTGTGTGACATGTTTTACTCAGATAACGTCAGGGTAATTTGGTCGGAATCTGTGTGACATGTTTTATACCCGATGAGATCATGTTAATTTGGTCCGATTCTGTGTGACTTGTTTTATATCTGATGATGATAACATCAGGGTAATT
This sequence comes from Ophiura sarsii, assembly GCA_035610835.1. Classification (NCBI taxonomy): domain Eukaryota; kingdom Metazoa; phylum Echinodermata; class Ophiuroidea; order Amphilepidida; family Ophiuridae; genus Ophiura; species Ophiura sarsii. The sequence goes on along the minus strand of CM069449.1, from coordinate 523,437 downwards.
TGGCAATTTGGCAATTCTGTATGACGTGTTTTTGGTCTGATTCTGTATAACATAATGGCAATTTGGCCTATTCTGTGCGACTTGTTTTACCCAGATAACATCAGGGTAATTTGGTCTGGATCTGTGTGACATGTTTCATACCCGATGAGATCATGGCAATTTGGTCCGATTCTGTGTGACATATTTTACCCAGATAACATCAGGGTAATTTGGTCTGAGTCTGTGTGACATATTTTATACCCGATGAGATCATGGCAATTTGGTCCGATTCTGTGTGACATGTTTTATACCTGATGATAACATCAGGGTAATTTGGTCTGGATCTGTGTAACATGTTTTATACCCGAATGAGATCATGGCAATTTGGTCCGACTTGTTTTACCCAGATAACATCAGGGCAATTTGGTCCGATTCTGTGTGACATATTTTACCCAGATAACATCAGGGTAATTTGGTCTGAATCTGTGTGACATGTTTTATACCCGATGAGATCATGGTAATTTGGTCCGATTCTGTGTGACATGTTTTACTCAGATAACATCAGGGTAATTTGGTCGGAATCTGTGTGACATGTTTTATACCCGATGAGATCATGTTAATTTGGTCCGATTCTGTGTGACTTGTTTTATATCTGATGATGATAACATCAGGGTAATTTGGCAATTTGGCAATTCTGTATGACGTGTTTTTGGTCTGATTCTGTATAACATAATGGCAATTTGGCCTATTCTGTGCGACTTGTTTTACCCAGATAACATCAGGGTAATTTGGTCTGGATCTGTGTGACATGTTTCATACCCGATGAGATCATGGCAATTTGGTCCGATTCTGTGTGACATATTTTACCCAGATAACATCAGGGTAATTTGGTCTGAGTCTGTGTGACATATTTTATACCCGATGAGATCATGGCAATTTGGTCCGATTCTGTGTGACATGTTTTATACCTGATGATAACATCAGGGTAATTTGGTCTGGATCTGTGTAACATGTTTTATACCCGAATGAGATCATGGCAATTTGGTCCGACTTGTTTTACCCAGATAACATCAGGGCAATTTGGTCCGATTCTGTGTGACATATTTTACCCAGATAACATCAGGGTAATTTGGTCTGAATCTGTGTGACATGTTTTATACCCGATGAGATCATGGTAATTTGGTCCGATTCTGTGTGACATGTTTTACTCAGATAACATCAGGGTAATTTGGTCGGAATCTGTGTGACATGTTTTATACCCGATGAGATCATGTTAATTTGGTCCGATTCTGTGTGACTTGTTTTATATCTGATGATGATAACATCAGGGTAATTTGGCAATTTGGCAATTCTGTATGACGTGTTTTTGGTCTGATTCTGTATAACATAATGGCAATTTGGCCTATTCTGTGCGACTTGTTTTACCCAGATAACATCAGGGTAATTTGGTCTGGATCTGTGTGACATGTTTTATACCCGATGAGATCATGGCAATTTGGTCCGATTCTGTATGACATATTTTACCCAGATAACATCAGGGTAATTTGGTCTGAATCTGTGTGACATATTTTATACCCGATGAGATCATGTTAATTTGGTCCGATTCTGTGTGACTTGTTTTATATCTGATGATGATAACATCAGGGTAATTTGGCAATTTGGCAATTCTGTATGACGTGTTTTTGGTCTGATTCTGTATAACATAATGGCAATTTGGCCTATTCTGTGCGACTTGTTTTACCCAGATAACATCAGGGTAATTTGGTCTGGATCTGTGTGACATGTTTTATACCCGATGAGATCATGGCAATTTGGTCCGATTCTGTATGACATATTTTACCCAGATAACATCAGGGTAATTTGGTCTGAATCTGTGTGACATATTTTATACCCGATGAGATCATGGCAATTTGGTCCGATTCTGTGTGACATGTTTTATACCTGATGATAACATCAGGGTAATTTGGTCTGGATCTGTGTGACATGTTTTATACCCGAATGAGATCATGGCAATTTGGTCCGACTCTGTTCGACTTGTTTTACCCAGATAACATCAGGGTAATTTGGTCTGGATCTGTGTGACATGTTTTATACCCGAATGAGATCATGGCAATTTGGTCCGACTCTGTTCGACTTGTTTTACCCAGATAACATCATGGCAATTTGGTCCGACTCTGTCCGACTTGTTTTACCCAGATAACATCATGGCAATTTGGTCCGACTCTGTCCGACTTGTTTTACCCAGATAACATCAGGGTAATTTGGTCCGACTCTGTCCGACTTGTTTTACCCAGATAACATCATGGCAATTTGGTCCGACTCTGTCCGACTTGTTTTACCCAGATAACATCAGGGTAATTTGGTCCGACTCTGTCCGACTTGTTTTACCCAGATAACATCATGGCAATTTGGTCCGACTCTGTCCGACTTGTTTTACAGAGTAACCAGATAACATCAGGGTATATTTTTCCAGATAACATCAGGGTAATTTGGTCAGACTCTGTCCGACTTGTTTTACCCAGATAACATCAGGGTAATTTGGTATGAATCTGTGTGACAAACATGTTTCATACCCGATGAGATCATGGCAATTATATGAATTTGTTTTGGTCTTTTTGGTCTTTTAACCAGCGGGTTTTAATAGCAACCACAAGACCCCAATTGTATATCGATTGCCCGATCGATTGGCTGTTGTTTACATTTACCGAATTGTGTGTGTGGGAAGTTAGCACGCACACCACACATACAACTACATGGTTTCTTCGCCATTTTACAACCATCTAACTTTAACATTTACATTTATTTCTGCCTAAATCTTAGTCTTAAATTTAAAAAATGGCATGTTGAGAGTTTATAATATAAACAGAGACTTTCTCTGCTCTTCTCAAAGCATCCCACGAAGGGTATATTGGAGAATGCCATGAGTAGCAAGCTGTGTAAATAAACGTGAAATAATTGTGCATGAGATACTGAAAAAAACTAATCATATCATTTAAATCAATCATGGCAGAAATGACTAACTCGTTCAAGAGTAAAAAGAAGTCTAAATACACATTTATGGATACTTATTTAGCATCTACTAGCCAGGTAGATATTGTAATGAGCTCAATATTTGCAGTGTTGATAAGATTGATCAAATAGCTGTGAGATAGAGAGGCAAGTAAGTTTGTGTCATCGGCAAAGATTATAAATTTAAATTACTTTAGAAGATTATTTATATAAACATTAAATAATAATGTGTTCAAACATTAAGGATTTACCAGACCCCTCACCTTAAACATGTATTTCCTCTGAAGGCAAAATTCACCATAAAACAATGAGGTTTGCATGTTGTCTCCCCAATTTGAACCCATAATGAGTAAAATATCAAATTACAGGAGTCTTACAAAAGCACACCTTCTCTCTTGACGATGGTCGATTTTAGACCCCACAGTACGCATGTAACAACACATATCATTTTGTGATCATGCATGCTTTACAAAGAGGCAAAGTTTGAATGAGAACATAATGACATAGTAATGCATACACTCTTTTTGAAGTTGTATCAATCATAAATACATCATTACCATAGCCCTACCTGCCAACATTGAAAGTCCAGAAATCTGAACATGTGCACACATGTTAAAGTCTTTATGAATACTATGAAAATGACAAAATGATCTAAAAACATAACATGATTTACTAACCCTTTATCATGCACTTTCGACAGCAGTGCTCCTTTGCTCCTGAACCTGCCCCCTTTGTCACTTTTCCACAGGCGGGAAAATTATAGATGTCAAGAGCTAGCCTGGCCTTATAAACTGTATCCTCTATGGAAATGCCATCACCAGCTTCTAACAGCTCGTCCACCAGAAGTTGCAGGCTGGGATTCATATCGGCTGGTGCCTTGGGACCTATATGAAAGAATACATGAAAACAAGATTTAGCACCTGCACAAGTTTGACATTGTATCATCAGAATTATGAAGGAAATACAAACAAAACATGGAACTTTCAAATACGTGCCTCTACCGGACAAGGTCTTGAGGTCTGTTGTCACCTAGTTTTAGCGCAATAAAGAGCACTGCGAACATGTGTGACCAAAGAATTTTCAGACAGCAAATATTTTTCCTTGATCCCTGAAACCTCTTTTTGTTAATGTTTTTGTTATTTTATTTTTGCAACGCACGTTTGCAGTAATATAGTTGACTAGTAACTTAATTTCTTGTCCACTGGATGCGGCCTGTTTTCCTCATATTTTGGTCAATTATGTTTTATCACTGTCAAGAAGAATAGAATTGAGTACTTTTTGGTCATGAATGGGGAACCGACAATATAAAGTGGACACACCTTCATAGTGAACCATGCGTAAGGGAAATATACCTTTAAAGGAATCAACTTGACTATCTTCTGCTGCAGACAGAAAAGATGTTGATGGTACATCTCTACTGACATCAGATGCAGGCACAGTATTAAAGTCGTATTACTTGGCAGAAGCACCATTCCTAAACTGACCTCATCATGATCTGTACAAAATTTTAAAAAAATAAAAAAGGCAAGACTGATGAGAATGAATCAATGGCCTTAAAAGTGGGTCCAATCCTGAAAAGATACATGAAGCGGTGTATGCAAAAGAAAAAACTCTCGCTTGGGTCAGCGTTGAATACATATTATGAACGTACAAATACAGACCGGATGATCCCTACTCTTTATGAAAGAATCTGTGACATTTTTAACATGCTCGGGTATAGCTCTTCCGATACACGGGACCATCATTTCTATGGGACTTCTGAACCACGGTGCGCTGATCATGCCTTCTTCAATCTGTACGGTCTGAAGGAGGCATGGGGGCATGGTTATTCGTATGTCAATTGAAATCAACAAACACCTGAACTGAAACGATCCACCAAGTGAACAACGGCACAGCAATAATGTACATGAGCTCTCTATCCTGTTACGTCACCTCGCCCCATCAACATCAAGCATGCATTTACCTCAACTAAATCTAAAACATTGCATGACATGTTCATGAAATGGAGTCAAGCGCGATCAGAGTGCTTTTCATATGGTTAGCACTAATGTAGGTAATTCCATTCTCTTAAAAGGCGAGAGCGCACGTGTGATGTGGTGCCTATTTAACAAAACTCACCTAGTTTGGTCAGGATGAATCATGAAACATTATGTGTTTTTTACTGGCTTCAACAGTCTCGTTCCATCAAATCCCGCAGACGGCTATCACCCTTAGGAGGAAGCACTACCATGATGACCACGATTGCTCTAGGAATTAAAGTGTTTATCTGAAAGACAGACACAAAATGATTGATGTTCACAATGAAATGAAGAAACTTTTATAGTAGACAGCAACTGAGTATCCATGAAGTAAATGACATGTGTAATTTGCTGTCTACAGTAGATAGCAACTGTTTGCCTATCTCAATTCATTTAGATTGCTGTCAATCGATAAATCAAATGTTTACTGTAAAACATGTTATGAATTCAAAGAGAAAACTCAATCGCCGCAGGCAGGTTTGTGGAAAAATATAATCGGGAAGGTTTAATCACAGATAGTCAATTGACTATCTGTGGTTTAATGTACATAATTATTTAGTTTTGATCGATGGCTGCCCCCACCTGTTCCAATTGATCATCGGGCACTCACTGGATGATTGCAAAGCAATTGTATTGTTATTTACTCACCTTTAAAAACTGTAGGGTTTGTTAACCTTCCCCTAAAACTTTTGACTATCATGGACCTCTGTCTATAGATTACATTACTTGTGCAATATTCACAACAAAAGCTTCGTGGGATAGATGCTGGGTATTCACACACAAACACATGTGGCACAAATGTAAAATATCATGAGGCAAATCAAACTCCTCGTTAAGGGCAATGATCGAAAAAGCCTGAGATGCACGATGAGCACCAGGTCAATGTCTGCTTATATTGTAACTCCCCGGTGCGCGAAATCACTCTATCATATGTCATAAAACATAAGCTAATTTGAGAGGAATGCATCATCTCAAAGTTGTCTAACGCCCTCCTATCATCAGTCATGGGTGTGAAAGCCATCCATTTAATGTTCGATCTACATTGTATCTGTTAGCGTTATTAAATAACCCTGGTTTCAATTTAAAATCAATATCAATTGACTGTGTATACACCCCAAACTGCTATTGCTTGTTCGGGGGATTTGCCGCACTGTGTGTGTGTTAAGAATTATTATAGCCTAGACATATCTGTACTTGCGCCATCTTTGAATTAGGCAGTTTCTTGTACTTTTTCTACAGTAAAATGTGCTAAATGTTCTAAACTGCACTTACAATAAGTAGTGGTTAGAAGAGCCACAATACATTATAAGACTTTCTTTAATGAGGATATATCACCATGGTAACCAGAAAGTCTATATGGCAGGCATATGGGCGATAATCCTGATGTTCATAAGTTGACTGATTTACATATGCACACCAAAATATATCTCATATACTTACTGTGTAAAATGGCCCCTGGTAAAATGCAATTTTCTCTCATATAAAGCGACCGGTTGATCCAATCTTGTATTTCCGAAGAGGATCATAGTCTTACATGTATTATAGCATTCCTGCAAACAACAAAACAGTATGGTCAATACAAAATGTTTGAGATATGGGCCACAAAGATACATGTTCAAATGTTCTTCTTTTAATCCAAATCTCAAGTAAAATCCATTAAAGTGTGCACATGATTTGCTATAATTTTGCTTCACTGCGTTCATGACTTATACATATATATATGCAAAGTACGCACACAAATTGATCAAGAATTGTTAGCTTCGATTATAGTATTTTAAATGTTTGAAATTTGGCATCTTGGAAATTCACACACTATGTAACTGTAAGAGCAACAAATCAAAAGAGAAGTGTTTTTCAGCACATAAACTAAAGTTTTCAAGCGCATAACCATATTTCTGACTATTTAATACAAAAATTGGTACCACAACATTTCAGACACGGTCATCTTCCATGAAAAAACCTACACTATGTCCCTCGGGTCTTCAGTTTAGCAACGATGAACAGATTCATATGAGCATACATCAATGATACTGGCGTCAACAGTCTCATTCCAGCAAATTCCGCAGATGACGATCACCCTTAGGAGGAGGAACTATATGATTGATCTCAGAATGAAAGTGTTGATCTGAAAGTACAATTAGACCAAAAATGATTGTTTAATGTTTACATTGAAATGAAGATACTCTTTTAGTAGACAGCAACTATTTTATGAGACTGTTGACGCCAGTATCATTGATCTATGAAATAAATGACATGCAATTTGCTGTGTTCAGTAGATAGCAATCTGAATAACATGAGATGTAGATGCGGTCTATACAGTATATTACAACTATTGGCTATCTCAATTCATGTAGATTGCTGTCTACAAAGTAGATAGCAACAACAATATAATTATTCCATGAAATGCTTAATTTACAGTGTACAGCAGACTGCAACTGTGTATCAATCAATAAATTTATCAATCAAAACTCCTTTCCCCTGGCTATTCGGACAAGAGACATGTTTGCTGAGAACCTGGCTCCATCAAAGAAGTAAACTTTGTATACAAGTCAGGTGTTCACGCCAGGACATCCTGGATGGAATTCATACACTCTTTAGTGTCGACCAATCAGAAAGCAAGAAACTGAAATATGTGGAGTGCATTGAAAGTGTCTAATGCACTACGTGTGTGCGCCATTTAAATTCAATGCGCGTACCACTGTGGGTGTTAGCAAACTTGTTAACATGTGTTATTCGTTTTTACGTAGATCAATACTATGATCAGATTGTGAATTTTGATTTAGTGTCGTGTATGAATTAGACAAATTAAGGCTGGTGTCAACCCTGTTTGGCGCCAAATTATCAAGCACTGTAACTTTTAAATTATAAATGTGATGTACATAAAAGTATACATTTTTTGTAATGAAATGAGTCTGAGAATCCATTTTTGGTATCAAATTTTACTAAAATTAGTGTTTTTTACATTTTTGCCCAAAAATCACCTTTTTGGCGTCAACAATTTTTAGACAACCTAACAATATCATTTTTTGATTAAAAATTCCAAAATTTCACCAAAATCAGCTGAAGTAAATTATCTAGGAGCGATTTCTTTTTTTGGGGGGGGCTTAAAATTTGTTTGTGTGATTTTTGGGCAAAAAATGTAAAAATCACTAATTTTAGTAAAATTTGATACCAAAAATGGATTCTCTGACTCATTTCATTACAAAAAATGTATACTTTTATTACATCACATTTATAATTTAAAAGTTACAGTGCTTGATAAATTTGGCGCCAAACAGGGTTGACACCAACCTTAATGCACTTGCGCAAATGTTGATATGCTCACAATAGCACTCCCCTGCTGGGTCGTGCCATTTTTCACACATCAGCATCAGTGCATGCATTGATTTTTCTTATTTTCTCGAAACATCACATACGCATTTATTGACCTATAAATGGTGCATGGCGCAGTTTGGGCAGCTAAGCATGTGACACCCCCATACCAGCAGAAAGCGACAGACAACCTTGTTTTTTATTTGTTGTTCAGTACAACCTTATCGCCTGCCAAATTCTTATAAAGAACCTGTGGTTTGTTTTTGACTATCTGTGGGCAAACCAAGATTTTACAGCAACAATTAGTGTGACAGATCACACCAGGCATGCGAAGCGTGGAGAAAGGCTGAAATGAAAACACAGGAACAGAAACTGAACACCTTCTTTTGTGTGTGATGGCAGCAGTGACATACCAGTTACCAGTGTATGCCCATGGGGCTTTTTGATTTTCCCAGCATGATGCCATGTTGCTTAGAATGAACTTTTGGGAAAAAAGCACTTGATTCATATTCACCACAAAAATTGGAATCTTGTCAATCAAAAACATGTTCATGGAATGGAGCCAAGCATGATCATTTGGTAAGCAATCATGTACATGTAGGTAGGTGAGAGTGTGTGAGGTGCCTATTTAACAAAACTCACCTAGTTTGGTCAGGATGAATCATGAAACATGTTATTCTTACTGTAATCAACAGTCTCATTCCAGCAAATCCTGCAGACTGCTATCAGGAGGAGGAAGCGCTACGATTGCTGTCTGAACGAAAGTGTTTATCTGAAAAGACAGTTCAGACCAAATATGATTGATGTTCACATTGAAATGAAGATACTTTTATAGTAGACAGCAACTGTATCCATGAAGTAAATGACATGTGTAATTTGCTGTCTACAGTAGATAGCAACATTTTTATATCTCAATTCAATCTAAATCATTTAATCAAATGTTTTCTGTTATAAATTCAAAGAAAACTGAATCGTGGCAGGCAGGTTTGTGCAAAAAATGTATATGGGACGGCTTAATGTATTATTATTCTGATTGATGTCTGCCAATTGATCAACTCTTAGACTGGATGCATCTACAGTAAAATGTGTTAAATGTGTTCTAAACTGCACTTACAATAAGTGGTTAGAAGAGCCACAATAAATGATTTTTGCGTACATGCAATTTTAAAACTTCTTTAATAGGGACCGGTGTATCACCATGGAAACCAGAAAGTCTGTATGGCAGGCATAGGCGATATAAAATCCTGATTTTCATAATTGACTAGATTAATTTAGGGCTCTTGTAAATAAGAGCAGGGAAAACATTATCCTTTTTTTCTATATTGTTAAAAGGAGTGACAAAGGATCAGTGATTAACCAATTCAGTGAGGTGTTAATCCTCGATCCTTTGTCACTCCTTTTAACAATATAGAACAAAATCCCCTTCTGGTTTTACAAACCAGGGGGATAAAAAAGGATTACGATTTCCCCGCTCTTTCCTCGAGCTTGTAAAAGGGCAAGAGCCCTTACAGCAGTACGGTATATGATATGCAGTATGCACACACCAAAATAAATATCTTACTTACTGTACTGTGTAAAATGGCCTCCAATAAAATGCGATTTTCTTGCATACATTGTATGTGGCGACCGGTTGCTCCAATCTTGCAAGAAGATCATGGCTTGAATCCTGTAAACAACAAAAAAGTATGGTCAAAATCATGTTTTACCTGGACAAGTTGAATTTGACCACGACACACATTACATCACAATATCCCCCTCCGGCTTTTCAAGAGATAAAAAAGAACATTTGCAGAATTTTGAAAAAGGATGTGTGCCGTTAGGGGACAAGAAACAGTTTAATTTTTTACTTGGCTTCATCAGTTTAATAATTTCACGATTAGACAGTACCACTGAGTGCAATCATCTGCCTGTTTTTGAACGCACAATGCTCAGCCATGTACGTCATGAATGTACAATACAATAATCATATCTATCTGTCTGAAATAGAAGCATCTTAGTCTACGTCATTCTTGTTTTGGCCAATCTCTATTTCCAATTTTAATTTAATTGCGATCACTGCGCCTATTCTTGCTAAAATAGTAAACAAATAAGACAACTGTCTATTTGAAGCTATAATAATTGGGATTTATAATTGAACGAACACATCAAATGAAACAGCGTACAATGCGTGAAACGCGCACAACCATAAGCGTGATTATTTCGGGCTTGATCATCTTTTTGCTGCATGTTGTTGTTTGTTCAATTTTTCATCATAGGCCTACATAGGCCTACTATACGTAATTTTGACGCACTGAATTCCATAGGCCTATCATGTAACATATCTGCACTTATCTTGTAGTGCATGTTGATAGAGAAATTATTGAACTGATTATGTAATATGTAGTAGGCCTAAGTAGGGCCTACTACTTTTTGTAATTAATTTGTTATCACATTTTTGGGAATGACTGTTGAATCCAATGCACGATTAGTGTATATTCATGTCCACATAAATGCACACTAATCGTGCAGGGCATGTTGGAATTGTTCAAAGTAATAGATACATTATTGAACTGGTTATGTATTATTAGGCCTACTACTTTTTGTAGGCCTATATTTTTGTATGAAGGTGTCACTATTCTTTTGTCACTTTCCTTATTGCTTTTAACTTTTTATCACATTTTTGGGGCGACTGTTGAATCCGACGGTAGGCCTACATTCATGTTCATGGAAGGCAAAATTCACATTCGTCATTATATTTTAGACTAGACTTAGTCTTAGACTAGAGAGCCGATTTTTCACATCAAGATTTTCCCTAAAAGCATGAAGGTGCATATAAGTCCCAATTCATGCACCTAATAAATTATAATAAGTACTCAGGAACATCAAGTGAGTGGATTTTGCTTGATTTGAATTATATATAAATTTGATGTGCAAAAAAAACTTGCAAGTTTTGAAACTGTTGATTTCAAAATAATTTCCGCGAAGTCACCAACTTATTAAATTAATATTTAAATTATACAAACAGAGACTAGGCCTACTAGTTTAGTTATAAGAAGGGCATGTACCGTAGGGCAGTAATTGTAGTGAGTTGTGTTGACTGTTGTGTTGCGTGTGGCGGACAGGTCCAACTTTATTTGTTAATTCGTATTCCCAACGTTACCACCTCGGGTTACCACTACCCTCCATCATGTCCATAGACTCATGACTCACGTCACGACGTCGCGAAATTCACAAAATGAGTGTCAGTAACTGCCGTTTTTTCACCTTAATATTTCCCCACAACGAGGATGCTTGATCAAAATTAATGAACTCAATGTATTACTAAGAGTTCTAGGAACAACATGTGAGTGCATTTTGATTGTTTTCAATTATATTTGATGTTAAAATCTTGATTTCAAGAGGTGATTTTCGCGACGTCGTGTGTCTATATAGACGGTGTCACTGGTTAACTTGTTGTGCATGTTGTGGCTATAGACTAGTAGTAGTTAGTAGTATAGTACTTTTTAGTAGCCACCATTTGGTCTAGTTAATTCGTACCTTTTCCATTGGCGATGATTTATTTTGCTTCTTCTTTACATTCTCATTCTCTGGTTGCCACACTGTGTCATTTATATCATCATCTGATGTATCCGCTCCATTCTCTTCATCATAATCATCATCATTCCACCACACCCGGCACCGCTTACCGTTACGGTTCGTCGCCATTTTAAAGTAGTAACTTTTTAATTAATTGGATTGCATGGAAATCCCGCTTTTGGAGAGAACCGGCTCATGACATTTTTTAACCGGCTACTACTGGAATAAAGAAATCCTTTAAAAAGGAAAAGGGCGACCAAATGAATAATACAACAGTAGCCTCAACGTTGCAAGATATCTCACTACGCTCAAATGACGTTTCTACAACGTATGTTGCGTTTTATGACGTTTTTACAACGTTGCAGGTGATTTTGTTTTTAATAATTGCAACGTTGTAAAAACGTCATTAAAAACGTAACATAATTATGCACTTATCAATTGCATCCCCGGCCCCGCTTTGGTACACAAAATGTATACACCGGAACAGTAGCAGGGGTGTATACACTTTGTCCCGGCCGGGACCGTACGCCGCCGGGGCCGGGACCGTACGCCGCCGTACACTTTGTCCCGGCCACGGGGGGCCGGGACTGTAGCGGGGACGTACACAAAACTGTGCCCCGCCCTGCGGGGACCGTACACGACTGTACCCGGGACGTCACATCGGCAATTTGTACGTCCCGGCCCTAATCCCCGCTATCCCCGGGTCCCCCGGGGCCGGGGATGCAATTGATAAGTGCATTATACATTGTAGACACGTCATTTGAACGTCATGGAATCATATCAATTTCTTATAAAGCCAGTTCTGATTGCGCTAACACCCACACTGCATACTGTACTTTAGTATAGTCCCGGGGGGTTGGGGGGGGGGGGGGGGGGGTTCTTTCACCAAATCGTACGTGGACGTGCCTCCCGGACTTCGAAAATGTGACTTTCTCTATACCTATTTTTGGCCAATTTCCCACCCATCAATATACCAATTTTGTTAGAAAAGCACCCAATGTTGCACAAATTGGGTAATCACGGCTTTTGCTGCTGATATGGTTTTCTGTACAGACAGAATAGAACAAACGGGTTCGTACAAAATATGTTAAATATAACACATGAGGATAAATCTTTTTACAGTATAGGCCCCGATATAGTAAGACGATACGACGTAATCAGTGGTAGCACTTCGAGGGGCATGGTCATGGGGGCGCAAATGCCCCGGTCACCTTTTCCTGCACCCGCCCTCTCCCCAAGTCAGCTCAATCCCAACCCCATTTTATTCCCCAAATAATCGTAAATATTGATTTTTAATGTCAGATTACGAAAAATTAGCGTACAATTGGTCTGAAATGTCGTATTCAGAACGCATTAAGCTAATTAGGAATGAATGAACGCAAAATGACTTTTCAAATGTTTGTATTGCCCCCTCGTTCAAGGCACCAAGATATTAAAATAGTATCCTTGGTACCATCCTTTGTCTATCGATCCCTTCCGACTTTGGTTGTATGACATGAACTTTGTCTTTGCGGCGGCCAGCATTCATTTTCAGACCGACCTTTGCTACTGATGACTCAATTCTTTTCAGCAGATCTTGCATTGTTGTCTCTGATAACAATGCAATGTCATCAGCGAAGTCAAAGTCTGTCACCACCACTGGCCCTATCCGCCTACTTATACGCCTGGCAAGATGGAAACATAGCTCATCTTCTCTTCCTTCTATGTATGGCCATCCTCAAGGCGAAGTCCAGCACAATCACAAACAAATATGGGGCGGTGTGTCTCCCTGTAGAACTCCAGCTAATATTTCTAACGGTGCAGTCTCCCATCGGGAGAGATCACCTTAGCCATGGATGGTATTCTCATAAATTTCTCCGATTGCTTTGGTATTTCATAAGCTTCGCTCTGTAAATCAGGATAAATTCATAATTTATGATCAGAAATGTAAATCTGCAATAAAATCTACTTTCTAAAAAAAAAAAATCATGAATAGATCTGGAAAAGATCACATAATATGCCTTTAAATCCTCAATTATATGATATTGGACGATATTTTATAGCATCAGTACGTCTAAACCAATATTACGATCAAAAGGTCAATATAAAATTATATTGTTTTAGGAACGATAAACTTCGTGTCCTCTGATTGGCAATAGATGTCCGCGTATCTATTGACATTTTCGGGAAAATGTCCGCTGATAGCCAATATATGTCCCTTAACGTCAACATATGTCCCCTAATGGCCAATACACGAATGGCCGTTAATAGCCAATGTATTGGCTATATGCGGACTTGTATTGACGTAATCGGACATCTATTGGCCATTGGCGGTCCGGGACCATGGCTACTACTACTACTACTACTACTACTACTACTACTACTACTACTACTACTACTACTACTAATAATAATAATAATAATAATAATAATAATAATAATAATAATAATAATAATAATAACACTACTACTACTACTACTACTACTACTACTAATAATAATAATAATAATAATAATAATAATAATAATAATAATAATAATAATAATAATAATAATAATCCTAATAATAATAATAATAAGACATTTCTTTTGGCGCTGAATACAAAAAGCCTCTGAGCGCCGTACAACAAACAAAATATGATAAAAAGAGAGCAGCAATAAAAAATTACAAAGTTAAAATGCACAGTATGAAATATAAAAATTGCAATAAAATACAGAAGAAATATACACTCAAAAATACAATACAGTTAATAAAGTTCTACAAATCAGTTGTAGTATTGGTTAACAAATAAGTATTCACAGATGTCTTAAAACGATTGATCAACTTGATGCTTCGGATTGTTTCTGGCAGATTGTTCCATAGTGCTGGAGCTTGTACCGCAAAGGCCCGAGCCCCATATGTCTTTGTCCTTTTGGGGACAGCGAGCAGTGTCAAAGTTGACGAACGTAGAGTGCGTGTTGGTCTGTACGGTGATATCAGCTCACACAGATATTTAGGTGCCATACCGTGGAGGCATTTGAATGCCAGTAGAAGAGTCTTGTATGGGAGCCTTTGACGTACAGGGAGCCAGTGGAGCTTGAGGAGAACCGGGGTGATGTGTTCGGATCGTTTAGTGGGACAGATGAGGCGAGCAGTGGCATTTTGCAGTCGTTGAAGTTGCATTATGAGTTTATCCGGAAGACCTAGAAGAAAACTGTTACAGCAGTCAATTCTTGATCGATATAATCGATAACACTAATAATTAGTTAATACTAATAATTATGTAACTATTGCATACTTATATGTATGTGAGGAAATAAATAACACTTATAGTATGTATTTATGTAATCTGTATCACTAATTTTATGTAATTATATAATCGATAACACTAATAATTATGTAATTATATAATCGATACTACTAATAATTATGTAATTATATAATCGATAACACTAATAAGTATGTAATTATATAATCGATAACACTAATAATTATGTAATTATATAATCGATAACACTAATAAGTATGTAATTATATAATCAATAACACTAATAATTATGTAATTATATAATCGATAACACTAATAATTATGTAATTATGTAATTATATAATCGATAAAATTAATATTTATGTAATTATATAATCAATAACACTAATACTTATGTAATTATATAATCGATTACACAAGTAAATGTGTAATAACCGATACCACCAATAATGATGTAATTATATAATTGATAACACTAATAATGATGTAATTGAATAATCGATAACACTAATAATTATGTAACTATTGCATATTTATGTAAGTGATGAATAAAATAACACTTATAGTATATAATTATATAATCTGTAACACTAATATTATGTAATTATATAATCTATAACACTAATAATTATGTTTTTATATAATCGATAACACCAATATTTATGTACTTATATAATCGATAACGCTAATGAGTATGTAATTATATAATCGATAACACTAATGAGTATGTAATTATATAATCGATAACACTAATAATTAAGTAACTATTGCATATTTATGTATGTGAAGAATTAAATAAAGCCTCTTGTTTGGAAGAAATAACAATATCAATGTTTAGTAATGACAATTTCGTGTGCTGGTACAGTGTAAAACCCGAAAAAAGGGCTTCCCGTAAGACATTTCGTGATACCCATCGTGTTGGAGCATACATACATACATACATACATACAATAGGCTTTTATAAAGCGCCATTTCATAAAGATCACAGCGCAAAAAGATGACAAAAACAAAAAAACATGCGATTGGTATAGACATGTGGGGTATTGTCTCCTCGATAAGAATATCGCTGTTGGCATATTAAAATCGTGTGCTAATTAGCTTTAATTAAGCAAAATAAAGTGCCAATGCCTAAATTGAGTGCGGTATGTACTATTTTAGCAACACTTCTCTATTGAATTCATGGCGAACTCATTAACGCGTGTCTTTGTGTCGTTATTGAATTGAGTTGCCACCTTGAGTTCGATTCCCATTGATCATGACTATTTTTGGAGGAAATAGACGCGAGTCCGTTTTAGGAACTTACTCCAAATAATAATAATAATAACAATATTTGTATAGCGCCTAACATCGAGATCCCTAAGCGCTTTAACATAAAACATAATAACAAACAAATACATGGATATGGACTACAATTAAAAAGCCATTGTGAACAAATGAGTCTTTAAGGATTTCTTAAACTGAAATATAGTTTCTGCATTTTTCACATGAAGTGGAATATTATTCCAGAGTTCTGCAGCTGACACAGAGAAAGAACGTTGACCATACTGAGTGGACGTTGAAGAGCAAGACGCGATAGAGATGAAGAACGAAGATTGCGTGAAGGTGTATATTGTTTGATTAGATCTTGAAGATAGATTGGCGCAGTACCATGAAGACATTTATAAGTAATATTTTATACACAATACGATACTTGATAGGCAGCCAGTGCAGATCACGGAGAGTTGGAGTTATGTGATCATGTTTGCAAGAAAGAGTGATTAATCCTGCAGCAGAGTTCTGAATTCTTTGAACCTTGTTTATCTGCGAATTTGGAAGGCCGTGTAAAAGACTGTTACATTGATCTAAGCGACATGTAATAAATGCATGTACCAGCATTTCAGTTGATTTTCTGTCGAGAAACTTTCTAATCTGTCCAATACGACACTTCCATTTTGATAGGTTTAGGCCGATCAATGTTAAGTGAGACAAAACTGCAGCATGATCTGATGGAAGATAACTAGTAGTTTTAATATCCGAAACAAAATCATCAGTAGAGCGTGTCAGAATAAGATCAAGAGTGTGGCCTGCAATATGAGTGGGTTTGTAAACATGTTGTTTTAAATTTGTAGAATCCACAATATCCAAGAATAATAGGGCTTCTCTATCAGTGAGAATATCAACATGAAAGTTAAAATCTCCTGTAATCATAAGATGACCTGGTACCGTTGCAATTTCCTCCAAAAATGATGAAAACTCGCGAAAAAATATAGGTGCTGTAGGTTGTTCAGATTTTAATCTCTGCGGTCAAAGTCATTAGTCATAGCACGGTATTCAACTATGTGTGCCGAAGTGTGGCACGGAGGGACTGTAGTCTCTGATGAATTGTACGCCAGCTAGTTATGGACGAGATCGGACTGTCATTTGTCTGAATAATTTTAGAAGCCTGAGCAAGGACAGTTGAAATACTGTTTCAAGTTTGTAAAAGGGACGGAGTGACATGTAAAGTTAATCATTATCTTTTATTGCCATTTCAAAACAGTGGTCGCAACCAATATCAACGCATATCGAGGATTGTGCATTTAATTATTTCATAACATATTATTAATGTCATATCCAAGTACTAATCCAGGGAAAAAATACAATCGTATTCTTTGTTTGTTCATTATCATTTCATAACATCAAAGTAATAATGCAAATGAAACCGCATGGGAAACAGTGTCTAATAGGTCTAAACTCAAAATGAATTTTAATAGATCTAACACCTCATTATATTTATCAACTTTTTTAAAATTTGAAATGTGTGTATTTATATTGTTTATACATTATTGGTAGATACGACATCGTTTTGATATTTAGTAAATAATTTGTTTCACGTAAGCCACCTATGCATATTTAGCCACATTATGAGTTTGTTTGTTGTGGTGTGTTTTTTATGTGTGTTTTTTCAGTTGAAAATCCTGGACAAAAATCTTAAATGCTGTTTTAAGACCAAATAATGCGTGAAATATAATGTTAAGACTGACAATTTGTTAAAGAGGTGAACTTGTCTTTAAGATAATTAAAAGAAAAAAATCAACGTCAATACAAATTACTTGATGTGGCAGATCTCTAGTGCTAAAATCACAATCATTTTTCACATCGCAGTTTCAGGTAACATTATACATTTTGGTAAATAAAACATTTTATTTTTCTGTAAAGTTAAGTAACGGTAAATAATTATTGTAATATGAATGTTATATCTGATGACGAAAGTAATATGGTTGCTATCTACTGAAGAAAGCAATGTATATAATATATATGGGTGCTATCTACTGAAGAAAGCAATGTAATAGGCCGCTATCTGCTGAAGAAAGCAATGTTATGTATGGGTGCTATCTGCTCAAGAAAGCCATGTAATATATATAGATCTATCAATATCAATGCATACCAACCACTTTCCACAATATTTAGCAGCGTTGCTCCCCTCCATGCTTACAGTGTTGCAATGCCAGCTCAGTGCCCTTTCATTGCCGACTGCCAGCACGTGCTGCTAAGACAGAACCTCATCCATGCAGCCTGGAACAGTGTTTCAGACAATGTTGTTGGCAACATCCTAGAGGAAGAACTCCAATCTGTTAAGGGTCGTATTAACAGTTTTTTGATGTTGTTCTCTATGTTTGGGTTTTTATCTTATTCCTGTCCCACGCCACTTTCATTGGGTTTTTTACTAGCCAAATTGTGTTAACTTTTATTTTGATGATTTTCTGAGTTGCAGTGAACCAATCGATTGGCCCAGCTCTCTGTAGAGAGTTACCCATTTGATTTGTAATCAGTCAGTTCATTAACTTTGTTAATGTCTGTTGGGCTATTTTTCACATTTGCTCTTTATATACACACCAAAAAAGCTATCTGCTGAGGAAAGCAATGTAATCCCTACCCCTAAAAAATAAGGAAATCAGTAAACTGTAAGAAGTTCGGCTAATCTTCCTAATTGTAGGCCTCAACAATATCACACAATAAATGGCCGCATTTATATTTGTCTAATCATTGATATTTGCCACAAGATTGTCTTAAAACTTATCCATATACCCACCTGTAGGACTTGGTACCGTAAATTATCATCATAACGACAGTGTTATGGCGTAGTTTTAAGCAAATGCATAGGCCTTCATACTGACATTTCCCTCATCCCGAGCCCGTTGTTTAGGTTCTCTTGATTTCATTGACTTCCAGAAATGTATTTTTCTTTTATTTAGATCGGATATTGTTCTCTATGTCAGGGTTTTTATCTTATCCTTATGTCATTTTCATTGTCACTTTTAATTTATGCCTATTATTTTTGTATTTTATTTTGCATGTTTTCTTAGTTGACGCACTTGAACCATAGCATAGATTGGCCCATCAGACTCTTTGTTGGGTTACCAGATTGATTTCTATAATCACTCATTTCATTAACCTCATAGATGTCTGTTGAGCTATAATTGTTCACGTTTGCGCTTTTTATACACACAAAAAAACAAAAAACAAGCTAAGTTATATCACGTTATTATATAGGCCTGGGTGGATTTTCGTTATCCTACAATAAGAACTATATGTGGATTCAAAACAGCAACACCCCTATTCAATTCCCTTTTGGTACCGATTCTGTTGACATATTTAGGCGTTATTGTATGATTTCAGGTATTAAATCGATTTCTCTAAGAAAGTGTTCAGCCAATATCCTTGATTCCAAAGCTACAAAATGGCAACCCATCTGCCCATTTCAATAGCGTCTTTGCAAATAATAGACAACGAATAAAGGAATCGATATACAAATGACGTTCATTGAATGTACAGTGATGCTACATTTGGTATATGCTATAACTAAGTTTAGGGACTGATGTTTTGTTTTGCGTAATTGGGGTATTTAGCACACATTTGTAATATGCCAACAGCGGTATTATGGTTACATGAATCGCATGCTCCAACACGCTGGGTATCACGGAAATTATGTTAATGAGCTACCTTTTCCTGTACCATGCTTAATACACTGCCGCCCACAAGTATTTCTCCCCCTGGAAGTTTGTAAGTTATCACTGTGTTGTCGACAAAGTATTAAACCATCAGACCCAATTACCATTTCATTGTGTTCATTGTACATTTTATACCAATAAATTCATGTTTCCTATTCAGATTCATCATTTAAAAGCATAACAATTCATGATTTTATCGGGCAAGTCAAAATTCCAATGTAAAATCGCCGTAGTAAATCACCTCATGAATATCAATTAGCTCATTATCGGCAGTGTAACGCTATGGGAATTTTCAACTGAGATCAACTAGTGATGGAAAACTTCATGTGCAGATTTTTATAAATGATAATTGGCATGCGCAGTTTATTAGAATACCTTCAGAAGGAACCATTCCAGCTTAAAAAAACTATTTTTGTGACGACGGTTTATGTTTTTGGCAGATATTCATCTTTATTTAAGGCACATCTAAAATTATTTTCAATACAATCAGGCTGAAATAACATGGAGAACCAGCAAAATTTCACAAAGTTTGCATGCACGTAGTTCATTGACCTATTTGCTCCAGTGACGTAACAACCCACGTTATCAATAGAATGATTCAAAGCAGTAGAGTTTCCCACTATTTCATCTTACAAAGGACCGCTCAATAAACAACATACCAAGACATAATAAATCCTTTTTTCTACTATGCCACCGTCTCTTCTCAATCTCAAACAATAGGGAGCTAGACTATCCTATTCAAATCAGATGAATAGGATACTTATCGTGTTTATCCTCTAACAGTACTTATTTACAGTCAATGGGTCCCAGTGCTTTTTTTAACTTGCCGAGTTTGCGTTATTACGGCCCGATATGATTTGGATTAAAAAGATGAATTTCTGCCAAAAACATAGTTCGACGTCAGAAAAATAACTTGATATAGCTGAAATGGTTCCTTCTAAAGGTATTCCAATAAACTGCGCATGCTAATTATCATTTATAAATGTCTGCACATGGAGTTTTCCATCACCAGTTGATCTCAGTTGAAAATGCCCATAGCGTTACACTGCCGATAATGAGCTAATTGATATTCATGAGGTGATTTACTACAGCGATTTTACATTGGAATTTTGACTTGCTCGGTTAAATCATGAATTGTAATGCTTTTAAATCATAAATCTGAATAGGAAACATGAATTTATTGGTATAAAATGTACAATGAACACAATGAAATGGTAATTGGGTCTGATGGTTTAATACTTTGTCGACAAAACAGTAATAACTTGAAAGCTTCCAGGGGGAGAAATACTTGTGGGCGGCAGTGTATATTAAATAACGGGTTTGATTTCATTAAATTCAATCAGTGGCTTAATTTTTTTATCAGGGGGAGGTAGATCTAATGGCGGCACCAACATCAACATTTTTAGGGGGAGCGGTGTGAAATAACACGCATTCGGTTGACAAAAGTGCGTGGAAAAAAGTGCGTGAAAAATGTGGCTTTTATTGGAAAAAAATGCCTGGAAATAGCTTAATTTGTTCTGAATTAGACTTACTTTTTATCACGGTGGGCATGTTATCAGGCATTACAGGGGTGGGGGCGAGGGAGGGGGTGATTACATACATTATTGAGATGTACGCAAAATATCTGTGTACATCCTATATGGGCATAGAGTGGTGGACTCGTGATAATAGGGGGAAAAAAGAATTTTTACAATCATTCATCCTGAAATAGCGAAAATAATGATTATTTACTTATTTCGATGGAGGTTTACTTCTGTCTAATATCAAGGCACATAAATCTGAAGAACAATACACTAATTAAGTGGTTTGATCCATCCTACGAATGGAATCATTCTTGAGCATGGGCTATCCCTTCCCTTTCAAAGGGATTTAATGTTTAAAATAGATTAACTCAAGTAAGTTTAAATGTATTTATAGCTTGCCGATGGTTTACTACAGGGTGTGTCAAAAAGAGTCACACGAGGGACGAAAAATAATTACAAAAGCGTCCCAAAATTCTTGACGGTTAGCCCTATTGTCTCTATCGAATACACTATATTGCATTAACCCCTGAGATATGATCAATTCATTGACAAGAGTGCGAATCACACTTTGGACGCTTTTCCACAAGAATTGGATTTCAACTGAAAAAACTGCATTTGAGATTCCAACTTAATGATGGTTTATAGGATATATCAATTAATTGTTTAAAATACATATACTATGCATATTACATTCTGTTGTGTGTCATGGATAATATGGGTGAAAATTTGTTTTCCTGCTCGAATTGATCTATCAACATGTAGTAGATAGATAATTTGATTTACACACTAAACGACAATTCTAATAAATAGTTCTCTGCATATGAAAAGTGGCCAAAGGTGAATTTGACATGCCTGAGTAGATTTGCCATACTTTGATAACAAAAGCTCCGAAATGGATAGAAACAATTCGTATGACACATTACAGATTGTTGAACATGATCATTACAATTTCACATTCAACGTTTATATTTTTCATCGCCACAAAAATCATGTGTCACATGAGACACTTTTAACACACCCTGTAGCTCCAGTATCAACAAGTTCATGCACGCGTATACCTTTTACAAAGACCAGCCAACTGTAACATCTCTATTTTCATTGCCAAGGTAAACCTTATTGCTTCATTAATGCCCATTGAACCTGAAATGGTGTTGTTTGTTTACCAATTCACTGTCACTTAAACAGACGTAACAACAGGTCTATAAATAATCTACGGGATTTTTTCATGAGCACAATAACCGTAGACCTAGCACTTCATAGCCGCCATGTTGGTTACAATTAATATGGTACTTCCTTCTATAAATATTTGGGATAGCAGGTGAGTCAAACTTAAAATTCAACTAATGATCATGATATTCATAACAACCGTATCCAATACGCTAATATGGTATATGATATGGTGTATACATATAAATACTATGGTATATGGGGGCAAGTATCAGACATATAAAGCTCTGCCGTTTTTCGGAATTGTAAATTGTTGGTATTAGCTTCATTGATATAATAAAACAATGATATAATAAAACAATAATAAAACAATAATACTTATAGGGGGACTACTGCGTTTTGGAAGGAAACATTTGAGCGTGCGTGCGTGTGACTCGTTCAATAGTTTCTTACATCATATGATATGTATCTTTTATTGCAATCTTCCAAATTTTCATAATAACATGTACTCTTGTTGAGAATAAATTAATTTAGTGGTGCCGTAGTGGGTACTTCGATTATATTAAAAACAATTACTTGTTTCTTTCCTAACTGTAAAATGCATTCGGAGATTAATCACAATCACTAGATTCATAATGTTACGACCATTAGGCCTATGTGTAACAGAATGTGCAACAATGTTCCGTATCCAAGGATGTACCATTAAAATAAACAAGAGTATGGTATTATGAAATTGTAGAAGATTGAAATAAAATATATTATCCCCGGGGGGGGGGGGGGGGGGGGGGGGGCAGGTATAATGTTGTAATCATCTGCGTCAACGAAAACGCAGAATAAATTAGAGAATAAGGGTGTCTTTTTCAACATGAATCCGCGATAAGTGTTGCTTGGGGTAATAGTCATGTGTCATCAATGAGATAGCCCCCAAAATGGTTGGCCCGTAAGGATAAATTTACAAACAAAACTGAATCATTCACTTACTTCATACGTTCATGTCAGCGTTAACTCTGTCTTGAGGGTCACTCTCTTCATCTGTTTCCACGTTAACCCGGTCCATCTTCTTGAAATAAGGAGTCAAATTTGGCCCGATGTTTACTAATAACTCTTGTAACGGCTGTAGAAATGTCTATTCCTTTATCTATCTTTTGCTCGATGTCAGCTAATAATATCTCCTGGTGAGTATCGTCATCTTTCAGCTCAATATTTCGAGCCAAAAATGTCACGTAGGTGTCGAAAAAGAAACGTTTCACTGCCCATTGAGTCTTTATATTGGCTTTTTCCTCCGCATCCTCTTCATTCATACCTTCTTGACTATATTTTTTGTATTTATCGGTCCACATATCGCACGTGGCTTCTATGGCTCGCGCGGGCCATAATCGATACGCGGCATTGTCTTCCAGTTCATCGCTAGACATTTCTCCACCCGAATTTGAAGATGACTCCTCACTTTCGTCATTCTCGTCTTCCATATCATCCGAGGATTCCTTTTCAGATTCAGAATTACTGCAATGCTCGGATTCGGTAACATCCATTTCGGAATGTTCACCATTCATTTTAGATTTCTCATTAGAGTGCACGGTGTTTTGGTGCCTTTGGTTGTGTTTTTTTATACTGGGTACCAAAAAAAGGTGGATATGTTACATTTGCACTACATATTATTACTTTGCATGCATATATTTTGGCTATTCTTTATCACACATACTCAAATTTGGTCTTATTTTGATGAGAAAGTATTTGGCCTTTATTTTAAAAAGAAAAATATGAACTACCATGGGTCTTTGTAGATCGTATCTCTTAGTGAAACTTTTATGACAAAGGGAACAGGCATGGGAGCGAGCGGTTGTTACATACATGATGACGATTTGAAGTTTATAGTCAATATGACAAGAATACAGGTAAATCCATCATTATATTGTATAAGAATGCGCGGAGTAATGCGTAGAATGCGGGAAAGTAATGCGTAGGATGCGTCAAGTTATGCGCAGAATACGTCGATTGCGCTGAATAAAGCGGAGGCGGATGCGTCAAGCGCGCTGAGTAAAGCGGCGGATGCGTCAAGCGCGCTGAGTTCTTAGAGGCCTCTTTGTAAATGTCATAGAGTAGGCCGATGTTCAATTGAATTATAGTGCCGATGTACAAACTATGCATCGTTTCATCTAACTGTGAGTTTACTTCTGTTGGGTAGTTCCAAATTGCAACCATTAGCCGCTGCAAGTAATCTGTGCGTGGACATTAACTGTTCCGCGTACGTGTAACGCAGTAATAAACGCAATTCATATTTCTCCATACATTGCACAAACTCCTCGGTAGAACTACCCAATGATACGTTGTCCTCCATGTCTTGTTTTAATACAGCAAAGTTAACCTATAGTCCATAAAACTTGGCGTTTGTTTAATTCTTCGTGAATCGATCTTGGAGGTCAATTCGCCACCAATTAGAATCAGTGCCTAGATATAGAGTCAGTCATCATCAGCATCGTGTACATGTAGCGACTATAAAGGCTCAGTCAACTAATCTCCCTTACGCGCTTGCGTCACTGCTGCGGATATCGTATCGTCCATGACTTAACGCTTTCAAAATCACTGACGTATCATGCACAAACACATCTTTTAATATGACGTTTTAAGTCTTGTCTTGGATCTTTACTTCCGTATCCCCTGTTCAATCTTTCTGGTCCTATGATACGTCGATACCACTCGGGTGAGATCTATCGATTCCAACGCTTCAACGTACAAGTACAAGATAAACGGGTTCAAGGCTGGCTGAGGGTCGATGCATATATGATTCAGAGGGCTAGGGTCATCCGTTTGGCAACCGTTGCATCTATTTGTTAACAATTTGATCGCTTCCTCCGTGAGATACTGGGCATAATTAAATATACTTGACTAGTTGCCCGCCGAATTCGTCGTTGTTAGCCATTGTAGAACGTTTACTGCTTGCTTTGGTTCTTGAAATGATTTTGAAGATGGTATAATGTTGTTTTTTTTAAACGCGAGAGTTTTATACACCTCTATTGTCACGTGATATGCATGAATGCGTCGGTTCTTGATTCTGGTAACTTCTCTTCCCTACCTGGGCTAGATAACCGTCATATCCGCTCACCCCAATACCAACTTCCTTATCAGTACCTTATCGCTTCCTGATCACTTCCTGTATTGCCCTACCTTATGTATTGTATTGTTTTCGGCCTGTACGTAGGCTCCTTCTACTAAGATGATTCCTAAATATAATACTGTCTTTTCATGTTTAAATCAGATTGTACGCAATATCAACCTTTGTAGGCTTGCAATAGTATAATATCAATTCGAATGTATTGCTACGTCTTTAGCATACCGGAATACTGCTATTCAGTCAAATTTTCGATGTAACAAGTCAAGCCACAGTGATGCCTCGAGTGTTATATCTTAATATGATAGTCACTTTATGAGTTTTCCTTATATGCAACCTTTAGAATAGTCAATCAGATAGTCAATGGTAGACAATTATCTCTTCGAGAGACTTGAAATATATCCATTTAGTCCTGTGTATTGAAGATCTCTTATTTCTTATGAAAAGCAAATATGACTCTTTACAGCGGTTCTCTAGGGTAGGGTTAAAATAAATGGCTGTTTGGTCTGGTTCTGGCTAATTAAAGGGAATTTTCCCCAAAAAAAAACAGTCACTTTTTTTGTTTATCGTCTGTTCAAGATATATCTGTAATTTAGAACGGTTTTAATTGACCGATAGGTACGTTTTGTCTCTTAGAATTAGCCAAATAAAGAGCACTTAGGAGATATTATGCTGTTTTTTATCCGTTTCCGTCGCACGGAATGGATGTTTAGTTTTTACTGCATCTCCAGAAAAGTAAAACCAGTACTCAGACCATTTAACTGTTGATTTGTAGCTGAGATCCAAAGCTATAATTGCGGAATATTTCATACGACTGGCTTATATAACCGTACACTTATGAGGTAGGAGGTAGAACTTATTGAATGACCCTCGCTATGAATTAATTACGCCGGGTGTTCATATAGGTTAAGATTTGGACAAGTTTAAAACTCTCAAGCTTTCGTCAGGAATAGCTCTGACATCTTGGTTTCACCCGCAGTAAAAATCTTCACACGGTTGTTCATGTCTACATTACATTCTCATAAATTCATACAACATTTCTATCATAATCTGTCAATTCATCAAAAAATCATAATAATTATGATAAATTCATTTTCTTACAAAACTTGAATACGTGATTTATGCTTAACATTTACAATTTAACCATAGGCCCTATTCAACTGTTTTTCATATAAAAATATCAATGTACTTATGCATAGCTTTGCAAAGCAATTATAATTAATTTCGCTTCATTTGTATAACCAAAACAGCATCAGTAAGAGCCGATTATTGTTTTGTCCTATTTCATCTGCAATCATGTTTTGTTTTGTTTTTTAATCCATATCTCTCTTATTTTTTAGCAGTTAGAAAAGAAATGTTCTAAAGATTCTCATTGCACCTGGGACTTAAAGGCCTATTTAGGTATTTTAGTCTCACTTTGCACTTTTCACACTTACTGTTGTTTGTTCCCATTTTGTTCTAAAAGAATAATAATCTCCCAGTTTAAAGTTATAAGACTTGCTTCATTGGCGTGTAACGCTATATATTTCTAAATGGTCTCTCACCGCAAATGTATAATTAGGAAGTTTCCTTTCCCAAAAAGTATTGATATTGACTTCGTAGTAGGACACAACAAATTACCTGCATATCATTTAAATCGAGATTTACGTCGAAAATGGTCAATGATTTATGAGTTTTAAAAGAGTTAATTTTAGTCAAACTTGAAATATTCCATTCCATTTTGTAGCAAACGTTCTATTTAAATAAACCAAAACTCCTTAGAATGCTATGTTAGAGTCATAAGCACTTTGACTATAATCGGTTTCAGCAAATGTGTCACCTCTTGCATATTGGCGGAGGGGCAAGGTTGACTTGATAACATAACATAACATAGATGTAATGGGTTCAACAAAAGAAAGTATACACTTTGTTGATGTCATTTTGAGTAACATTCAATTTTTGTTTTGACCAAACAGGCTAGATAGGCATTTAGATGAATCTATTAAGCATTATTTGATACCAAATTTGCCCGCTCACAACAAAGATAAACCATGATTAGCAACATTTAAAGAAAATTAGTCACTTTTCAAAAGACACATTTTCAACGCACGCAAGCCGCGAGAACATGCTGTGCGTGGCACTTTGAATGGCCAGGAACTATATGGATATTGATCACACAGTGGGGATGCGTTGGGCTGTGCCTGAGTGAGCGGGCTATTTGATTATGAACAGGTAACATGTGGTCTTTTCTTCCCGCGTAGTGTATTGAAAATGTGACTTTTGAAAAGTGACTAATTTTCTTTAAATGATGCTAATCATGGTTTATCTTTGTTAATAGGGGGTAAATTTGGTATCAAATTATGCCTAAAAGATTCATCTAAATGCCTATTTAGCCTGTTTGGTCAAAACAAAAATTGAATGTTACTCAAATGACATAAACAAAGTGTATACTTTCTTTTGTGGAACCCTTTATTTGTATAGCGAAAAAAAACCTCAGAAAAAGCAAACAGTGTAAAATACAGTGAAAGCAGCAACACAAAAACCTGAAAACCAATGGCAGAATGACAAATTAGATTGGATATAAATGATTCTTTAAAGCCTTCTTGAAAATACCTAAAGAGTTCGATTCCCTGATGGTGACATTGCGAGTGTTCCAGATGTGAGGAGCAGAAATGGAAAAAGTGCGACTAGAGGCAGACTGAAGCAATTTGTTGGAGTTGGGCTCAAATAGACGAGTAATGTCAGATGCCGAGCGAAGACTTGCACGTCCAGGTTAGTAGGGAGAGAGGCATGATGTTAAATAACCAGGTTCGGTGCCATTCAAATATTTGTACACAAACACAAGAATCTTGAAAGTTATTCTCTCCCTAACTGGCAGCCAATGCAGCTCTTTAAGATAAGGCGTAGCATGATCTCTCTTTACGGCAAGGCAAATCAGTTTGGCGGCCCAGTTTTGAAATCTTTGCAATCTTTGGACATCGGTAGAATTGGATCCAAATAACAAAGAGTTCCCGTAGTCAAGTCTGTAAAGGATGAGGGCACGTACTGTAAGATGACATGTGTCTTTATCAAGAAATCTCCTAATACGTGAGATACTGCGCATCTGGAAACTGAGACTTTTGCAAAGAGATGATATATGAGCAGTCATAGTCATGGAAGTATCAAACATGATGCCAAGATTGCGCACACTATCAGAAGGAGAGATGATCATACTGCCAACGCGAAGTGTCACAGGAGGCATGTGGTGCTTAATGTGCTTGGCAACAGCGAAAAAAAACTCGGTCTTATTCTCGTTGAATTTGAGGCGATTTACTGTCAACAGATATCCGGGAAAGTGCGGAGGTGATGGAGTTGTAGTCTTTCGGATCAAAGGAAGTATAAATTTGAATATCATCTGCATAGGTGTGGTAAAGCAGGTTATGTTTCCTTAGAATAGATCCGATAGGAATGGTATAAATAGAGAATTGTTGTGGGCCGATTATCGATCCCTGCGGTATGCCATACTTGAGATCAAGCCGCTCAGAGAACATACCATCAATGCATACACGAGTTGTTCTTCCAGATAAATAATGATGATATCCACTTCAGCACGTCGCCTTGTAGTCCGATTTCATTAGCGAGCCTGGTCAACAAGATGTTATGGTTAACAGTATCAAAGGCTGCGCTAAGATCCAATAGGGCCAAAAACACACCCTTGCACTGGGAAGTAAATTCCATGATGTCACACTGAACCTTAACACTTTCCACGCGGCAGGCAGCTGCAGACGACATTCCAAAATTTCACAAAATGTTTCAAAAATGTCAAAATTACTGTATTTCATTACCATATTTGGAATCACCATGAGAAATGCATTGAAATAAGTACAAACATGCCTTGTGTTTTGTCAGTAATCTTTGAGATAGACTTTGAAAATTATGAAAGGTTTCTGAAAAATCTGTTTTGTGTATGGTAAAAATAATAGCCGCGAGGAAAGCGTTAAGTAATGCAGATTCAGTTGAGTGAGCAGGTCTATAGGCCGATTGTAATGGCTCTCCAAGGTTGTTCTCGCTCATGTATCTTGTGATACTTGATAGGGATGTACTGGTTGTAAATTGCTAATTGCCATGTTAATACCCAGTTAATCTTCTCTATGATCTTCTTAAATATTGCGCTAGCGTTACAAATTATCAATACGTCTTTCTGAAAGCAATAAGCTCAGAAGAATACTCAGCATCAGAATGTTACTTTAACAGGTGAGTATTGTAAACTCCTAAAGTGGTCCCATCTTGGACTGGTTCAAATCCTGATCTTTCGGAACGGACTCAATGTGTGCATATTAATGGAAAGTCTTCTGCTCCACAACATCTACAATATGGCGTACCGCAAGGGTCAGTGCTTGGGCCTCTACTATTTTCCATCTACATTCTGCCACTTGAGGACATTATTCGTAGACACCAAATGGAGTTACACATCTACTCGGATGACACTCAAGTTTATCTGTCTGTCTGTCCAACAACTCCCAATGGTGTCAAGCTTGCTGTATCTAGACTTGAAGAGTGTGTAAATGACATCAATGAGTGGATGTCAGCTAATTTTCTCAAGCTGAATGGTGATAAAACAGAGGTCATTATGCTCGGTTTTAAAACCCAACTTGCCAAGATTAATCTCTTAAATGTGAATATCGCTGACATTGACATACCTATCAAATCTGATCCTGTGAGGAATTTTGGGGTTATGTTTGACTCCGGTTTGACAATGGCAGCTCAAGTTGCTAATATTACCGGATCGGCAAGTGTCCAACTCAGAAACATCGGTAAGGCCCGGAGAATGTTAACCACTGATTCCACTAAAATAGCTGTGCACACATTGGTCACTTCAAGACTTGACTACTGCAACAGCTTACTAGCTGGCATAAGCAAGACTCTCATCACAAGACTTCAGAATGTTCAACGTACTGCAGCACGGTTGGTGATGAGAAAGAGAAAGTATGACCCTATATCTCAAGATCTTGTTCACCTTCATTGGCTTCCGATTGAGTATAGGATTGATTTCAAGATTTTAGTCCTCACATATAAATCTCTCCATCAACAAACACCGGACTATCTTGCAAACTTGCTCCATGATCAGACTGGTCGCAGGTGTCTACGCTCCACCTCTTCTGCACCACATTTGGTTGAACCCAGAACTCACCTTATCACATTTGCTGATCGTGCCTTCTCATCCTATGCTCCTCGTCAATGGAACCGGCTTCCTGATCATATCAGAAATGCAGATTCCATCAACATATTTAAACGACTTTTAAAATGTCATCTTTTTGAACATGCTTTTGTAAAGTAGTTTTCTCTGTGGTACATTGTGCCAAAGCGCCTTAGTACAAGTTTCTGGGTTCTGGCGCTATATAAAGTTCAGTGATTAATTGATTGATTAAAAGGATGGCAGTAATCGGAGGTTTCACGCGCATAAACAGGACACTCAATGCAAGTCACATGTTCTCTGTTTATATAATTATGATTATGTCACTCATCTTGGTTAATCCTGTGGCTGATCAATACAAATGTATATTTTAGTGGGGTCACTGTAATATTGAGCGTAGCACAGCCATTTAACTGGTGTACAGAAATGTTATCAGTAAGGGGTCGTCAAAAATTATTGTCTTTTTCACATACGTACAGGTCGTAACTTGGTACCCCTCCTTCCCTTGAGTTACGTAAAAATGGAGTTACGTAATAAATGTAAGCAATAAATGGGGAAATGTCATGGCTTTTTGTATGTATCTGGAAATGGCGAAAATTATGGACGATTTCAGCAACATTTTGCATCATGTGTTTGCGTTTGAAACAACAAAAGTGTTCACAGTAAAGTGATCACTTGCGAAGACAAAACTTGTATATTGGAGGCAACCCGTCTTGTGCCTGTTTACTTGCATTGTAATTGAAATGATTAATGGAATAAGGTTAAGCTATGATTCTATTTGGCCATCACGAGACAGTGTTGAACTTACTAATTGCAGCACATAACGCGCGCCTACATGTATTTGTGGCGCTGGCGTTTACACACGTGCATTGAAGATGGAAGATACATACGCGTGCGTAAAAGCTGCGTTTGGTAGGTTACTGTCCAGATGAAGCCAAATAGAGTATAGCTAAAAATGTTGTTATTGGAACTGAACATAGTGTTTGACTATGGAACATTAAACCTGTCCTAGACTTCATTGATCAAGAATGTCATGATAATCATATCACAATGTTTGCTTCAGACATATAGTCCATGAGCCCGTAGGGTCGGTCGGTACCATGTTGAGGGAGTAAGGCTAATAATGATTTTTGTATTGGTATGGATCCATGGAACCAGAATATGGTTGATAGCAAATTCAAAGCGGTAGCTTTCTGTGTGTTATCAGCACATTTTCAAAATGGCCGCCAAAATGCAAACAAAAAGCACACTAATAAACTTATGATGAATATTGGAAACTCTGTTTGATGTAAATAATGCAGTACTGTATGTATTAGACCACTAGACACTCATATCCGGATATTTTGCTTTGATAACACATCTAAATCCAAAATGGCCGCCAAAATGGCCGCCAAAAATGATAAAATTCCATATATTGGCATATATAAAGCAACGTGTATGACCAGAGTATAGTTTTAACAATGGGATGCATGTGTTAGACCCTTAGAAACGCATATCTAGTATTTTTGCTTTGTTAACATACTTTAAAACCAAAATGGCCGCCAAATGAATGGCCAAAAATGGTAAAAAGTTGTCAAAATTCCATGAAATAGCATAATATCAACCGAAATGTATGATGAAAATATATTTTTAACGATGGGATGTATGTGTTAGACCCCTATTAACTCATATCCAGTATTCATGCTTTGTTATCATAGTTCAAAATCCAAAATGGCTGCCAAAGTGGCCCAAAAATGGTTCCCGAAGTGGATGCAAAAATTGTCAATTCCATAAAATGGGATAATATCAACCTTAATATAAGATGTAATACAGTTTTAATGATGGGATGTATGTATTAGACCACTAGTAACTCATATCTAGTATTTTTGCTTTGTTAGCATACTTAAAAATCCAAAATGGCCACCAAATGGGTCCCAAAATAACTGAACAAATTGTCGAAATTCCATAAAATGGTATAGTATCAACCAAAATGTATATGAAGAAAGTATAGTTTTAACATCTGGATGTATTTATTAGACCACTCGTAACTCATATCCAGTATATTTGCATTGTAATAACGTACATTAAATCCAAGATGGCCACCAAAACGGCCGCTGTAAATGTTAAAATAGTCTACATGAGTGAATGATAATCCACAATAGACATTGTAAGAGTGTATATTACATCACGTTCACCAAATAGTATGTTCTAAAACTGCTAAGCTCTTTCTTTTAGATATAAGGCTCACCTCTGTGACAATTTTGATTCTGTATCACTTTCCAAAATGGCTGCCAGTTAAGTTGATGTTAAATGACCTAAAACAACTGTTTAAATGACCATTTTATGTAATACTAATACCCCCAAATCTAATAAGACAGCAGTCAACATATGTCCTTGATCAAGTTTAGGGGCTGTAGATCTAGTTAGAGTATTTTAAAGTATCCAAGATGTCTGCACAATTTTAAAATAACTGAAAAAACAGTATTAGTTTTATAGTTAGTGTTACATTAGATATGACCAAAAGATTATATTTATAGATTTTAATCCACCAAGTAAACGTATCTGTAGGTGACAAGGTATGATTGAATGGTATAGACTCCATTTTTTTCATTCTGGGCATACATTTTTATCAATTGGTGACCACCCGTGGTAATTATTTTGGCCAATTGGAGGTAATTTTAATGAAATGTTCATTATAATGCCCATCTTAATAACATTCAATCATCCTTGTTACATATACAAACACGTTTACTGGATGGCTTAAAAGCTGTAGATATAATAATGTGGTCATATCTAATGTAATACTACCAATAAACTAATACTGTTTTTCAGCTATTTTAACCTTTTACAGCCATCTTGGATATTTTAGAATACTCAAACTAGATCTACAGCCCCTAGGCTTTATCATAGACATGTAGTGAATGCTGTCCCATTCAATTTGGGGTATTGGTATTACATAGTACCGGTCATTTACAATACAAAACAATTGTTGTAGGTCATTTAACATCAACTGAACCATTCTGGCAGCCATTTTGGAAAGAGATTGGAATCAAAATTGTCACAGATGTGGGCCTTATTTCTAAAAGCAATAGCTTACCAGTTTAGAACATACTATTTGGTGGATTTGATGTAATACACTCTCACAATATCTATTTTGGATTATCATACACTCATGTATATGGACTATTTTTATATTTACAGCGGCCATTTTGGTGGCCATCTTGGATTTAAAGTATGTTATTACAATGCAAATAATAGTGGATATGAGTTATTAGTGGTCTAATACATACACCCCAATGTTAAAACTATACTTTCATCATACATGTTGGGTGATATTAGCCCATTTTATGGAATTCTAACAATTTGTTCAGTCCTTTTGGGACCCATTTTGGGGGCCATTTTGGATTTTTAAGTATGTTAACAAAGACAAATACTAGATATGAGTTACTGGTGGTCTAATACATACATCCCATCATTAAAACTATATTTTCATCATACATTTAGGTTTAATATTATCCCATTTTATGGAATTTGACAATTTTTGCAGCCACTTTGGGAACCATTTTGGGGGCCATAATGGCAGCCATTTTGGATTTGTACTATGTTAACAAAGCAAGAATACTGTATATGCGTTACTAGTAGTCCAATACATACATCCCATCATTAAAATTATATTTTCATCATGCATTATGGTTGATATTATGCTATTTTATGGAATTTTGACATTTTTTGATCATTTTTTGGCCATCAATTTGGCGGCCATTTTGGTTTTAAAGTATGTTAACAATGTAAAAATACGAGTTATGAGTTTCTAATGGTCTAACACATACATCCCATTGCTAAAACTATACTCTGATTATACGTGTTGGTTTATATATGCCAATATATGGAATTTTACCATTTTTGGCGGCCATTTTGGCGGCCATCTTGGATTTTGATGTGTTAACAAAGTAAAAGTTCTGGATATGAGTGTCTAGTGGTCTAATACATACAAGACTGCGTTATTTACATCCAAAAAAGTTTCAAAAATTCATCATAAGTTTATTAGTGTGCTTTATGTTGGCATTTTGGCGGCCATTTTGAAAATGGCTGAAAACTCATATAAAGCTAACGCTTTGAATTTGCTATCAGCCATATTCTGAAACTAGAGGTTAATACCTTTCCAAAAATCCAAGTTAGCCTTACTCCCTCAATATGGTACCGATGAGCACAAATTTGGGTCCAGGCTCATGGACTAATAATTATAATATTGTATTCATGATCAGACCTAATAATAATATTAATAATTATAGGTTAATAAATGCGTATGTGTTGTGTTGAGAAATTAGACGAATCAATATTCATACGTTGATGTGTGAATAATGGCACGACCTCACGGGGGAGCCTATTGTGGGCATATCAACATTTGCAAAATTGTATTGAAATTGAATGCTCTAAATTCTTGTGAAACAAAACATCTGCATGTTGTTTAGTTTATTTATAACAATTGGCAAAACAGCCAGGACAAACCCAATAGTGACATAAGCACTAAATTAAAGGGATGCCCAAACATCAGACAAACAAAGAAACATAGACACACACAAAAAAATACGCAATACAATCGTCAGTACTGGTTAGCTACAAAAACTTTATAAGTAGCTCAAAATATGAAATCATATCCAAAAAATCAAATCGGGACACATTTTATGGTGTCCGTCAGTTTTTAGGCTAAATTGCGGGAACTTTTTTTCTGCGTCAAATGTGTTGCAGTTTGACCTGTTAGCTACACAAACTTAATACGTAGCTCAAAATGTGAAACAATCCAAAAATCAAACCGGGACACATTTTATGGTGTCCGGCATTTTTTAGGCTAAAGTGCCGCGAATTTTTTTCTCTCCGTCAAATGTGTTGCGGTTTTAACGGTTAGCTACACAGACTTCATACGTAGCTCAAAATTTGAAATCATATCCAAAAAATATCAATTAATTGTGTCCGTTATTTTTAAGGCTTAGTTGCTGGCAATTTTTTTCTTCGTCAAAATGTGTTGCGGTTTAACCGGTTAGCTACACAGACTTCATACGTAGTTCAAAATTTGAAATCACATCCAAAAAATATCAATTTATTGTGTCCGTTATTTCTAAGGCTTAATTGCTGGCAATTTTTTTTTCTCCTTTCTCTGTCAAATGTGTTGCGGTTTGACCGGTTAGCTACACAAACTTAATACGTAACTCAAAATGTGAAATCATATCCAGAAAATCAAATCGGAACACATAATTATGGGGTCCATCAACTTTTAGGCTAAATTGCCGGCAATTTTTTTTCTTCGTCAAATGTAATGCGGTTTAACCGGTTAGTTACACAGACTGTATACGTACCTCAAAATGTGAAATAATATTTAAAAAAATCAAATCGGGACACATTTTATTGTGTCTGTCATTTAAGGCTAAATTGCTGGCAATCTTTTTTCTCTGTCAAATGTGTTGCGGTTTGACCGGCTAGTAGCTCAAATTGCGAAATCATATCCAAAAAATCAAATCGGGACACGTTTTATGGGTTTTTTGTCATTTTTTAGGCTAAATTGCCGGCAATTTTTTTCTCCATCAAATGACTTTCGGTTTGACCGGTTAGCTACACAAACTTTATACTTAGCTCAAAATGTGAAATCATATCCAAAAAATCAAATCGGGACACATTTTACGGTGTCCGGCATTTTTTAGGCTAAAATGCTGGCAATTTTTTTCTCCCTCAAATGTGTTGCTGTTTGACCGGCTAGCTACACAAGCGTAATACGTAGCTCAAAATGTGAAATCAAATTACAAAAAATCAAATCGGGACATATTTTATGGTGTCTGTCATTTTCATTTTCTCTCCGTCAAATGTGTTGCGGTTTGAACGGTTAGCTACACAGACTTCATACGTAGCTCAAAATTTGAAATCATATCCAAAAAATATCAATTAATTGTGTCCGTTATTTTTAAGGCTTTTAAATTGCTGGCAATTTTTTTCTTCGTCAAATGTGTTGCGGTTTAACCGGTTAGATACACAGACTTCATACGTAGCTCAAAATTTGAAATCACATCCAAAAAATATCAATTTATTGTGTCCGTTATTTTTAAGGCTTAATTGCTGGCAATTTTTTCTCTCCTTTCTCTGTCAAATGTGTTGCGGTTTGACCGGTTAGCTACACAAACTTAATAAGTAGCTCAAAATGTGAAATCATATCCAGAAAATCAAATCGGAACACATTTTATGGGGTCCATCAATTTTTAGGCTAAATTGCCGGCAATCTTTTTTCTTCGTCAAATGTAATGCGGTTTGACCGGTTAGTTACACAGACTTTATACGTAACTCAAAATGTGAAATAATATCCAAAAATCAAATCGGGACACATTTTATGGTGTCCGTCATATTAAGGCTAAATTGCTGGCAATCTTTTTTCTCTGTCAAATGTTTTGCGGTTTGACCGGCTAGTAGCTCAAATTGCGAAATCATATCCGAATAATCAAATCGGGACACGTTTTTTTTGTCATTTTTTAGGCTAAATTGCCGGCAATTTTTTTCTCCAACAAATGACTTTCGGTTTGACCGGTTAGCTACACAAACTTTATACGTAGCTCAAAATGCGAAATCATATCCAAAAAATCAAATCGGGACACATTTTATGGTGTCCGGCATTTTTTTAGGCTAAAATGGTGGCAATTTTTTTCTCCCTCAAATGTGTTGCGGTTTGACCGGCTAGCTACACAATCTTAATACGTAGCTCAAAATGTGAAATCAAATTCAAAAAAATCAAATCGGGACATATTTTTTATGGTGTCTGTCATTTTCCAGGCTAAATTGCCGGTAATTTTGTTTCTCTGTCAATGTATCACAGTTTGACCGGTTAGCTACACAAACTTCATACGTAGGTCAAAATGTTAAATCATATCCAAAAAATCAAATCAGCACATGTTATGGTGTCCGTCATTTTTTAGGCTAAAATGCCGGCAATTTTTTTCTCTCCGTCAAATGTGTTGCGGTTTGACTGGTTAGCAACACAAACTTCATACGTAGCTCAAAATTTTAAATCATATCCAAAAAATCAAATCGGCACTAAAATGCCAGCAACTTTTTTCTCTCCGTCAAATGTGTTTCGGTTTGATTTTGGAGAAAAAAATTGCCGGCAATTTAGCCTAAAAAATGACAAAAAAAACATAAAACGTGTCCCGATTTGATTTTTTACCGGTTAGCAACACAAACTTCATACGTAGCTCAAAATGTTAAATTATATCCAAAAAATTAAATTGGACATATGTTATGGTGTCCGTCATATTTTAGGCTAAAATTCCGGCAATTTTTTTTCTCTCTATCAAATGTGTTGCGGTTTGACCGGTTAGCAACACAAACTTCATACATAGGTCAAAATGTTAAATCATATCCAAAAATCAAATCGGACACATGTTATGGTGTCCGTCATTTTTTAAGCTAAAATGCCAGCAACTTTTTTCTCTCCGTCAAATGTGTTGCGGTTTGACCGGTTAGCAACACAAACTTCATACGTAGCTTAAAATGTTAAATCATATCCAAAAAATTAAATTGGACACATGTTATGGTTTCCCGTCATTTTTTAGGCTAAAATGCCGGCAATTTTTTTTCCAAAAAAATCAAACTGGGGCACATTTTATTGTATCTGTCCTTAGACTAAATTAAAATTTAAATCAGCAGCGAAAACAATATTTGCGTTTTTAACGCGAATGTAATTTGTGCTGGAATTTTCGGGAATTCGTAATCCCGGGACCTATTTTTTTTTCTTCAGGCGGGACCCGAGATTCCCGAGATGTCTATAAACATTTGATTCTGAAATTATCCATAATTTCATTCATCAAATTATAAAAATATAATAACTAAATAAGCTTACTTAAAAAACACCTTGTCGGCTAAATCACGATTATTTAATGCAAATGTATAGTTATATAAAGAGACAGAGGTGAGAGGATCTTTTTGGATCTGGAGCATATTTATTTTTATAGCAATTTGACTATAATTTAGTATTAAAATGTGTTTAATGCTAGGTTTTTTCTGATGATAGTCTCTCTGTCTTTGTAAGTGATGACTTTCCCTTCCTGCCAATATTTGATGTGTTTTATAAGCCCGTTTGTAAGCATGCGCTGCACGTACAGCTATTTAGCTCTGGAAATTCTTAACTCTCTATGACAATATAACCAGGGAGGTGTAATAGTAATAACATCTCTCTGATATAACCAGAGAGATGTTGACACCCGGTGTTAACACCTCTCTGATATAACTATGATTCTTAAAAGTTATAAGTTATGCTGTTTTTCATATTGTATTGCACGGACGCATTCGCCAAGTTTACGGATGCGACTGTTCTGAAAGTGTTCATGTATATCCGAATCCGAATAAATCAGGGAAACCCAAACCCAAACATCAAACAAAGCATCAAACCAGTTTTCATTCCAGGCCTTCACATTGACACACAAAAAAAGACAATATCTCCGAGACAAATCAAAGCCCGATATTTATTCCATGTACTTTGGGTCTACTTCTTCGTGCGCACGATACGCCACACCCTAGCACATCCACACAATTGCAAAAATCAAAAATCGATAAGCATCTCTCTAACAGCAGTCCGGTGCTGTGACGTAAACGACAATTTGGCACCCGGTAGTTTATTTTAATGGTATAAATCGTATTGACAACTGGAACCATAGCAGTTGACGTCGAGCACCAGGCTGCTGTTAGTGGCCTAGATTTTTATTCCGCGCTTAGCGTGAGACTAAATGTGAAACAGAGACGTGCCTTCGTTTCATGACTGGAGCTCAGCATCCCACTAACAGCAGTCCAGTGCTGTGACGTAAACGACAATTTGGAACCCGGTAGTTTATTTTAATGGTATAAATCGTATTGAAAACTGGAACCATAGCTGTTGAGATCACATACCAGTACCATTGCACCTTGTGTTAGGTCATTCAGTGTATTTACTTTTCGCCCGTTGGTTTTATTGACATAACAATTTACAAAGGAAGTGGGCGTGGGCGGAGTAGTTTTTTTGATATGTGTCACCTTAAACGATCCATTAGGGTGAGAATCAATGACTTCAATATAGGTAGCCTGGTTTACACATGGGAGGAGTATGGAAGTACGCAGACTTGAATTAAGTCGGCGGCGGCGAATAGAGCGGGGGGTGGAATTAATCAGAACTTGAATTACGGGAGGGGTATGGAAGTAAACAGAACTTGAATTAAAAATCTTTTGAACATATTATTTATGTTAATTACACGCGGCGGTGAATAGAGCGGGGAGGGGGAGGGTGTAAGTAATCAGAACTTGAATTACGGGAGGGGTATGGAAGTAAGCAGAACTTGAATTAAAAATATTTTGAACATATTATTTATGTCAATTACACGCGGCAGCGGCGGCGGCGACGAATAGAGAAGGGGAGGAGGGGGTATGGAAGTAATCAGAACTTGAATTACGGGAGAGGGTATGGAAGTAAGCAGAACTTGAATTACGCGGGGGAGGGGTGGTGTGGAAGTAAACAGAACTTATATTACGGGGGGGAGGGGTGGAAGTAAGCATATCTTTAATTACCGGGAGGGGTGGAATTCAAAATTCAAAATTCAAAAACTTGAATTCAAAATCTTTTTTTCTTCTCATTGGCTCGTAATTCTTTTAAAATTATATTTTTGATATTTAAAAAAAATTGTTTTTCTCCGAATTTTGTTCCTACAAGCGAAAATGAAACCCTTATATTTCTGCCATTTCGATAAAAAAAACATGTTAAACTTTAAATCGTTTAAAATAATTATTGATGCCTAGGGCACGTGTCAGAGAAGTGACAATGTCGCAGGATCTTGCATTAAAAGACAAGAGAAAATGAGCTTTTATACACAGCTCTATGGAGAAAATTTTACATAATCGTCCATATCTCGAAAAGAAAATCATTAATTACACATTTTCTTTTTTCAAAGTAACTTTTTTGGGCAGCCTATATGCAAATCTTTTCTTTAAAAAAATAAAAATAAAACGGAACACACGTCATCACCCCGCCTACCCCATCCTTGAGGTATACTTTGAAAATTGGGAAAGGTTTCTGAAAAATCTGTTTTGTATAATGTCATAACTAATTGCCGTGTGGAAAGTGTTAACCTCAACCCATTTTGGGTGGTTTTCTCAGTTTTTAAACTCACTAGTAAAAAATATTGCCTGTCTGTATCTCCATTCATACCAGTACCACTTCACTTGTGTTAGGTCATTCGTATTTACTTTTCGCCCGTTGATTTTATTGACATAACAATTTACAAAGGAAGTGGGCGGAGTAGTTTTTTTTTATATGTGTCACCTTAAACGATCCATTAGGGTGAGAATCAATTACTTCAATATAGGTAGCCTAGTTTACACATGCAGAGCACCAGGCTGCTGTTAGTGGCCTAGAATTTTATTCTGCGCTTAGCGTGAGACTAAAATGTGAAACAGAGACAAAAATATGCTCATGCAGTAGGTATCAATATAACACACAACTTATCAAAATTTCCTTCAACCAACACCCTTACTTTTCAACATTTTTGTGCCACAAACGAGCCACGCTATAAAGCAGTAACTGGTCCGTGATAACACAACACATACGGACAAAAAAACCTAAAAATGGATCTATCAGAATCATGCTACCGAACACAGTATTCGAGCCTGGTAGTCATCTCATAAACATCAGTGTTTTATAATATGCACAATACATGACAAGTAGTCCAAATATAAATGTTGGTGTGTTACTTATGGAAAGAGGCACTCGAGTTGATGATAATTCCCTTGGCCTATGTAATCATGTAGGTTATGTACACAAAATACATGGACAAAATAATGTATTTAGGTGATTGAAAGGAGCTCAATTTAATTTAATATTTGGACTAAATCACTGCACACCAACACCTGTTTGTCTCATCTCTTGTATCATCATTCAGAGTGCGTGTGTAAACCATGGTATACGTCCACGGTGTAACAGACAGTTTTTCCTTTCTGGCCTGCTTCAGGATCTAAGTTATATTGATTTATTCGGGAAACGGTTTGCTACTCTCCAAAAGTGTGGACAGGCCCAAAACGTTTAATGAGGTGACACAATTGCAGAAACCGATTATAATAGCAATAGTATTCATAGCTAAATAAATGATTCTGGGACACTCATCAATTTGCTAACCAGAATTACTTTAATGTTTACATTGAAAATAGCTTAAACGTATACTATGAGGGTTATTCAATAAGTTCTAACTCCTACCTCATTACGGTACTTTGTTATTATAAAATCCAGTCTTATGAAGCATTACACAATTGTAACTTATGAGCTCTGCTACAAATTCACTCTAAATTGATCCGAGTATAAATTAAATGGTTGTATACTTTTCTGGAGATGCAGTGAAAACCAAACGTCTATTTAGTGTGACGGAAACGGATGAATATAACAAAGTATCGCCGAAGTGTTTTTCATAACAAAGTGAAACTGGTATAAATTAGGATTTTGTATAAATTTGTAGCTATGATTCAGAGCTATAATCTTGACAAATGTCATGAGGCTGACATTCATATTAGTGATGTTATGAGGTAGAACTTATTGAATGACCTTCGTTCGTAGTGACCAAACTGTAAATTAGTTATTGCAAATGAATGGTTATCATTTCCGCTAGTATAGGCACCTATGTTGACTTTGAAATATAATAATATTGCTTCGTTTTTTTCTTCTTCTTCTTTTCAGCAGTCAGCCATAAACACGCAACATGGACGAGAACGTTGATTATAATAATCTTGAATTCCATGAGAAACTTGGAGAAGGTGGTGGTGGAACAGTATCTCGGGTGACATTCAAGAAGCCGTTTAAAGGTTATACTGAGGCTGCAGCAAAGAGTGTGCGGGACTTACGTGAAGAGGAGGTAGAAATAATGCGCAAACTTCACCATCCAAATATAGTCGGATGGTTAGCATTTTATAAGAATGGACCACTCAATCTTATTCTCCTTGAGTATGCAAAAAATGGGTCACTACATAATTATCTGTCAGACATGACCAAACCTTTACCAGAATATCAGATGAGAAAGTGGTTGAAGGAATCAGCTTTGGCAATCAAGTATTTGCATGGACTCAATGTTTTGCATAGAGACATAAAGCCCCATAATTGTATACTGTTCAACGACAACATCTTAAAGCTGTGTGATTTTGGACTTGCCCGTACCATCGAGCAATCACAAACAACATCTACAGCAGAGAAGGGAACCTACTCATACATGGCACCAGAAATCTTCATGGGAAATAAAGAAGGACGAGCAGTCTACTCTAAACCAGGAGATATCTACTCATACGGAATGCTAACTCTACAGATCGCCAAGAGAAAAGCACCATGGGAAGAAGTGCAATTTGCTACAATGATGTTCAAAGTTACAAGTGGAGAACGACCAGCAATACCAAGTACCTGCCCTCAAGACATATCGCAGATGATACAAAGGTGTTGGGACGATGATCCTAAAAAACGACCTACAATTCAAGATATCATAGATGGTAAGTGTGCTCCACGATGATGACACATAAGCTTCTGACGGGTTTCCATTGATATTCCTTATGGTATCAGAATTGAATAAAAGCGGCTGTTCTTATTTTTTTAAAAATACACCGTTCTTATGACACCGATATCATGGGATCCAGGAGACCATGATACAGGCGAGACTGCAATGTAAAACCAGTACGTAGGGCTCATATAAAGACATCAAAAAAAGTAACGCGGCTGTTGTAAAAGCACCTATAATTTTAAAATTGTTACTCATATTCTAAAAATGAGAACACCAGGAGACGGACAATT
Organism: Ophiura sarsii; assembly: GCA_035610835.1. Taxonomy (NCBI): domain Eukaryota; kingdom Metazoa; phylum Echinodermata; class Ophiuroidea; order Amphilepidida; family Ophiuridae; genus Ophiura; species Ophiura sarsii. The sequence goes on along the minus strand of CM069449.1, from coordinate 479,620 downwards.
TAATTACGGTGATTTTGACACCTTGTTTGTTAAAATCGATAAAGTATAAAGTATATGTGCTTACAGATAAAAAGTGCCATTTCCATTGTTGCATTAACTCCTATTGAACTTTCTGATTCAGCGTGAAGATAATAGCGGGAATTTTGATTAGCTGTTCTTGTTGTGCTGTAAACTTGATTAGCATAATCCGGGGCAAATTTAATGGGGATGACAGGCGTACTTCTTTACAATTAAAAAGGATGAATTTAAAACTCCAAATGCTCAGAAGGTCCGAAAAGACAGAAAGGACAGGTCATCGCCATGGACAAACTATCAAAATTCCCCCTATTATCTTCACGCTGAATCAGAGAGATCAATAGGAGTTAATGCAACAATGGAAATGGCACTTTTCATCTGTAAGCACATACCGCGACAACAATACTTTATCGATTTTAACAAACAAGGTGTCAAAATCACCGTTATTAAATTGTCCGTCTCCTGGTATTTTCATTTTTAGAATATGAGTAACAATTTTAAAATTATAGGTGCTTTTACAACAGCCGCGTTACTTTTTTTGATGTCTTTATGTATAAGGGACGTATGACTTGTATGATGAGTCGGCTTATATTTAGCAACATACTCATAAGTACAAACACCCACAAGTAAAATTGAACTGAGAGCAATACACACATTTCTATGATATATTGTCGAAATATTTGCGTTCGTCTCCGTTCAATTTTTAGTGGTGTCTTATGCACAAGTCACTTACATTTATGATGCTAACTGGACTTGTTTTGTAGTCGAGACTAAGCTAACATCATCTTGCCTCAGATGATCTTGTACCGGTGGTTTCAACGAATATGGGAATTAGCTACAGAAGCGGGGAATGAATTTTCGACAACCACAATTAACAATAGTAGGCCTACTTGGGCGACATGAATATGCTATCGTTGTAAATACGTGTAATTCATGTATTCCGACAAAACGTTAATCATACGAAATAAGTATTCAGAAGAGAATCGGCCTTTATCAAATTCGCAAACTGGAACCCACACCGATGTCAAGGGATAGGGTATGTTATGATACAGGTAAGGCTGTACTGTTAAACCAATACGTTGGGCTTGACTGTACATGTATACGTGACTTGTACGTAAGATGCATCACATGTATCTACTAAAGCCTGATGTTTTTATCTTCAATTCTCCCCTATATATTAATCTCAGGTATATACTCTTTCTGATTCTTAAATATAACGAATTGTTTGGCTTAATCAACTCTACCGTCATGTATGCAGTTTTTGGGGACACGCTGATCTTTACAATATAGTTATCTGCCAACAAACTAAATTATAACCGGGCTGTTATTAAATCATTTCCAACTTAAGATCAACTTTAATTCATGTTCATTTGCCTAAACTTGTGTTTTCCCTCTAGGGAGATTAGAATATGTAGGCCTACCAATAGAAGAGCAAACAGGTACTCCATCGATATCAGGGGATACAGTGGATACAGGAGACCATGATACAGGTAAAGGGTGCGCTGTAAAATCAGTGCATAGTGCTTATACAGCTGGGTTCAAATACTAGAAAGCTTATAACTGAAAAAGTAGGGAACATAACAAATTAATATCCAGGAATATTATTGTAAATATACAGGAAAGTGATATCAATGAACATCGCAGAAAATGCATGTATTTCATATTTTATATGTGGATTATCTCCATGTTTCAGATACTCATCAATCAAGAGGTCGTGGTAAAAAGAGAAAATCATGTAAGTCAATAAAATATCAATCTTGATCTTTTTTATACCTATCTTAATCATAATTTACCAGTCTGCTCCAGAACGGGAGCGCGTTCGGCTTGAGGGCGTGCTATTTAGTGACGCACTGCCGTCAATTTGTACACATGTGATGCATCAAATAATGGGAGTCTGTCTATTGCTGGGTGACGAATAAGTTAGATATTACAATAGAGGGCGGGTTTGGGAACGGGCCTGCGTTTCCAAGGGAACAGCCTCCCGTCATAGATTGAAAAGAAATCATATTTTGCTGATTTTCAACCAACCGTAAAGTAAGTCTCTTATCTCTGAGACAATGTTATAAATATTATTACTATACAATACTGCAAGGCTTATATTTAATGTACACATTATCATACTTAACCTATATTAATTTTATCGTGGTTGTCTTAAATATAGAGAATTTATTTTTTGCAAGTTTTCAGCCATTCGCTATTTTAAGTATTACAAGTTCGACCCACTCAAAAAATCTGAGCATCATTTTGTTATCTTTTGTGTTTATTATCATTTCATAATTATCATTTTCATACATCCATTTTCACATCTCAATAATTTCCAATATTTTCACATAATATTCATATTACATGACTTTCAATATTTTCACACGTGTTCTACCGAAACAAGACACAATTGGGCAAGATATCAAAATTGAGTTAGTAATTGATTATTGAAGTAGAAATCTTCAGCTTTACAATGGTACTTTCTTCCCAAAGCGGAGTTAAATCATTTTCACTCCAAACTGAGATATCGTCCTTTAAAGATGTACTTACAAATACAATGTACTTACAATGTACTTTAAAATATTTTTTTAAATAAACTTCTTTTTTTTTGGTTTGATTTTTTAATCTGAAACTTTCACAATACTGTTATAAACACTCTGAAGATTAATTATTTACAAGAAGCTCAAATTCCCAAAATATTACCCCCAATTATCATCGCTCAAAGAAGAGGTGTGCGTACTTGATGGGACAATTGCATGATTAGGGTTGCGTAACAAGACCTTTCTCCTTGTGTATTAGCTTCATGCCTGGTTACGCTCCTGCCGATCAGGTGCTACCATAGTGCTACTCAAGTTGTATAACTCGCGTCAACATAATATTAGTACAGAATTCGCTCTTTGCACGGTACAGCCTCAAACGGAATCAGATTGAATAGAGGTGTTGCATAAATGTTTGTCAATTGCTGGTTATGACTCATGATTTTATAAGTAATAACTTATATTAGGCAATACTTGGCAAACAGACAGATGATTTATTCGCCAGCAGTGCATTCATGCTTGAGGTATTGCTCTCATCCTTGCACTCGTGCACTCATGCAAGGTCTCCAGCGATTATCAAGTATGAATGCACTACTATATACGGTTTGTATCCTTACCATAAAATTAATGTGTCAACTTTAAAGCTTCTGATATTGCAGCCCGGGGAGAACAACACTTGCCTCAAAATGAAGGACAACATATCGCCCAAGGAATTCAAGGACAAAATATCGACCAAGGAATTCAAGGACAAAATATCGACCAAGGAATTCAAGGACAACATAGACCTCAGCAGCATCCTGAAGAACAGCAATTATCTCACCACGTGGTACCAGTTGCAGTAACAACATCCCGTGATCAACGTATCCAGGGGACTTCATCTCCACCCCAAGACATTGATGAAATTAGTAAGTGTTAATAAGATTGATGTACTAAAAGTAAAACGATCGTGCGAATTAGTTATTTAAGGTCCCGAATACTGCGCTTGAATGAAGTAAAAAGAGCCACTTCCAATAAACAACGTGCACTCATGCAAGGTCTATGAATGCACTTCTATTTGTATACGGCTCATATCCTTACCATAACCTTTCATAAAAAACTCTAAACTTTAAAGCTTCTTATATTGCAGCCCCGGGAGAACAAAACTTACCTCATATTGAAGGACAACATATCGCCCAAGGAATTCAAGGACAACATAGACCTCAGCAGCATCCTGAAGAACAGCAATTATCTGACCACGTGGTACCAGTTGAAGTAACAACATCCCGTGATCAACCTATCCAGGGGACTTCATCTGTACCCAAAGGCATGTATGGACTAATTAGTAAGTTTTAATCTTTGTAAACTGTTCCCCTTTTTGCCATTTCCTTTACCATTCTTGCCATTGCGTTGCCCTTCTTGCGCTTTCTTTAACCTTCTTGCACCTTTACTACCCTGTTACTACCCTGTTCTATATATGAGGTGACCGTTGTTTACATCAGTAGTGCTTACAAATTGATTAGCGCCTGGTCTAAAGACATGCTATAGGTACTAGTCCATGGACTACTGCATACATATTGCATACTATTCGAAAGCAAATGACACACATCACTGAGCGCCAATTTTAAAAGCACATGCTCTTATGGTGCGTACGCATACTGCCGGGCAACCAGATTTAGTGCCTGGTCTCTCACTGTGCTTAGGTATGCAGACCATGACTACTGCATTATTACACCGTAAGCATTGTAAGTAATGATCAATCAAGTGTGAATTAAAGCACATTCCCTATAGGTGCGCACGCATACTGCCGGGCACTACGTCACCGGTCACACCATCTATAGCAGTATTATAGTGATTTAGTGACTCGCGCGCTATACCAGCAATTATATGATTTGTAGTGCCGATGGTTAGAGTTTTAATGTATTCATGTATTCATGTATCTCAGAATGTCGGTACTGATTATTAATTTACAATCAGCTAACATACAATTTCCTTGTTAGGATTTGTTTGCGTTAGTGTTCAACAAAAGAAAGTATACCACTTTGTTTATGTCACTTTGAGTAAATTTTAATTTGTTGTTGACCAAACAGGCTAGATAGGCATTTAGATGAATCTTTTAGGCATAATTTGATACCAAATTTGCCCCCTAACAACAAAGATAAATCATGATTAGCACCATTTAAAGGAAAATATCCCATTTTCAAAAGTCGCATTTCCAATACACAGCACGAGAAGATTTGGTTAATCTGTCCATGTTCTACCCATCCATAACATAATCCTTTACATTCAAGCCCGCGCATTGAGGGATTTGCGCGGTGATCAGTACGGGATAAATACGGAATGTGTGTGTTAACAATTGGCCCTTAAAAGATTTAAATTTGATGCGCTCCCGTATGGGTAACCAGAGTAATTAATCCATGAGAGGCGATGGGCTATCATACTTGTCAGCAGAGAAAATAAGTTTCTCTATCTCTCTCAGCAGAGAAAATAAGTTCTCTATCTCTCTTACCTATTTATCTCGTCCCACTATGAGTTTCCCATCGTCAGCCTGCTTCGATATAAATTGCTTAACTCATTTTCTTCTAGTTCTTAGAAAACAACAAAAGTATGAAACCTGTTACCTATGTACCTGTTACTCATTTTGCATTATTGATGGATGGATATTCATTATGTGGATTGAGGCTTGTATTGTTGATACCTCAATTGGCGTGCATGTATGCACTAATCCAAGTCATATAGAAACAGACATACAATAATTTGATTAATTCCATGGATTTTCAATGCAAATTCAATAATGCAAAATGAGTAACATGTTGGAGTGATCTGGTGGCCCTTTTGCAACAAATCTCTTCATTTATCAACACTTTTGATTGGTCAATGACTTAGGTATTATAACAGCATGTGCATAATGTAATGAAGTCATGATTTATGCAAAAAAACTCAATTTTGCTGACAAGTGAGTTAGGCAATTATCGAAGCAGGCTGACGATATCGTTCTTATCATTATCTTGTGTTATGGTTTGTTCATAGATAAGAGGTTATCCAGCGCCGCCATATCTGGTAATATTGAAGAAGTTTCGAAATATCTTCAGTTAGGCGCTCAAGTCAATTCCAGGCATGGGTGGGTAAGTGTCCATGATAGTTGTGATATCCTAAATTTTGTTTGGTAACTGAGAAGATACTCTGATATGGAATGTTCATTTTACTGATCCAAAGTAAAAGGTACTCACGTGTACGTTTCGGATACGACTGTATCCTTTGTCAACACTTTTGATTGTGATGATCTTGACGACTCATGACGCTTTTTGCAGTCTTGGAGTTGCCAGTTGATTTATCATCTGGGGATTTTTTACCAGATGATAACAGATCATCAAAAACGTGAGTGAGGAAGTACTGCCCCTCGTCGCGATTCATCGTGGAGGTCCCTCGCTTCCTTATCTCTATTGCCTCTCTAATCCATCTTTTACATCGGTCTTGCTCCGTGCCTAAGACCCTAGCCTCATCCCATCCGATGTCGAGAGCGAATTGATACTACCATTGTACAAAATGGGTTGACTTTCCTAATTGGTCATAATTCCCTAATTGATGATGGATTGTTCTCATTTGTTCAGAATTTTAAACTTCGTTAGTTGTATTTTACAATTAAATCAAATTGGTCATTGTTCAATGGTTTCAATATGGAAATAATCCATGCTGAAAGAGAGTCCTAATTTTTCGATTTACTTTTTATTTAAAAAATGCTCAAAATGAGATCCAGCATAAGAATATTCAGATTGTACGGTGTCTTCAATTATTACTCTATTACTCTACCAATGTTCGTAATTTGTGATCTTGATTCTATATGCGTTATCAATGGAGAACCATATCAAAAAGAAAAATCGAAATTAGAAACCTCAGTTACTTCTTGTAGAGTCCGAGTGGATATAACAAATAGGATACAGAAAATAGTGGAATTAAAGGTGTAACCACATTCTCTTAGTTCCCCACTAGCGAACCACGCATGGTAAAACAATCAAGGCTGTTAGGACAAGGAAAGTCAAGGTTGAATTTATTCAAAGTAACAGGGCCTGTCACTCAGGCTAATCCCCTAATTTTAGTAACGCTATTGTGTCATCTAGCTCATTATTACATGAATGTATGGCTCAACCTCCCTGGCTGATATTTCCAGCAGAGAGTTGGCGTGGTTATGTCTTTAACGAAATCACGTTTTACAGACCGGATACTAGCACCAAAGTTTGCACGAATCTTCATTAAGTCAAACAATTGATTTTGAAAGGGATGCTCATTTGGCAGATGATTGGAACCTAAGATGGCGGCTAAAATTTAAAATGGTGTCCATATATTGCACATTAAATGTTTATATGCATTGAAAAATATTTGATTAGTGCTAATAGTGTACTAGTGTGATACAAATATAATACGAATACACTATATTGATCAAAATTACAATATGGTCGGTAACATTCAAAATGGCGGCTGCTTGATACCTATAGTATATATCAATGATACTTTTTTTATATAAAGAGTAATTCTTGACAAAAGGAATGTTGTGGTCGATGTGTTATAACTGATAGAAGATATATGAAGATGGTAATTATCTAATATGGCCGCCAAAGAAGATATAATTGGTCGGTGATGTAAGACTTGCTATTAAAAACGCATTATTTTGTACCAATATTTCTGGAGATATTTGGGGTTCATCCACTTAATCATACGCACAATAAATGCAAATAGTTATCAATTAACTGGCAGTCATCCAGTCTAAGAAATATCTGCCTATTATAATACAATGAAAGCATCCTTATTCCTGATTTCTTACTATTTGGCACATTTACATTTACAAATGCCAGTGCATTAATGATTAAAAGACCTGCGAGTGCATATTGAACAGTTCCATCTGCATACACTTGTTATAAACCCTCTGCATGTATCTGGCACCTTGGGGATAGTTAACCAAACCGGACTCCAAACACCGTGTGCCTGTTTCCATTCAAAACTTCCTGGAGTAGGTACATGTTGTCTCGTCCTGTTACTTGTAGCCCATCTACCCATCTGATACATGTCCCGATTTGAATGTTGAAGAAGTGCATCACGCAATAAAAAAATGAAATTTGTTGGTAACAGCATATTGTCTGTTGTTTTCCTATGTTGAATTTTCCATAAAATATGGTAACAATAATAAACATAGTAATACCTTTGTTATAAAAGAAAGGTAGCCCTCCCCTCGTCGTATGCTTTCCAAGCACATAAGTTTGCCCTTATAACATTCACAGGGCTTTGGACTCGGTTCTCCTCTTTACCCATACCGAACGCTGTCCATATATGTTGTATCATGGAATGTGAGGTAAGAATAAGCTTTACCAAACTGCAGTTGTGCCTAACTGCAATTTCTATATGGGATTGCTTAAGTAGTGACATAATAACCAGATTGTCAAGGACAAAATAAATCAATGGGATAGTAAAATAGAGAGACCCTATGTCCACCCAGATGAATCTAACGGATCTCTCTTTGTTCGCCACAAGTGCCATCTCTGCGTGCAGTCCACAAAACATGCGATGTTAGTTCACTGTCGTTCTTCTATCAAAGCATCTGCCAAATTGTTTGGGTATGATTCTATCATGTGGCATTCTGGAACCACAACAGACGGAACTTTTAGAGCAACTGTACATTCGCATAGTCTGGTAGATTAAACTATTTGTCACTGGTTTCCTGTGTGGATGTTCTAAGTAGTGGCCTCATATTGCTAAATTTAGTCTTGGTGGGAAATTAGAAAACCGTGAGGCATGATTGTGATTCCGTTAGGGCCTGTTACTCTAAATTATTCCAATATAGCAGCTCGTCCAGTAATGACTTTGAGCTAGCAGGTAACGAATCATATTAATTATCATAATAGGTTGAGAATAGAAAGTTTCACACTGTATTTCAAAACATATTTCGTCAAAGCATTAGTGTTATTCATTGCAGCGGCCATTTTGGATAGCGGCCATCTTTTAATCTTGTGGTTGTATGTTACATAACATTATCTAGTATACATAAACATAAAATAAAGGTCAGTGTATATAATCGGACAATCGTTTTTCGTTATTTCGTTTTCAACACGGTAGGCAAAAAACACAAATATGATCATTTTCCGTTTGACTGTCACAGTAGAAAAAATAAACAAGAGATGCAAAATGAAATATGAAAAACAAAGTAGTTGACTCATATTGACTCGAACGTAGTTGACTCATATTGTTTTTCTTGTTTGCAAATGAAGTTATAAAAACGAATGTTTCAAACTTACATTTTCCTACTTTTTTTTTGTATTTGTGTTAGTAAAAAGAATCATTAACATACATGGCAATTTTAATTTTTTTCTTGTTTCAAAATGTATTAAAAAACCGAATGTTTGAAACAAGATCAAATTAGGTTTTTCTATTGCCCTTTGGTTACAATTCTGGTTGAAGAATGAAAAACGAATACACTTGTTTATTTCGTTTTTCTTATATGAAAACGGATAAGAAAAACGAATATTTGTATTTATTTATTTTTCTTCTGATTGATTTTTACACTTTATTTAGAGAAAGAAAAACGAATGTGGAATGGGGTTGATCTTTTTAGTATTCCTTAGTTGAAAATAGAGTAATAAAACCAAACGTTAAAAATTCTAGTTTTTCTCTTGTTTGTTTTTTCTACTGTGACAGTCAAACGGAAAATGATCCTATTTGTGTTTTTTGCTTACCGTGTTGAAAACGAAATAACGAAAAACCATTGTCCGGTTATATACACGGATCAATAAACTACAGATATATCGTACGTTATTATTTTGGGACTTCACGTATAAAATCGTTGTATAGTAATAGATAATTTCACAGTAGCCGCCATGTTGGATTCAAAAATTAACTTTTGATATAACCAACAAAGCATATCCATGTAAGATAATTCCACAGATATAATACATCCTTCCATTTTTTTTATCTTTTAAGTTTATTAATCACCATTCCTTCATTCAGTTACAAATTCTTCATGATTGCAAAAATCTTCACTTTTTTATCATAATCACGACATGTTCAGTTTAAATTACAAACCTATTACATATTCTTACTATTCCCTGTATCTTCTATGATGTGCAGCTTCTGAATATGATATAGTTTCAAGTTACATATCTCATTGTATCTCAATTGATCATGATAATGATTAATTATTTCTTGATTACACTATTTTCTATCATAATCGCATACATATCAAAAAACATGTTCAGTTTAAATTACAAACCTATATTCTTACTATTCTAAATATGATATAATTTCAAGTTACATATCTCATTGTATCTCAATTGATCAATGTAAATTGATATGCTACTTAAGTGTCAATTAATTTTCTGAATCTCAATTCTGATTTGAAAAGAAGTAAGAGATTGGGATGATTCCCATCTAAATTTACTAATTGACAATTTTGCTATCATAATTATACTAAACTGCTCACAAAAAGTTAGGAAACTTTTTTTAATCAAGTGTATTTTTATTATTTGTTACCCTCTTGTATTATGTTGCATATCAATGGAAAGCTGAAGTGTTCTTCTTTAAAATTATACCACATACCACACCTCTATACATAATACAAATAATAATGCAGATAAAGGACATCCTTGCCTTACCCCTTTGTTTATAGGGGAAAATTCAGAAACATGTCCATTATGGGTTATACAGCTACTTATATCATTATACAGAGTTTCTACCCATTTTATGAAGCTAGGACCAAAGTTTAAAAATTTCAGAGTTACCATCATATACTGTCAAATGCTTTACTAAAATCTAAAGCATAATAACTCCAGATGTGTTTGCTGTTTGTGTATACCTTTAAAAAACGTCTTCAATTAGTCTAGCATTTTCACCTATAAAACGCCCTTTAATATATCCTGTCTGGTCAGAATCAACAATTTTGGATATGATTGTTTGCATTCTATTTGCCAAAGCCTTCGTAGCTATTTTATAATCAACATTCGTTAATGTAATTGGTCTCCAGTTTGACAATGAATCACGTGGTTGGTTTTTGCCTTTGTGTATTAATGTTATTATACCTTTCCTTTGATTTCGACCTAGTTGGCCATTTGTATAACCTTCATTTAATGAGTTCATAACAAAAACACCTACTTCATTCCAAAAGTGTTTATAAAATTCTGTGGTCAGTCCATCATAACCCGGACTTTTATTAGTTTGCATATCGTCTAGTGCTTTTTTACATTCCTCTAAGGTAAGTATACCTTCGCATACCATTTGATCATTGTCATCCAAAGTATTACAATATACGTTTTTAACAAAGTCTTTAAAATCAGCATCGTTTACTTTTTCATCTATACAGTACAATTCCTTATAATATTAAAGTACTTGTTGTTCCAATAACTGGTCTGGATCTGTTATGACAGTACCATCGTCCTTTTGAAGAGAAGTTATTGATTTATTTACAATATTTTTCCGTTCAAGATTTAAGAAGTATTTGGTACTCTTTTCACCTTCGTTGTAACCATTGTTCGCTTGATCTAATTTTAACACCTTCTTGTATAGCTTTCCCAAGCAATTTCTAAATTCTGTTTTGCTTTAATATTCATTTGTTGGGTTTCAACTGAATTGTTTTCTTCAGCTGATCAGCTGCTTTTTGCAAACTTTCTTCTAATCTTGCAATTTTTTGGTTTATCTTTATTTTTATTCATACAAAACATAATGCTAAAACTTCTAATCTTATTTTTATATAAATCCCACAACATACAATGATTAAGTAAGTCTCCATATTCTGCTTTTAAATTTTTGATTAAAAGTTTAAGTTCCGCTGGTTTTATATAACAGTTCTGATCATCATGTCTTACTAAAGTGGGAATAAACAAATAGTCTAAAGTAGATTGGCATGATGGATTACTTCGTTGCCATGTAAATCTGTTTTCATTGACATGTTTGACTTTCCATGCGTCTTCGCAATTTAATTTGCTCAGAAGCTGTTTAAACTTCTCTTTAATTTTCAAATTAGTGTTTTTATATAAATCGAAATTGAAGTCTCCGTCCAATATGTTAATGCCATTTAAATTATGTTGTTGAATTTGATTACTCAGTATATCAATGAAATTGGCCTTTTCATTGTCTTTGTTCGGTCCATAAATATTCCAAAGATTATAGATAACCTCATTTACTGTTGCATTAATATATAAAAATCTACCGTTTACATCTTTTACCATTTTATTTACTTTAATATTTAAAGATGGCGAAACCAATATCAGCAAACCTTTACTATGATTTGTACCGCAATTTATATACATTTCTCCTCTCCATTCTCTTTTCCACTCTTGTAGGTAAGTTTCAAGACAATAAGCTTCTTGTATAAAATACAAATCAGCCTTTTCTTTTTTTAGCCAACGAAAAATTGAAATTATTTCGGTTTTGTAACGCAAACCACGAACGTTAAGGTAATAACCGTGGTCATAATAGTAGGTACATGTATTTCCACTATATACAAATATTTCTCCCCACTGTCTGACATGTTTGGGTCTACATGTTGGGGTAGAATCAGATTGTCACAGCGCCCTTTCTTACTTATGCTTGCATTTGCTTCTACATAACCAGGAGAAGTTTGCTTCCTTTTGTTTTTTCTTCTTGCTTTTGGGAGTTTTTCCTTTGGGAGTGACTGCTGGTGATGAACCCATCAATGTTTTCTGTACCAGAACTTTTCTAGTTTCTTTGATTTTTGCTGCGATCGTTTCCGTTTGAGACACACTATTCCGATCAGCATCAGCATCCGAGGCTTCTTGATCATGTTCATGTTCAATGTGTCTGCCATTCTGTGTACCAGATTGGTCTTCTTGTGTTGTTTCATGCTTATGTTCTTTCTGTGAGCTCTGTGGTATGTCTGGAAGTCTTGTGATCACCTTATCAGGAACAGCATGTACTTCGCTACCTATTTTGTTGGGCATTGCTTTGTCCTGTGGTTGATTTTTCTGTGATCACCCATGTGTCCACGGTTTTTTTGCAATTGTATCACGGGTCTAATACATACATCCCATCATTAAAACTATATTTTCATCATACATTTAGGTTGATATTATCCCATTTTATGGAATTTGACCATTTTTGCAGCCACTTAGGGAACCATTTCTGGGGACATTTTGGCAGCCATTTTGAATTTTGAACTATGTTAACAAAGCAAAAATACTCGATATGAATTACTAGTGGTCCAATACATACATCTCATCGTTAAAACTATATTTGATCATACATTTCTGTTGATATTATGCTATTTTATGGAATTTTGACCATTTTTGGCCATTAATTTGGCGGCCATTTTGGTTTTAAAGTATGTTAACAAAGCAAAAATACTAGATATGAGTTACAACTGGTCTAATAAATACATCCCGATATTAAAACTATACTTTCATCATACATTTTGGTTGATATTATACCATTTTATGGAATTTCGAGTCATTTTGGGACCCATACATCCCATTGTTAAAACTATATTCTGATCATACATGTTGGTTTATATATGACAATATATGGAATTTTACCATTTATGGCGGCCATTGTGGCGGCCATCTTGGATTTAGATGTGTCAACAAAACAACATTTCTGGATATGAGTGTCTAGTGTTCAAGACTGCGTTATTTACATCCAAACGTAAAAACTATATTCTGATCATACATGTTGGTTTATATATGACAATATATGGAATTTTACCATTTTTGGCGGCCATTTTGGCGGCTATCTTGGATTTAGATGTGTCAACAAACAACATTTCTGGATATGAGTGTCTAGTGTACAAGACTGCGTTATTTACATCCAACAGAGTTTCCAAACTTCATCATAAGTTTAATATAAGAGTGCTTTTTGTTGGCGGCCATTTTGAAAATGGTTGAAAACTCATATAGGCTGTCCCAAAATGATTAGTACTCATCGATGCCCAAAGTTCAATAATTTTTTTCATCATCAAAATCAATCAAATTAGATCCGTTGTTTTTCTAACATATTTGCTATACTTTAGCCTTTCATTACAATTTTAGATCATGAATAACGGACATATTTTAATGAAGTTACACTCCATTGTGTAAGACGGGTGATTTCACCTTTTTGGCAAAGTGCAAAAAAATGTGTTTTTAAACAGCTTGTTTGAAAGAAACTACTAGATATGAACTGTGATCATAGATCACGAATATTAGTCGAGCGTGTTACATGTTGACCCCATCGATAGTTAGTGTGTGAAACTCGGCGTGAGTGAGAAATCTCAACGTGGTTTTGTCCGCTAGGGCGATAAAGTCAAAGACCAGATGACGAAATGCGTTGTATGCAGAAAGCAACGCTGCCAGCTAAGTCAACAAATGATGGCTGACCTGCCAGCCCAACGTGTCAAGCCAGATAACCCACCGTTTACCTATACAGGTATGGATTATTTTGGTCCATTCGAGATCAAGCAGGGGAGAACAACAAGAAAACGCTATGGAGTATTGTTCACTTTGAGATAGCAGATAGTATGAACACAAGTGCATGCATTAATGCCATACGGCGATTTTAAGCGAGAAGAGGATCTGCTAAGGAGATTACCTCTGACAATGGTAGCAACTTGGTAGGCGTCAGTCGGGAGCTGCATGAAGCCTTGAAGGAGATGGATGAAGAAGCTATCCGAATGTACACCTGCAATCAAGGAATAAAGTGGAATTTTAACACCCCTACAGTATCTCATCAAGGAGGTGTATGGGAGTGGATGATTCGTACGGTGAGGAAAATTCTTCACGCCATGCTGACTGAGCAGCACCTGAAAGTAGCAAGGACTGATGATGAGCTTCAGACCCTCACGTGTGAGGTAGAGATGACAATAAATAATAGACCGTTAACGAGAATGTCGGAAGATCCAAGAGACTCTGAAGTGTTGACCCCGAACCACCTGCTACAATTACGCAACCCATGCTACCGCCACCTGGAGTATTTAATAAAAAATATACTTATGCCATACGACGATGGTGATGAACGATGAAGTCCAATTTCTATATAGCTGATTTGTTCTGGAAAAGATGGGTAGCAGAGTACTTGCCCATGCTACATACCAGGCAAAGGTGGCTACAACCCAAGAGAAACCTGACAGATAACACTGCTCCTCGTAACTCATGGCCAATGGACAGGGTTCAAAAAATCAACGTAGGAAACAAAGGACTTGTGCGCAGCAACTGTGAAAACCAAAACGATTTCAGATTCAGATTACAAGTCAATAGGGCTGGACCATTCCAGTTTTGCTTGTAATGTTTGACATGCATATTCAAGCTTCCAAGGTGGTCACATACATGTGTGTGCAAGGCGGCTGCCAAAACCATAAAAGGGCCTGTTGAACAAACATATGTGTAACTTAACATTGACAGCAGGAGTTGTTCATGTATGCCCTAGCACATACCAGCTCATCGATCAAGCAAGCTGATAAATATCAATCAAATAAGAGATCATCCAGGGATACAGTAAGCCAAATCCCAGTGTTTATGCTCATTTGGATTCAAGTTTCAAAAAATTGGGCAGCAATTTGTGGGTTTGTGTATTGTGTTTTATTGTAGTTCAAATTGGTATTTGGGGAGCTGCATTGAAAAATAGTGGATGTTACAATCTAACGCGAAATTTCATTGGATTTGCTCATATAATAACAGAGTTATGGGCCAAAAACTGAAATTAGATGATTTTCTTAAGCGTTTTTTATACACAATCATAGAAAAAAAGGTGTTCGAACACTGACCCTAATTGCCATGCTTATTGGACCATAACAGGCACGCTATTTGAGTCACATGAAAATCAAAACTTGTTTCTGGTAGCCTGAAGTATCCCCTTACTCATATCCCTCCCCTTCCCCACCGATCAATGTTGCGAGGCCCTGTGCTGATGGTGGGCAAATTGTGGGATTCAACATTGATCAGGGGGAAGGAGGAACATTTTACATTACACCTAAAAAGTGTTCGAACACTTTTTTCTAACATTGTCTGAGGTTTCATAAATATGCGGTATCATGTATCACGGTATTCATCATAACTTACGAACCACTCGATCGATTTCAACGAGATTTACGTATGTTTTTACTCACATAATGTGCAATACATTCTGACAAAATTGTTACATTTGACAACTTACTTTTTAGGGAACGGTTACTTTTATCAACGTTTTAGCACATTTCAACGCATAAATACCGGTCTAAAGCGACACACACAAGACGCACACGGTGAATATTGTATATAAATGTTGCACAAATAATTATGTAAAGTAAACAATGATACTACTTACAATAATTACGAACTATATAACCACATAAAGACAGTAAATAAATAAATAAATAAATAAATACATAAAAGTGGATCAGGGAAAGAAAGAATGAAAGAACATATTATATAAAGAAATAAAAAGAGATCGGAAAGGCACCAATGAAAAATTGAAAGTTGAAAAAATGAATGCAATAAATAGAAGTAATTGTAGTTGTATATAATTGGCACAGAGAGACTGCGAAGACATGTCGGGTTTACTAGGGGTTGGACGGTGGTTGGGTGGGGTTGGGGTGGGGTTGGTTTGGGTGGGGTGGGGTGGTGTTGGGGTGGGGTAGGTGTGATATTCAGTGGCAAGCAGAATTTATAGCGAGTAGGACTACCGATATTTGACCATTATTACAAGCTCATCGCAGTTAAGTCGCGGGCATTGATTGAGTTAAATGTCGGGTTGGGCGGGGGTCTGGTGGTGGTGGGATGGTGGTGGGGTTGGGTGGGTTGGTGTTGGTGGAGTTGGGTGGGGTTGGGTGGGTTGGTGTTGGTGGAGTTGGGTGGGGTGGAGTTTGGGGGGTAGGTGTGATATTCAGTTGCAAGCAGAATTTAATAGCGAGTAGGCCTACTGATGTTTCACCATTAATTTTGATTACAAGCTCATCGCAGTTAAGTCGTGGGCGCTGATTGGGTTAAATGTTTCACGTAATTCAATGCTCTTCTTTTAAATTGCTTTTGCTGGTCAGCACCGGCATCTACATTCACTGATGAAGACACGTCATGTGGAATATGGGCCTAATACAAAAAGTGTAAGTCTACGCGAAACTTTTTTTGTTGTTGTCCAACATGAAACTATCTCTTGTTTTGTATTAGAGTTTAGAGGCAGCTTCCGACACTGTGGAACTACTCGTCTTCTGTATGGTTTTGTTGCAAATTCCTGTGCTTGCACATATCTCAGGATAGCGTTTTCAGCACTTTCTATCTCTTCCAGAGTGAGTGTCTTGTTTACTTTTACAGAGCACTTTTGACTATTCTGCCTTGACTTCTGAAGCAAATATTGTCCGTACTTATGCCACCAGGCAACTGCCCTTTGAAGTTTCTTCCAATCACTGTGATACTCCAGCAATTTATAAGTAGCAGCTGTTTGCTCCTCTGACTGTACCATACTGGCATTCACTTCTGTGACCTGTGCAGAATTTTCATTTACCAGGTCTTCAACTTCTTTTCTTTTGGTGGAGTTTACTTCAAAATCAGTCCACTCTGTCTCTGCTTGACTTAGAAACTCTGGTCCCTTCAGCCATTCTTCTTTGCTAATTAGTTGATCTACTGTGAGTCCACGAGAAGCATGGTCAGCAGGGTTCAAATTTGTTGGAATATACTTCCATTGCTTCACATCTGATTCGCTTCTTAGCAGTGATACTCTATTTGCGACAAACACTTCGTAGCGCGATCTTTCATTGGCTAGGTATTTCAGCACGGTTTGACTGTCGGTCCAGAAGGTTGTTTGGTCAATGTTCATGTCAATTTCTCTCTTGATCATGCTGTCAATTTTTACAGCCGATGCAGCTGCAGTAAATTCCATTCTTAAATACTATTGTCTGAGATTTCAAAGGGGCTACTCTAGCTTTCCCTGACACGAATTCACTGTGGATCTGCCCTTTGTCATTAACAAATCGCAAATTACGGTTCCATAACCTTCAGAACTAGCGTCGGCAAAATGATGCAGCTGTGTTTTCACCACTTGACCAAAGCTTGGAGGCATGAAGCATCTGTTCAGTTTAACATTCTCTAATTTAGGAAGGTCATTCAGCCATGCTTTTCACTTCTTCTGCTGATCTTCAGGGATGGGCTCATCCCAGCCTATCTTTTCACGACATACTTTTTGCAATATCATCTTGGCCTTGAGAACGAATGGAGCCGTCACTCCGAATGGATCGTATATCGAACTCATCACCGAAAGAATGTTCCTTCTGGTTGCCAATCTATTATTTTCTTTCATGCAGAACTGTAGTTGATCAGATTCAACACACCACTGTACACCAAGTGCTCTTTCTACTGGTAGGCTATCGTAACTGACATCTAATTTCTTGACTTCTTTGGCTCTGGCTTCAACAGGAATAGATTCCAGCAACTTTCGGCTATTACTTATCCACTTTGTCAAATTGAATCCGCCTTCTGATAATAATTATGTGATACTGTGAGCCAATTCGATTCCCTCTTCTTCAGTAGCTACAGACTTTAGGAAGTCATCGACGTAGAAGTGGTTGTTTACTGCATCGGTCACTTCATTGTCCGTTGCCGTCTTCTTTAGTGCATAGTTTGCACAGGTAGGGCTGGACACTGCACCAAACAGGTGCACTTGCATGCGGTATTCCTCCGGGTCATTACATAGGTTCCCATCAGGCCACCATATGTAGCGTAACATGTCACAGTCATTTCTATTCACTCTCACCTGATAAAAAATCGCTTCAATGTCAGCCATCATAGCCACAGGTTGCTGTCTCCAGCGTAGTAGTACTCCATACAGTCTATTGGTCAAATCAGGCCCTGGAACAGGTTTTTTTTTTAATTAAATTTTTTGGTTTGCAACATATTACATCAAAATACATTTCTAAGCTTAAACTTAAAAGATACCTATAATGATATATTACAAATGTATTTAAACACTAAAGACGATGTACATTTAACCATTGAAAAAATAGCAAGACAAAACAAGACAATACATGACATGACCCGACACGACACAACACTGCACGGCACTACATGACATGACATGACACGACATGCAACATCATGACCTGACATGACATGACACCACACGACACGACATGCCACGACATGACACGCCACGGCATGACACGCCACGCCACGGCATGACACGCCACGCCACGACATGACCCGCCACAACATGACCTACAATGACACGACAAGACAAGACAAGACGACAAGACAAGACAAGACAAGACAAGACAAGACAAGACAAGACAGACAAGACAAATGGGACAGAGATAGTTTCTTACATCACTTGTTTAGTATGATACATGTATACCCTTTAACATGAGTACTTTCGATGTACAATCTTATTATCTTATATATTAATATTTAGAAGTACAATTTCATCATTAAATAAATCCTTTCCATTTGTTTTCAAAATTGCTCACTTGATTTGTTTTGTAGAAATAGCTTTTTTCATCTTTGATCTTTGAGTCAATGATACTTTTTAATATCTCAATATCAGGTTTACTTTTGATAGACCTATTTTGATACTTAGTACAGTATAACACATAATTAATCACTACATATTTTGAGTGGTTCGAAAAACCTAAAAAGGCATCCTTACAATCAACTTGTATGTTGATTTTCAGTGTATTATTTATCCATAATGCAACATTTTTCCAAAAGCTATTTATTATAGGGCATAGCCAAAATATATGTTCAATAGTTTCTTTCTCTAGGCATAAATGGCAATTCTCATCATCGATAATTTTTACAGTCTTTAGAAAAGAGTTACTCGGAATAATACGATGTAGCAGCTTGAACTGGAAATATCTCATTTTTTCCTCAATCGTTACTTTGAAAGGAAGAGACCAAATATCACTCCAATTGATCTCAAGTGGGAGTTTCAGTAGACGCTCGTAATATATCTGACTTGATGGTGTTGTCATTTGTTTCATATTAAAGATGTTTCGTATACCGCGGGTTGTTAACTTACTAATATTTGGTTTGGTAATAATATCTTTACCTTTAACATTATTTATATCATATTTAGATGCTTTGTTTAATATAATCTTCCATTTATATGGAAAGCTTTTTATGACACCATAATACGATACAAAGTCAATACAGTTTCCATACATACAGCATACTTTTGAATAAGATAAGAAAGAACCTTTCTCGTCTAATATGTGTTTAACTCTTTCGATACCAGCTTTAAATGCTGTTGTATGAAATACATTATTTACTGGATTAGTTAACAATGCATTATTCCAAAGTGGCATGTTATAGATCTCATCAAGCTGTAGATCTTTTGGATCGCAATCTTTTAACTTCTGCTAACTTAGAATAATATCTTTATAGAACTTAGGGAAATATTTAGGAAATGAATCTTCCTTCATATTTGTTTGCAATATATATTCAAGACCTCCCAACTTATCAAAATAATAATTTGGTATATCTTTCCATGGAGCATTTTTTTCGCTGAGGAAACGCTTTAACCACATTACTTTTAAAGCTATATCTGTATTATAAACATCTATCATATCAACTCCACCTTTATCTTTTGATGCAATCATGACAGAACGTTTGATTTTATCTGGTTTACCACTCTATATAAGGTTATATAGAATTTTGTTTAAAGCAGATAAGGTTTCATTTTTAAACAGAAAGCATTGACATTACATACGTCATTTGAGAAATGCCAAGGCTCTTTGAGTCTTGACATTCTTGGATGTACGTTACAATTATAACATTCGTTCTGATCATGACCAATTCCTAGGATTTTAACTGGTCCTCTGGATGGTCTAATATTTGCAATAGGAATGTTGTCATTTTTATTTTTACACAAATTCAAAAGCTCAGTTTTTTCCATGTTTACATTTAGTCCGGACAGCCTACCAAAATGTTTCATAAGCTCAATTAGGTGACCTATATCGGCCAGAAAAAAGTAGCCTCATCCGCAAAAAAGGAACATTTTAATTCTTTACCACTTGGCAAGGTAATACCTTTAATTTCTTTACTTTTTCGTGTTGCTAAGGCTAAAACTTCTATTACACAAACAAATAATACTGTTGATAAAGGACAACCCTGACGTACACCTCGTGTTAAATTAAACCAACCAGAGGAAAATCCCTTATTAATTACACAACTCGTCGGATTACTATAGAAACATTTTATCCAAGATATTAGGCTCGGACCAAAATTGAATTTCTTTAAAGTTGCATACATAAAATTCCATTCCACGGAATCGAATGCTTTCTCCAAGTCAGCTAGTAATAACATACCTGGATGTTTTGTTTTGTTTGAATATTCTATGACATCTTCAACTAAACGAATGTTCTCACCAATATATCGACCTTTTACAAACGCTGTTTCCGTTCAATGAAAAACCCTTGTAACCCTTGTAGGGCAGTTGAACACAACTCTTACTTTATCCGGCTTATGGGGATGGTGCACATTATAATGAGGAATATGCCATACTCGTCCACCACTTCGTTCTTTTCTGCATATATCTTCTCTTCTAGTTCTGACATGAATGAAGTACATGTATACTGTTGATGGAGCTTTGGATCTTTCTGTAACTTGTTCTTCAGTCTCTGTGCTTATGCCATAACTTGCATACGATTGCACGGAACTTCAACTTCTCTGTCTTTGAATGGAAGAGCTGTCTTATAATGTCCGTCTTCTTTGACTGTTGTATCATCCATTATTTTCATGAATTCTTTGTCTTCAACAGACAATCCTCTCTCTTCCAATCTCTGACTTTCTTCAAATTCTCTGTTGGTGTACTCCTTGAAGAGTTCCTCCAAGTTGTCTGTCACCTTCTTGATGGTGGTGATATTGGTGACTTTGTTGACATTTACTGATACAGCATCTTCAGTGTTCTTTGACAGGATGCCATACAATCCATCCTAGTGGTGATCTGATTGAATACGGCTGGCCAAGTTGACCAGTTCTTGTCTCTAATGGCTGCACTGCTGGGATATTACTCCCAATCATCACCGTTGATTTAGGGATGACCGGGTAGTGGCTGTTCTTTAAATCCGGTACCTTTATCGATCGAAGCTAATCCCATGGCTTAAAATCCTCTTGTTTAGGTACATCCTTCTCATCAACTGGAAAATCACCCTTGGCATAGCTCTGCTGGCATCGCCTAGAATTCCCATAATTCCCATCAATAGTACTGTATTTTAATCCAATTTCTAGAAACACTTCAGCAGGTCAATTATCTACCATCACTGTCTCTATGCAGTTCACCAGATGGTCTATACTGCTGTGCGTGAGGTATTTTGATACTAGGCTCTGCTAAATACACTAGTTTACCCCCGGCGACCTTGGGGGGTAACATGACACTTTAGTCTCTTCCTCATCACTTGAATAGATTCAACACTAGTACGCGACTTCATAGTGTCTGTTACATGGGTTGATATCCACCAGATTGCTCCTTGGGCTAATAGTTACATAATAACAGGCGGTAAAAGTGATGGTGTATTTTGCAGAGCTCTCGGATTTAGCAGCAGGCATAGCCTGCTGCTAAATCCTCGCTGGTCACTGCCTTGGCATCAATTAGTAATATGAGCAGATTATCATTGGTCTGATCACTGTAGTGGTCAGTACAGTACCAGTGATGTACATGTATACACTGCCGCCCACAAGTATTTCTCCCCCTGGAAGTTTGTAAGTTATCACTGTGTTGTCGACAAAGTATTAAACCATCAGACCCAATTACCATTTCATTGTGTTCATTGTACATTTTATACCAATAAATTCATGTTTCCTATTCAGATTCATCATTTAAAAGCATAACAATTCATGATTTTATCGGGCAAGTCAAAATTCCAATGTAAAATCGCCGTAGTAAATCACCTCATGAATATCAATTAGCTCATTATCGGCAGTGTAACGCTATGGGAATTTTCAACTGAGATCAACTAGTGATGGAAAACTTCATGTGCAGATTTTTATAAATGATAATTGGCATGCGCAGTTTATTAGAATACCTTCAGAAGGAACCATTCCAGCTTAAAAAAACTATTTTTGTGACGACGGTTTATGTTTTTGGCAGATATTCATCTTTATTTAAGGCACATCTAAAATTATTTTCAATACAATCAGGCTGAAATAACATGGAGAACCAGCAAAATTTCACAAAGTTTGCATGCACGTAGTTCATTGACCTATTTGCTCCAGTGACGTAACAACCCACGTTATCAATAGAATGATTCAAAGCAGTAGAGTTTCCCACTATTTCATCTTACAAAGGACCGCTCAATAAACAACATACCAAGACATAATAAATCCTTTTTTCTACTATGCCACCGTCTCTTCTCAATCTCAAACAATAGGGAGCTAGACTATCCTATTCAAATCAGATGAATAGGATACTTATCGTGTTTATCCTCTAACAGTACTTATTTACGGTCAATGGGTCCCAGTGCTTTTTTTAACTTGCCGAGTTTGCGTTATTACGGCCCGATATGATTTGGATTAAAAAGATGAATTTCTGCCAAAAACATAGTTCGACGTCAGAAAAATAACTTGATATAGCTGAAATGGTTCCTTCTAAAGGTATTCCAATAAACTGCGCATGCTAATTATCATTTATAAATGTCTGCACATGGAGTTTTCCATCACCAGTTGATCTCAGTTGAAAATTCCCATAGCGTTACACTGCCGATAATGAGCTAATTGATATTCATGAGGTGATTTACTACAGCGATTTTACATTGGAATTTTGACTTGCTCGGTTAAATCATGAATTGTAATGCTTTTAAATCATAAATCTGAATAGGAAACATGAATTTATTGGTATAAAATGTACAATGAACACAATGAAATGGTAATTGGGTCTGATGGTTTAATACTTTGTCGACAAAACAGTAATAACTTGAAAGCTTCCAGGGGGAGAAATACTTGTGGGCGGCAGTGTACATGCACTAGTAGTAGTATACATGTAGTCTGTACATGCTGTAGTTCCATGGTGCAGGCAAGGCAGTGTATGGTTCAATGGTGAGGGGATGGGGTGGGTTGATATGGTTGTGTAAAGGGGATGGGGTGGGTTGATGGGTTGATGAAGGGGCGGGACTTAAGAGAGCTCTGTAGCAGAGCTACCTTGACATAGACGTCAGCTGGTATGTCGATGAAAGACTTCTCCTGTATATCTCTGTATATGTTGTTGTTTCTGTTAAATTTAAGGTATTTAATATTAATCTTGTTTTCCTCGTTCTTAATTTCAAATGGTTGCTCAGTTCTGGCGATGTGAATACCGCTCCACAACCATCTACAAATGCGCGCGTCGGTAGTCACGGTCCGATGTCCAGCTTTTGGCTTTACAAGTAACTATCGCCATCATGGGTGATTTGCATGATTTATCTCCTCTGGTATTTACACATCCATTTCTGATTTCTGCTTGACTCTGTGGTGGTTGTGCTTGAGATTTCTATTCCCTTATCCACAGTACAGGCATGGGTGTGTAGCTGCTTTGTTCTTTAGCTGTTGATCGTCTACACCTGGTTTCTTTGGTTGTTGGCTATCCGTACCTCCTTTCTTTGGATGATATGTACTTCCAATTGTGTGTACTGTGGTTGCAAAAGCTGTCTTTGTTGCACTTGATGATCCTTTTTGTTTGGTTTGTTGTAAGTTTTCACGTCTTGCTTAATACCCAAGTCCGGCTATAATACGTGGGTCATTTTCATCCCTGCTCATCTGACCCACAAATTTGTCATGTATGGTAGCGGAAAGACCTCGTTCTCTGAGTCTACGTCTACCTTTATCCATTGTTGTTGGAGTGGTGTAGGTAACTTGCTTTCTATTTTCTTGAGGAAATCATAGCCATCCATGCTTGCCAGGTCTGGAGTGTGCATTCTGGCACCACAGCAGATCAGCAGTTGGTTAAAAGATTGAGATTTTTCTAAGTGCTTCTTTATCACCATTTGGTACTCTTGGCCAGCTTTCTGCTTTGTTTATGTATACGGCTGCCATTACAGCGGTTTGACCATAGTCTCTATCCAATAAATACGTTGCTCTCATTTATCCTGCTTCCGGGGGCTCAATCATCGCCTATTGTTTGATTAAGTCATTTGCGTCTCCGGTGGTGAACTTTAGCAGCATCTCTAATCTTCTAACTGGGTCTTGAGTGTTATTCTCAACTACGTACCTAAAGTTTCTTTTGAAAGCTGGAAATGCTGATACATCTGTTCCATTAAATGTCTCAAGTTCTGCGGAGGGTAGTGCATGTTCCTTTTGATGCCAACTGCTTGAGAATGTCAGCCAATGTGGAATCTTCCTTGTGTTTTGGCGGAAGTTGCAGTGGTGCTTCTTTCTCTGGATTCATATCATGGTAATTGTAAGGTGTCATGGTATTGTACTGATCAACATGACCATTCATCTGTCTATAATTAAAATCATCAGCATGTTTCATCCCTTCATACTTCTGACCATATTTCCTCATTCCATTCTCATGGTCTTCTTTGTTTGCAACTGCCTTTCTCACCACTTCTTGTTTAGGTGTATGATATTGCATATCCAACTCTTTCCATCGTGTCACTCTGACTAACATCATTCGTTGCTCCTTTATAGTAGAAGTTGTCAGTCTGAGCAGTCTCTCTCATCTGTTCATGTTCATACTTCTAGTAGGAGCCCCAGACCTCCAAAATCGGCTTAGAAATGTTTTGACCCCTGACCTCGAAACATACTCCTGTACGTAAGGTTTTTAGATAAATACAACCCTTGGGAACAATTATTAAGTGTCCTGCCAAATATTTTCTCTTGCAAACTCTAGTTATACCAAGAACAAAATGGCCACCTATTTCACTATAAATTTGAATCTGTGAATTTTTGTAAAAAGCATTGAATAAACAATGCATCCTATTTCAAGTTCTAAGAATGGTTTCATAAATGAATTCAGTATGAAAGTGAAGCCATTATTACTCACTACCATTGTATGTCAAATTCCATAATGTCAAGGGTCACCTGTAGCACTACATCTAACTGAAGATATTTATTGCATGATTTTCGATTTACAGTTCTGAAACATTAAATACACATTTTTTCAGAAGTAATATACTTGTTGTATATATTTTTTTCTCATAGATAGTAAATGCAAGGTGTCTAGGCATTGTGTATACCAATCGAGTATAAAATAACTACCGTCCCTTCCTTCTTAATGCACTATTGAATTGAGAATAATATGTAACCGAGTGGACTCACCCTTAAAGACCGTCAGAAAAGTAGATCTGTCCATGAACTGATACTACCTGATTGCCAGAAAGAAAATCATTCCCTGGGAAATTGCTTACCCTCTATCATGTGTGCCAGATGGGCAATACACGGCTACTGGGAGGGGAAAATAATCCTACGCCAATATCGTGGTCAAAGTATCACGAGATAATTCATAAATCTGACGGCGTTGAAACTCACATAGGTTATGAGCCATTCTTTCCTCAATCACCTACAAATCATCCAGACGTAGTACAAGAACTTGTTGATTATTTAATCAAGGTATCTCACAAACTTGAGCAAAATGTATACGTTGTTACATGTAAACAGGCAATATATGAAATTGTTCTTGGTCTTCAGAAGAAGCAACAAAAGAAGTACCAAAATGTCATTATCAGACTTGGAGGTGTTTATAAATATTGCTATGAATATTCTCGGTGCAGTTGGATATCTGGCTTGGAAGACATCCTTGTAGGCGCAAATGTATGTTTGGCTGGCACAGCAAACAAGCTTATATCAAGGATTACTATGCCATGCTCGCTCAGAGCCTACTCTCTCATATAATCTGCAATGTTTGCTTTGCAATGGAATGCTTATGAAGAATGGCCCGTCAAGGAACGAGATGCTCCTGACTATTTATCATTGTTGTCAGGGCAAATTAGTGTGCTGCGAAAGGCAATTGCAAGTGGCGATTAAGAGAAGACAAACACTGCAGTATTTGAAACAGACAAATCTCTGGATGAGGTAGAGAAGCGGATTGAAAACTTCAAAGAAGAGAAGTGCAAATCACCAGCAACCCAAATTTGATTGATGTACATGGATATGATGCGTGTGTTTAAGAGCTTTGTATAATTATGCTGTATCGAGACAAACCAAAGAATGTCCCATTTAAAGAGTGACCATTCATCAAAGCATGAAACAAGTTCTGCTGCTAAGGATGTCAGTGCGATATGTGAAATCCTGCAACTAATCAAATCCAAGATGATCACTCCCTTTAAATTTAATGGCCAAGTGTCATTGTCATTTTATCTTGTTCAGCATGTTCAGGCTAGACAGAGCGCGTACACACATTTGCTGAAAGGTGTAAAAAGGTTGTATCACCTGCAATGAAAACAAAGAAAGCCTACGAAGATGAAAGTGCTGTGCTAAGGAATTTGTATTTTGCCAACACATTGGAAAAACGTGACAAGCTGGATCTGTTTTTCTTACAAATGGACACCATGCCCTAGCTCTCTCTTTGAACCAGATGAGAAACACCCTTGTGGGTACGTCATGCGTATAGGGAAAGCTGATTACATCCTTGCAGTGAAAGATAAATTGGGCGACGGCTGGAAAGAACATGATAAATTACCTACATCTGCTATCAAGACCAGCGTTATTATCGATGCTATTGCTTTTATCTAAATATTCCAGGATATCAGCAAGGATTTCTCCGAGCTAAGTAGCATGGTGAAACTTCTGCTCATACGCCCACCTGGATGCGATCTAATACAATTTATCGGGGATAGATATGACTTTTATCCGCATGAGAGCCTCAATTATGAAGAAAGACAGCGAAGGGGAAATGTATGACAAAAACAAGAATGATGAGCTCCATGATTAACTTGTCATACCACAGTGGAAAGGATTTGTAGCCAACTGTGTCAATAAAGAGAATCTTCTCCAATATCTCTGTACTACATGGACAAAACAACATGCAACAGTGGTGTCATGCTGGGAGGTCTATCGTCAGGACCAGCTATTCTCCTTTTCTCCGAGTCTTTTGAAAAGTCTTCCAAATAATGTCATGTCTACTACACGAGGAGGCAGATACACGACTATTTGCGCACGTAAAGTATTGTGTCGAAACCTTAGGACGAGCTGTCATCGAAGTCACTGATTCCGACATTATTAATTTACTTCAGCACAAGGATCACTGGTCTTTCAGAACTCTGAATACATAAGGCAAATACAAACGTTTACTTGCCTTGTCCCACCATTGCCGGCAATCTACAAGCCAAGTATATAGCCTACACAATACATCAATTCTTCTGAATGCATACATGGTTGTGATACCATTTCTTATCCTTTTCGAAGAGGTAAGCGAAGTGCCCTTAAAGCAGCCTTGGAAAGTGCACATTCTATCGCCCCGTTTGTGGAGTATGGAACAACAGCAACGGTAACAATCATGATTCACTGGATAGAGAACGTGCCCATATGTTTGCAACAAGGAATGGTGATATTTGTACACGTCCACCAACTGTTGCATGTTCTTGGTAGTCTCCATCAACTTGCTATCTGGAGGCGAGCTGCAGAAGAGAGTCCACAAGTACCAAACTCATGCTCTTTTGGCAGGAAAGTCAAGAATGATTATTTAGTAGCCACGCCAATGACGAAACCTTCCAAACCTGAGTCACGGTCAGTAAAACACAAACTCAAATGCAATTGCTCTAAGGGCAAATGTTCTTGAGGGTGCGTGTGTGCAAAAGCTAATGTATAGTACTATTTCATGCTGGTGTATAGGGGATATCCTAAGGAATGTCATAGAATTCCTGCAGTTATAATTACAGATATTGAATATATAGTCAAACATGATCTATGTTTCTCCATATCTTAGACTAATGTTAACATCTGGTTGAGAATATCTTCCTAAATGATTCCTCTTAATGATCTTCCTAGTGCTAAAATAATGTATCAGCACCATGTATATTTTGATTACTGATGTTGTTTATATATAAAATATTGAAACCGTACACAAATCATGCATCCCGTTAGACTATTCGAACCTATCAGGGGTTAAGTGTAACTGTAAGTCTATGTTATTGAGTAAAGATCTTAGTGTGTGTTTTGGAAATGTGGATAGTTTTCCATTTACCCTATAATGCATATTGTCAGACAACAAGTTGGCAGTCGTAGAGAGTCTTAAGAAATGTCCAAAATTAAACGAGCCAAACGTTAATAACAACATGAATAGCGTATATTCATATTTAGATTATTGAATTATTGTTATGTTTTTTTAAGAATGTCTTAAGATACACCTGGAGGAGGTGTAAATGACGTTTAAGGTCACATACATGTACGTACATGAGGATTATGTGTTTATGAATGATTGGTAATATGAGTTGAACATAACTATGGTATCCCTATGCTATATTATGAAATTATATAAACCGTATACATAAATAAACTGTATTGGTAATCTTTATACAAAAAATATGTCTACATTATATTTGGTCTGTATTTTTAGTGTAATGTTAACTCTCATTTGACCCTGACCTTGATATAAAACCCCAGACAAGGTCCCCTAGTTTTGGTGTATGTACCATTTTTCAAAATATGATATGACGTCAGATAGTTTTACCGCTTAATACAGTAGATATGACGTATAGTATTACCCCTACCCCTATGATGTGTATCAAAATGCTGAAATTCGTCTTCCAAAAGGGTGGTGTAATGATGTTGTAATATTCGGATTTCGCAAGAGTTAAACAGCAGCAGGACAATTAATTATTGTTAACTAGGTGTATCCCTGCCAGAAAATAAAACAATTAGGAGTATGTTAGGAAGTCAGGGGTCAACCCCTCAAGTTGAGGTCTGGGGCTCCTACTATTCTGACCTTGCATCGACACTTCATGCTCATGATAATTTTGTATCACTGCTTTCTTTCTGGTTATTTCAGGTTTAGGTTCAGGTTTAGGTATAATTTCAGGTCTTTCAGTTGCTTCATATTGGCTTTTATCCCGCATTGCAACATGTTGACTAATGCCTTTCATCGCATCATACTGACCGACATCCTTCATTACTTTGTAGTAAAACTCATCAACATATTTTGTAACTTCTAACTTCCGGTTTAACTACAGGTTTCTTAGTCTTTGATGTAGTATTGTCAGAACGCTTTCCATGACGATCAACTTTAGCGCTGGATGCAACTGACGAACCAAATTCCCATTCTTTGAGTACATTTATGGTACATGTAGCCCTCGCAGCTTCATATTCTGTGTCAATCTTCATCTGCAACTCTAAATCTTGAAGTTTTGCTTCCTCTTCTTACCTTGATTTTTTCAAAAATCGAGGTACTCTATCTCTGCCGTTTCTTTCATCTGCTTCTTACCTTGATTTTTTCAAAAATCGAGGTATTCTATCTCTACCGTTTCTTTCATCTGCTTCTTCTGCTTCTTCTGCTTCTTCTGCTTCTTCTGCTTCTTACCTTGATTTTTTCAAAAATCCAGGTACTCTATCTCTGCCGTTTCTTTCATCATCTGCTTCTTCTTGCAATATTTCTACAAAATGCTTCTTCTCCTACAATTTACATGCTACAATCACCAGATTTGGTCAGCAGGACCCCATACCTGACCTACATATAGGGTCTTCACAGTTTGGTCAAGGTCACACAGAGGTCATAAGGGGTCAAAACGTGGTTTTCACTTAAAACGCATTTCCAATTTAGTGAAATGACCTAGGATCGTCAAAATTGGTCCACATATTTCTTTTGACCGTACGCATATACAAAAGAACGGTTTTTAAAATTAAAAATCATTTGGGGTCACTAGGGGTCAAAATGTAAATTTTCAATTCGATCACTTAAAATGCTTCTTGTCTCAGAGGAAATGACTCATGACCTTCATAATTGGTCAAAAGATTCCTTAGGTCCATGCTCATATAGGGTCTTAAGCGATTAAAAATGGCATGTCATATGGGGTCACTAGGGGTCATTGAACTTTACAGAAGTAAAAGTTAAGACATGCTCCGATTTGAACCAAATTTGTTGCATCTTGTTTGGATTGATAAGCCAAGAAAATAAGTCAATCATATTGACCAAGTCAAAGGTCAAGAAGGGGTCACTAGGGGTCATTGAACTTTACAGAGGTAAATGTTAAGACATGCTCCGATTTGGACCGGGTTTGTTGAATCTTGTTTGGATTGATGAGCCAAGAAAAAGTCAATCATATTGACCAGGTCAAAGGTCAAGAAAGGGTCACTAGGGGTCATTGAACTTTACAGGGGGAACAGTTAAGACATGCTCCGATTTGGACCGGGTTTGTTGCATCTTGTTTGGATTGATAAGCTAAGAAAATAAGTCAATCATATTGACCAGGTCAAAGGTCAAGAAGGGGTAACTAGGGGTCATTGAACTTTACAAGGGTAAAAGTTAAGACATGCTCCGATTTGGACCGGGTTTGTTGCATCTTGTTTCATTTGATGAGCCAAGAAAATAAGTCAATCATATTGACCAGGTCGAAGGTCAAAAAGGGGTCACAAGGGGTCAAAATGTTAATTTTCACTTCTATTACTTAAAATGCTTGGGGTCAAAGGTCACACAGGGGTCATAAGGGGTCTAAACGTGATTTTCACTTAAAACGCCGTTTCAATTTAGTAAAATGACCTAGGATCGTCAAAATTGGGCAACATATTCCTTATGACCGTACGCATGTACAATAGTTTGGTTTTTAAAATCAAAAAATATTTGGGGTCACTAGGGGTCAAAATGTAAATTTTTCTTCATTCACTCAAAATGCTACTTGTCCGAGAGGAAATGACCTATGATTGTCAGAATTAGTCAAAAAATTTCTCTCATCCATGTTCATATAGGGTCCTTCTCCACTAAAAGTGACATGTCACACGGGGTCACTAGAGGTCATTGAACTATACAGGTGAAAATCTTAAGACATGCTCCGATTTTGACGAGACTACTTTTTTCTTGTGCGCATTGATCAGCCAAGCAAAAAAGTCAATTACAAGTTTTGGGTCAGAGGTCAAGAAAGGTCTTCTTACCTTGATTTTTTTCAAAAATCGAGGTACTTTATCTCGGCCGTTTCTTTCATCTGCTTCTTACCTTGATTTTTCAAAAATCAAGGTTCTCTATCTCTGCCGTTTCTTTCCTCTGCTTCTGCTTCTTCTGCTTCTTCTGGCAATATTTCTACAAAATGCTTCTTCTCCTACAGTTTACATGCTACAATCACTAGATTTGGTCAGTAGGACCCCCTACCTGACCTACATATAGGGTCTTCACAGTTTGGGGTCAAAGGTCACACAGGGGTCACTAGGGGTCAAAACGTGTTTTTCACTTAAAACGCATTTCCAATTTAGTGAAATGACGTAGGATCGTCAAAATTGGTCCACATATTCCTTTTGACCGTACGCATACACAAAAGAAAGGTTTTTAAAATTAAAAATCATTTGGGGTCACTAGGGGTCAAAATGTAAATGTTCAATTCGATCACTTAAAATGCTTCTTGTCTCAGAGGAAATGACTCATGACCTTCATAATTGGTCACAAGATTTCGTAGGTCCATGCTCATATAGAGTCTTAAGCGATTAAAAATGACATGTCATATGGGGTCACTAGGGGTCATTGAACTTTACAGAGGTAAAAGTTAAGACATGCTCCGATTTGAACCAAATTTGTTGCATCTTGTTTGGATTGATAAGCCAAGAAAATAAGTCAACATATTGACCAGGTCAAAGGTCAAGAAGGGGTCACTAGGGGTCATTGAACTTTACAGGGGTAAATGTTAAGACATGCTCCGATTTGGACCGGATTTGTTGCATCGTGTTTGAATTGATGAGCCAAGAAAATAAGTCAATCATATTGACCAGGTCAAAGGTCAAAAAGGGGTCACTAGGGGTCATTGAACTTTACAAGGGTAAATGTTAAGACATGCTCCGATTTGGACCGGGTTTGTTGCATCTTGTTTGAATTGATGAGCCAAGAAAAAAAGTCAATCATATTGACCAGGTCAAAGGTCAAAAAGGGGTCACTAGGGGTCATTGAACTTTACAGGGGTAACAGTTAAGACATGCTCCGATTTGGACCGGGTTTGTTGCATCTTGTTTGGATTGATAAGCCAAGAAAAAAAGTTAATCATATTGACCAGGTCAAAGGTCAAGAAGGGGTCGCTAGGGGTCATTGAACTTTACAGGGGTAAAAGTTAAGACATGCTCCTATTTGGACCGGGTTTGTTGCATCTTGTTTGATTTGATGAGCCAAGAAAATAAGTCAATCATATTGACCAGGTCGAAGGTCAAAAAGGGGTCACAAGGGGTCAAAATGTTAATTTTCACTTCTATTACTTAAAATGCTTCTCCTCCTACAGTTTACATGCTATAATCACCAGATTTGGTCAGTATGACCCCCTACCTGACTTACATATAGGGTCTTCCCAGTTTGGGGTCAAAGGTCACACCGCGACATTATTGGGTGTCCAGCGATTAAAATTGACATGTCATATGGGGGTCACTAGGGATCAATAATCCAAGACGTGCTCCGATTTCGATCATACTTGATGCATCTGATCTCTTTTCATTAGACAATTAAGAAAAGTAAAACATGACCTCGGGGTAAATGTCAGGAACAAGACAAAAATCAAGGTCCCCTGGTCTTAGACCGGAGTCATATCTAGTTCTGCTTCTTCTGCTTCTTCTGCTTCTTCTTACCTTGATTTTTTCAAAAATCCAGGTACTCTATCTCTGCCGTTTCTTTCTTGTTTCTATCAAACCCATCTACAAAATGCTTCTTCTCCTACAGTTTACATGCTACAATTACCAGATGTGGTCAGTAGGACCCCCTACCTGACCTTCATATAGGGTCTTCACAGTTTGGGGTCAAAGGTCACACAGGGGTCACTAGGGGTCAAAACGTGATTTTCACTTAAAACGCATTTCCAACTTAGTGAAATGACCTAGGATCATCAAAATTGGTCCACATGATGACCGTACGCATATATAATAGTTCGGTTTTTAAAATTAAAAATCATTTGGGGTCACTAGGGGTCAAAATGTAAATTGTCACTGCTTTCATTCAAAATGCTTCTGCTATATCAGGAAATGTTTGATTACTGTCAGAATTGGTCAAAAGATTCCTTACATCCATGTACATATAGGGTTTAAAGCACTTAAAACTGTAATGTTAAATGTGCTCACTAGAGTCATTCATCTGACAATTGTCATGATATTCTTGAGAAAAGCCGTAAATAAGTCAAAAGTAGCCCAATATCGCGGCCAAACCGAGGTACTGGCAACATTTAATAAATCTCATTTGATATTAAAGTAATTAATCAACTGGCAGTTTAAGAAAGAATCATTCCAAAAGTACGAAAGCGCCCCATTTGGCCACATTCTGTTTTTACAGACACATTGAAAGTTTATATTTGATACTCAACTAGTTCTTGAACCCCGTCTTCAACATTGATTGCATCTTTGAATCTCCAAAAAGGTGAGTATGACATAAAAAATGGGGATATAATTCTGAACTTTTGTTCCTCTTTGTGCAATAGCTTGCTCAAGTACTATTATTCTTTACGTATGATGTGACCGGTCTACATACAAGACCGTCGTGTGGTGAAATTTAATTAGATTCTGCTCCGAGATACATGTAGACAATATGGCAACACTAGTGCTGCATATAGTCACTTTCATTTTTGAGATTCTATCTGCGCAGAATTAAAAAAATTCCATACTGCACCGCCGTTTCCATAGCAACGTAACGAAAGGTCAAAGTTTACACTACATTCAAGCCGACGGCGGGCCAGGGGTGTGCCAGTGAGCTTG
This sequence comes from Ophiura sarsii, assembly GCA_035610835.1. Taxonomy (NCBI): domain Eukaryota; kingdom Metazoa; phylum Echinodermata; class Ophiuroidea; order Amphilepidida; family Ophiuridae; genus Ophiura; species Ophiura sarsii. Next base: position 445,416 of record CM069449.1, on the reverse strand, counting down.
CCGATCGGGTCCACTTTTAAATTAAAATTTGGTCAGCATAAAACTGGTGGCGCTATACCAATCAGGCGTGATTATAGCAGACGACACGACGCTGGCCACGCGTCTCTCAGACGACCCAATTATGTCAACGGGAGTGCACTATTTTGAATTATTTTAACAGTCATCGCCCGGTTAACGATGACAATTCTTCTAATTATGATGAATTTGTCAAAATGATAAGATTAACATTCGCGATTACGTGTTATTCATTACGTATTCAACATTTAGGTTTCGCGTGGCAACCATCGTCTATGTAAAACCACAGCGCCCTCAATTCTATGCTGACCAAATATTACGTTAAACCTGGTTAAACATTGTTAAACGAGTTAAACGCCGGTCACCGACACATTCCGATGATTACCATAATTTATGTAATTTATGCAAACGGAACCGTTTTCGCTACGTGTGTTAGTATACGACTTTCCTATCCCAAAATTAATAGTATCCCTGGGCGGGCGACGCACACGGCTACAAAGTGCTATTTACAATGTCATAATGAACAAACAAACATATTAAACATATGATTCTTCAAATTTCGGTATTTCAATGATGTTTTTAATGTTCAAGACACAAATAATATAGATCCATGATGTTTCAAGTACATACAAATACATGTATAGAGCAATTAGTCGTGAAATATGTTCCGAAAAAGTACGCACACAGACAGAAGTCCTTGGATTTCAAGCACGTGAAAGTAAGCTTAATTCATATTTCATATAGGTACATGTATCAGATTTCAGAGTGGTATTTGAAATACAAGACCGTATGAATTGATGATGAATTCTACCGAACTGAATTACAACATTCTACAAATATGGTGCACGTTAAAAGTCACAGATTCCTTCGTAAAGAGTAGGGGGATCATCCGTCTGTACACACTTTATCCCAAGGAAACTGGGGTCTTGGCGTTCCCTGACTTATGGATTTCGCCGAGTATTGATGTAGATGTTGTTTTGTCAACTCAATGTCGCCATTCCATCATCGTCATCTTCCTATATAGGTCGTCCCGGAGTGACGTCACATGCCGTTGACCACAAACCAAAGTCAAGAGCCTCTTATACCATATGTTTACATACACACACCCCGACACGGTCCCTAGGGTATGGTGGGGGTGTGGTCGAGAAGAGCTTTAATTTAAACTTAATAAAACATGTTTTGTTGTCATCGGCAAACGGTAAAAAGTACCCATATGACCGAGCCGACCTATACTTACAGAAGCCTTTTGTTGATTATAGGATGGTGCGGACATACAGGCACTTTTAGCTATTTTTAGCAAATTTGCTTGGCAACAAGTGTTTCATAAAGCAAAACATTCCATGCACGCACTCAGTCAAAGCTCAGCGTCGCGCACTTGAATCCGCAGTAGGGGCAATGTGCGGTTGCTTAATTGAATTTCATTACGTAGGTCCGCCCGGCCTATACTCGCACAACGTATCCATGGAACCTAGGAATACACACATGAGCGTACAGACACGGACCGATCCCCTACTCTTTAATACGAAGGAGTACGTGACCTTTCATTCATTCATTCATATTTATTCCTTTTAACGTGCTAGGGGATAGATCTTCCTATACACGGGACCATAATCATTTGTATGCGACTTCCGAACCACGGTGCACTATGAGCATGCCTCATGTACTTCAATCTGCATGGTTGGTATCGTATTGAATTCAATGCTGAAACGAGCCACCAACAGAACTAAACAGTACACAGTAGTATATGAGCGCTCCTAGTGCGCCACATTGCCTCATGTATTCATGTATGTACGGTATGCCACAATGCCACTCAGGCCTTCTAAAATATAATATATATTAGCACACCCTATGATTATCAGGTGTTTGTGTGTGTGCCCAACTTGGCTTTAACACGTTCTGCTAGCTCTCTAAGAAAGCCGCCGCACCCCCCCCCCCCCCCCCCCCATGAACATGCATCCCATTTTATTATTCAAAAATCATCACAGAAATTTTCACTCATTCCAAAGCCCAATTTGGCAATGTCTTGCTACGCGTTTCTTCTCCCGTAACTGATGTGCGCATACTAATTACAATTAAAATGCATAGTACTAGTGTGTAGCAAGATATAGCAAACATTTTCATGCAGGCTCAATGACTAGGTTTTTTTAAAATTTATTGCACCCATTTTTTTTTTTAATCCTGACTTGACTAATATTTTTTGACATTTTGACCAAAAAAGTGCCAAAAAAGTGTCCATTTATTCCGTCTCCCGTAACTATGTGCACATACTCATTACAATTAAAATGCATAGTAACGCACTTATTTTCCTTGTGGGTGTGTAACAAGATATAGCCCAATTTGTCATGCAGGCTCAATGGCCAGTTTCTTTTTATTCATTGCACCCATTTTTTTTTAAATTTGTAATCTTGATATTTTTTGAAATTTTGACTAAAAAGTACCGAAAAAAGGTTTCCATTTTTTCCACTTTTTTGGTCAAAATATATTAGATTAGGTTAATTAAAACAAGAAATGTGTCCGTAACTTAGTGTCTTTATATCATAATCAAGCGATTTGGGCATTTTGTACTCACAATTATTTTTGTTAGCTTTGTTCAAACAAATTTGGGTCAAAAAAGTAAATTTTGTGATTTTCTCAAAAAATCAACATTGACACCAAATTTGTATTCTCTGATCCATTAATTTCCAAAAAGTTATACTTTTTATATGCATTTGATTAATAGTTCAATAATTATAGCACTCACAAAATTCAAAAAAATTAATCAAAAACTTCCTTGAGGCCCCCCCCCCCCCTAAATTGCTCCCAGGCTTATATGGCTGGCCAAATTGCAACAATTTCAGCATTACGGTGGAAATATGATCATAGCCTACTGTTATTTTATAGGATTCTAATTGTGTACTTTAATTATTTCATGAGCTGACTGATTTCCGTAGAGCTAAATCGTTGATATTGCGGCAATGCCCAAACCATAGATACATATGTAAGTTACATCCATGTAACATTATAATCAAGCAATTTTGGGCATTTTTTACTCAAAATTATTTTTTTAGCTTGTTCGAGAAAAAAAATTGTCAAAAAAGTGATTTTTTGTGGTCAAAATTGATGTCAAAACGGATTCTCTGACCCAAATCCTTTCCAAAAATGTATACTTGTATATAAAAATAACACGATACCTGGCCCCTGTAATATCAGTACTACAATAACACAAAGACAATAACAGGTACCTCCTATTTTATTTTTTGATCATACATTAGCACGCCATTGAAAAATCCAAACACATACTAGTAACCTGATTAAAAGAACACCTATATTGGTCATTTAATATTTCAATAGAAGATTTAAGAATGTAACAATGTAATTAAATTAATTTTTAGAATCAATCCTTCATCATGTTCATCCAAACTTGATCAACATTTCTTTCTCTCATAAAAAGCAATACAATTAGGGACCGTTCATTATTTCTACCGGAGGGGAGAGGGGTAGCTGGAAGAAAGCAACAACCCAAAAAATGACCACCCCCCTTCCCTAAATACTTAGAAGTTATGACACCCCCCTCTGGAATGTTAAAAAAGTTATGACCTGTCAGCCTGGGCATGCTGTCAGCCTGGGCATGCTGTCAGCCTGGGAATGCTGTCAGCCTGGGCATGCTGTCAGCCTAGGCATGCTGTCAGCCTAGGCATGCTGTCAGCCTAGGCATGCTGTCAGCCTGGGCATGATTTTGGTTTGAAATATTAGTACCAAACAGTTATGACCACCCTTCAATTTCCTAAATAAAAAAAAGTTATAACCCTCCCCTTTGATTTCATAAAAAGGATATGACCCACACCCCTGTTTTGTGCCGGGCAGGTGAAATTTAGCTTGATTGGAAGACACGTGCTTATGACCTGTATTTAGTATGAGTACGGTACATGTTATTATTTCAGGCTACCCCTCCAAGCAAACTTTTCTGACAATATTCACATTGATATGACTTCTCTTTAGTGTTTGTCTGTATGTGTAATGTCAAGCTACCCTTCCAAGCAAAGCTTTCTGGCAATATTCACATTGATATGGCTTTTTTCAGTATGAGTCTGTATTCATGTGTAATGTCATGAAGTTACCCTGAACAAAATATTTCTGACAATATTCACACTTAAATGACCTCTCTTTAGTGAGTGTCTGTATATGTAATCTCAGCCTACTCTTTTGAGCAAAGCATTCTGACAATATTGACATTGAAGGCATGTCTTCAGTATGAGTCTGAATTGTATGTCAGGCTACGCGTCTGAGCTAAATGCTTCCCTTTCACTCAAAATAGAGGAAATGACTGATGACCATCAGAAATGGTCAACGGATCCCTTGGGTCCATGTTCATATAGAAAATTCAGCAATAAAAAATGTGACATTTCATATGGGGTCATAAGGGGTCATTGACCTATACAAGGGTAAAACGAGAGACATGCTCCGATTTGGACCGGACTTGTTTCATCCTGTTTGGTTTGATAAGTCATGAACAAAAATCAATCATGACCTAGGGGTCAAAGGCTAAGGGTCAAAGGTCAGGAACAGGTCAGTAGAGGTCATTGAGCTATAATACCATGACATTTAAGACATGCTCTGATTTTAATCAGAGTTGTTGCATCTTATGTTGTTCGATAAGTAAAACATGAACTAGGGTCAATGGGGTTTTTTTCGGTCATTGACCTATTTTACAGAGTAACATGTAAAACATGCTCTAATTTTGATCGGACTTGTTGCATCTCATGTTGTAGGATGAAACAAGAACAAAAAAGTCAATCATGACCTTGGAGAAAAATGTCATAAAAGGGTCATTAGGGGTCAATATGTGATTTTCACTTTAAAATGCTCTTGCTCCATGCACATATGAAATGTTTCACAGTAAAGTGCACTTTTTAGTTCCTAATAGCCTTTAAGTAAGGATATTGCTTAACAGATATATTAAATAATCATTAATTGAGTTGATATTAAACTGTATGTTATTGCTTCACAGAAAATGGTGTTTATAATTTGGAAAAAGGTTTTGAAAAGTGTTTCTAGGCCAAAAATATGCTGCTAATGTTACTCTTTTTAGGACATAAAAAATAACATTAGCAGCATTTTTACTGTAACATTAGCAACGTACTGGTTTACAATTTAAATCAATATATTGGCTGTTATTTTTAAAATAACTAAAAATATGTTTGAAAGACAAAAAACCTGTAGTAACTGGCACGAACAAATTTGCTAATGTTACTTGTCTGTCCAGGACAGACATGCGTTTTCTGTAACATTGCAAATGATTTGCTATGGCTAATGTCTGTCTTAGACAGTGGGAACTATTTCTGTCCAATTACCATAACATTAGTAGTACATTTTTGGTCTAGAAACACTTTTACTAATAATTTTCAACATGCAAAACACCATTTTCTATGAAGTAATAACATGCATTTGAATATCAACTTACTAAATGTTTATTTTATATCTCTGATAAAAAAATATCCAAACTTAAAGTTATTGGACACTCAATGTGCACTTTACTGTGAAACATGTCATATAGAGTCTTCATGGATTACAATTAACATATCATATGGGGTCACTAGGGTTCATTAACACATAAAAAATCAAGGTGCCCTGGTCTTAGACCAGAACTAGATCTAGTGCTTCTTCTTCTTCTTGCAATATTTCTACAAAATGCTTCTTCTCCTACAGTTTACATGCTACGATCCCCAGATTTGGTCAGTAGGACCCCCTACCTGACTTACATATAGGGTTTTCACAGTTTGGGGTCAAAGGTTACACAGGGGTCATAAGGGGTCAAAACGTGATTTTCACTTAAAACGCCGTTTCAATTTAGTTAAATGACCTAGGATCGTCAAAATTAGGCAACATATTCCTTATGACCGTACGCATATACAATAGTTTGGTTTTTAAAATCAAAAATATTTGGGGTCACTAGGGGTCAAAATGTTAATTTTCACTTCTATTACTTAAAATGCTTCTTCTCATACAGTTTACATGCTACAATCACCAGATTTTGTCAGTAGAACCTCCAACCTGACCTACATATAGGGTTTTCTCAATTTGGGCTCAAAGGTCACACAGGGGTCAATAGGGGTCATTGAACTTTACGGGGTAAAAGTTAAAACATTCTCCGATTTGGACCGGATTTGTTGCATCTTGTTTGGTTTGATGAGCCAAGAAAATAAGTCAATCATATTGACCAGGTCAAAGGTCAAGAAGGGGTCACTAGGGGTCAAAATATTAATTTTCACTTCTATTACTTAAATTGCTTCTTCTCCTACAGTTTACATGCTATAATCACCAGATTTGGTCAGTAGAACCCCAACCTGACCTACATATAGGGTCTTCTCAATTTGGGGTCAAAGGTAACACAGGGGTCAATAGGGGTCATTGAACTTTACAGGGGTAAAAGTTAAGACATGCTCCGATTTGGACCGGATTTGTTGCATCTTGTTTGATTTGATGAGCCAAGAAAATAAGTCAATCATATTGACCAGGTCAAAGGTCAAAAAGGGGTCACTAGGGGTCAAAATGTTAATTTTCACTTCTATTACTTAAAATGCTTCTCCTTCTACAGTTTACATGATATAATCATCAGATTTGGTCAGTAGGACCCCCTACCTGACTTACATATAGGGTCTTCACAGTTCGGGGTCAAAGGTCACACAGGCGTCATAAGGGGTCAAAACGTGATTTTCACCTAAAACGCCCTTGCAATTTAGTGAAATGACATAGGATCGTCAAAATTGGTCAACATATTCCCTATGACCTTACGCATACAAAATTGTTCGGTTTTAAAATCAAAAAATATTTGGGGTCACTAGGGGTCAAAATGTTAATTTTCACTTCTATAACTTAAAATGCTTCTTCTCCTACAGTGTACATGCTACAATTACCAGGCTCGGTCAGTACAACCGCCTACCTGACCTTCATATAGGGTCTTCACAGTTTGGGATCAAAGGTCTTACAGGGGTCACTAAGGGTTAAAACGTGATTTTCACATAAAACGCCCTTGCATTTTATTGAAATGACCTAGGATCGTCAGATTAAATCAACATATGCCTTTTGACCGTATGCATATATAATAGTTCGGTTTTTCAATTAAATCATGACCTTGGGGTCAAACGGTCAGGAACAAGACAAAAATCAAGGTCCCCTGGTCTTAGACCGGAGTCATATCTAGTTACCTTGATTTTTTCAAAAATCCAGGTACTCTATCTCTACCGTTTCTTTCTTCTGCTGCTTCTGCTGCTTCTTCTTGCAATATTTCTACAAAATGCTTCTTCTCCTACAGTTTACATGCTACAATCACCAGATTTGGTCAGTAGGACCTCCTACCTGACCTACATAAGGGTCTTCACAGTTTGGGGTCAAAGGTCACATAGGGGTCACTAGGGGTCAAAACGTGTTTTTCCCTTAAAACGCATTTCCAATTTATTGAAATGACCTAGGATCATCAAAATTGGTCCACATATTCCTTATGACCGTACGCATGTATAATAGTTTGGTTTTTAAAATTAAAAATCATTTGGGGTCACTAGGGGTCAAAATATAAATTTTCAATTCGATCACTTAAAATGCTTCTTGTCTCAGAGGAAATGAATCATGACCTTCATAATTGGTCAAAAGATTCCTTAGGTCCATGCTCATATAGAGTCTTAAGCGATTAAAAATGACATGTCATATGGGGTCACTAGGGGTCATTGAACTTTACAAAGGTAAAAGTTAAGACATGCTCCGATTTGAACCAGATTTGTTGCATCTTGTTTGGATTGATGAGCTAAGAAAAAAAGTCAATCATATTGACCAGGTCAAAGGTCAAGAAGGGGTCACTAGGGGTCATTGACCTTTACAAGGGGAACAGTTAAGACATGCTCTGATTTGAACCGGGTTTATTGCATCTTGTTTGGATTGATGAGCCAAGAAAATAAGTCAATAAAATTGACCAGGTCAAAGGTCAAGAAGGGGTCACTAGGGGTCATTGAACTTTACAGGGGTAAAAGTTAAGACATGCTCCGATTTGGACCGGGTTTGTTGCATCTTGTTTGGATTGATGTGCCAAGAAAAAAGGTCAATCATATTGACCAGGTCTTAGGCCAAGAAGGGGTCACTAGGGGTCATTGAACTTTACAGGGGTAAAAGTTAAGGCATGCTCCGATTTAAACCGGGTTTGTTGCATCTTGTTTGATTTGATGAGCCAAGAAAATAAGTCAATCTTATTGACCAGGTCAAAGGTCAAAAAGGGGTCACTAGGGGTCAAAATGTGAATGTTCACTTCCATTACTTAAAATTCTTCTCCTCCTACAGTTTACATGCTATAATCACCAGATTTAGTCAATAGGACCCCTTTCCTGACTCACATATATGGTCTTCTCAGTTCGGGGTCAAAGGTCACACAGGGGTCATAGGGGTCAAAACGTGATTTCCACTTAAATCGCGGTTGCAATTTAGTGAAATGACCTAGGATCGTTAGAATTGGTCAACATGTTCCCTATGAACGTACATGTACGTATATAAAATAGTTCGGTTTTTAAAATCTAAAAATATTTGGGGTCACTAGGGGTCAAAATGTTAATTTTCACTTCTATAACTTAAAATGCTTCTTCTCCTACAGTGTACATGCCACAATCACCAGGTTCGGTCAGTACAACCGCCTACCTGACCTTCATATAGGGTCTTCACAGTTTGGGGTCAAAGGTCACACAGGGGTCACTAGGGTTTAAAACGCGTTTTTCACATGAAACGCGCTTGCATTTTATTGAAATGACCTAGGATCGTCAGAATCAATCAACAAATGCCTTTTGACCGTATGCATACATAATAGTTCGGGTTTCAATTAAATCATGACCTTGGGGTCAAACGGTCAGGAACAAGACAAAAATCAAGGTCCCCTGGTCTTAGACCGGAGTCATATCTAGTTCTGCTTCTTCTTCTGGCAATATTTCTACAAAATGCTTCTTCTCCTACAGTTTACATGCTACAATCACCAGATTTGGTCAGTAGGACCCCCTACCTGACCTTCATATAGGGTCTTCTCAATTTGGGGTCAAAGGTAACACAGGGGTCAATAGGGGTCAAAATGTTAATTTTCACTTCTATTACTTAAAATGCTTCTTCTCATACAGTTTACATGCTACAATCACCAGATTTTGTCAGTAGAACCTCCAACCTGACCTACATATAGGGTTTTCTCAATTTGGGCTCAAAGGTCACACAGGGGTCAATAGGGGTCATTGAACTTTACGGGGTAAAAGTTAAAACATTCTCCGATTTGGACCGGATTTGTTGCATCTTGTTTGGTTTGATGAGCCAAGAAAATAAGTCAATCATATTGACCAGGTCAAAGGTCAAGAATGGGTCACTAGGGGTCAAAATATTAATTTTCACTTCTATTACTTAAATTGCTTCTTCTCCTACAGTTTACATGCTATAATCACCAGATTTGGTCAGTAGAACCCCAACCTGACCTACATATAGGGTCTTCTCAATTTGGGGTCAAAGGTAACACAGGGGTCAATAGGGGTCATTGAACTTTACAGGGGTAAAAGTTAAGACATGCTCCGATTTGGACCGGATTTGTTGCATCTTGTTTGATTTGATGAGCCAAGAAAATAAGTCAATCATATTGACCAGGTCAAAGGTCAAAAAGGGGTCACTAGGGGTCAAAATGTTAATTTTCACTTATATTACTTAAAATGCTTCTCCTACAGTTTACATGCTATAATCACCAGATTTGGTCAGTAGGACCCCCTACCTGACTTACATATATGGTATTCACAGTTCGGGGTCAAAGGTCACACAGGGGTCATAAGGGGTCAAAACGTGATTTCCACTTAAAACGCCCTTGCAATTTAGTGAAATGACATAGGATCGTCAAAATTGGTCAACATATTCCCTATGACCGTACGCATATAAAATTGTTCGGTTTTTAAAATCAAAAAATATTTGGGGTCACTAGGGGTCAAAATGTTAATTTTCACTTCTATAACTTAAAATGCTTCTTCTCCTACAGTGTACATGCTACAATCACCAGGCTCGGTCAGTACAACCGCCTACCTGACCTTCATATAGGGTCTTCACAGTTTGGGGTCAAAGGTCATACAGGGGTCACTAGGGGTTAAAACGTGATTTTTACATAAAACGCCCTTGCATTTTATTGAAATGACCTAGGATCGTCAGATTAAATCAATATATGCCTTTTGACCGTATGCAGATATAATAGTTCGGTTTTTCAATTAAATCATGACCTTGGGGTCAAACGGTCAGGAACAAGACAAAAATCAAGGTCCCCTGGTCTTAGACCGGAGTCATATCTAGTTGTATTTCTCTTTCAAACCGCAAATGTTTTGCTCTTTCTTCTGCATTTCTTATGTGAGCGGCTGCTTCATCAAGATGTGTTTGCAGTAGACGTTTCTTTTGTTTTATTTCAATACTTCTTTGTACGAGTTCTCTTTCTGCGGCTAGTTTTATTTCTTTCACCATCGCACTTTGAAGTGAGGAAGACTTTGATGTTCTGCTAGATCTACTATTACTACCATGGCTAGCATCAGACCCTGGTTGTTTGTTTCCAGTCTTTCTTGTGTTGAAACTTATATTTGATACACTATCTTCAGGAACAATTTCATCTTCACCTTTTGTTTCAGTCATTTTGTGTTGTTGTGTAGGACGAACTGGCGTAGATTTAGGCATACCACGTCCGACACCGTCTGGGGCAGTTATTTCATACACGGGAAGTGCGCCCTCATACATCGGCAGTACGTAAACACAAATATCAGTCACAAAAGTTCACAGCAATAAAGCTTATTTCTTGCTCGTTAATGGGCGTCTTTTACTTTTATGTAGAGTTCCTTTGAACGTAATGGATCCTACATAGTGTTCACGGGCTGTATTCTTTATAAAATTCTTGGGAGTGGGTCATTACTCGTTATAATACATGTGAAGGAGGCTTTCTGGACCAATTATCACACATTCAGACGATATACCTTGAAACTCACTTTAATACGATCTGTAAATCTTCTTCTTCTTGCATATCATGTCACAATCATAATCTTGGCAGGCGTAGTTACAAAACTATTTATGTTACGGTAAAAGACGATACCCACTCGTTACTGGACGCATCCATCTTATCTTGTAGAGCCTACTTTCCCATCATGCATTACTTCCATACAGGGGGAGTGGGACCCGACTCGGCAAATGAGTCAACACTTAGAAAAATCCTAAGAAATGATTTTGAACATTACAGATATAGTAGAGTCATTATCTTGGATTCCGTGACCATTTTCTTCCTACCTTAGTTTCTTAGTGAATTTGTCAACTAAAACCATTTTCAAAGAAAATGAGCTCCCATGCACCTCTCAAAAGTGACGGGAACGTTCTTTTATAGCGCAAATTCCAAAATGGCCGCCATACAGGGGCCCAAAAATTCAAATGGCTTTAATTAAGCTAAAAAGCACACCAAATTGTTCGGCTGAGCACAAGGATTCCGAAAAAGTATAGTTTGCTATACTTCCGATGTTTGGTTGTTAGCTTAATTAAAGCCGTTTGAATTTTTGGGCCCCTGCATGGCGGCCATTTTGGAATTTGCGCTATAAAAGAACGTTCCCGTCACTTTTGAGAGGTGCATGGGAGCTCATTTTCTTCGAAAATGGTTCTAGTTGACAAATTCACTAAGAAACTAAGGTAGGAAGAAAATGGTCACGGAATCCAAGATAATGAATATGATAATGCACGTGATGCCATGATGACGTGATAATTTACGTGATAAAGGACGTCATAGATGCCGTGATGTTGCCATAAGTACCGTCATAAATGTCGTGATAAATACCGTCATAATGAACACGATAAATGTTGTGATTGTCGTGATAAAATACCGTTATAATGACCGTCCTAAATGTCGTGATACCGTTATAAATATCACCATAATGACCGCCATAAATGTCGTGATCCCGTGATAAATACCGCGATAATGACCGTCATAAATGTCGTGATACCGTGATAAATACCGTCATAAATACCGTCATAAATGTCGTGATCCCGTGATAAATATCGTGATAAATACCGTCATAAATGTCGTGATCCCGTGATAAATACCGTCATAAATACCGTCATAAATGTCGTGATCCCGTGATAAATACCGTCATAAATACCGTCATAAATGTCGTGATACCGTGATAAATACCGTCATAATGACCGTCATAAATGTCGTGATCCCGTGATAAATACCGCGATAATGACCGTCATAAATGTCGTGATCCCGTGATAAATACCGTCATAAATACCGTCATAAATGTCGTGATCCCGTGATAAATACCGTGATTAATACCGTCATAAATGTCGTGATACCGTGATAAATACCGTCATAAATGTCGTGATACCGTGATAAATACCGTGATAAATACCGTCATAAATGTCGTGATACCGTGATAAATACCGTCATAATGACCGCCATAACTGCCGTGATACCGTGATAAATACCGTCATAATGACCGTCATAAATGTCGTGATACCGTGATAAATACAGTCATAATGACCGCCATAACTGCCGTGATACCGTGATAAATACCGTCATAATGACCGTCATAAATGTCGTGATGCCGTGATAAATACCGTTATAACTGCCGTGATACCGTGATAAATACCGTCATAATGACCGTCATAAATGTCGTGATACCGTGATAAATACTGCCATAACTGCCGTGATACCGTGATAAATACCGTCATAATGACCGTCATAAATGTCGTGATGCCGTGATAAATACCGTTATAACTGCCGTGATACCGTGATAAATACCGTCATAATGACCGTCATAACTGCCGTGATACCGTGATAAATACCGTCATAATGACCGTCATAAATTACGTGATGCCGTGATAAATACCGTTATAACTGCCGTGATACCGTGATAAATACCGTCATAATGACCGCCATAACTGCCGTGATACCGTGATAAATACCGTCATAAATGTCGTGATGCCGTGATAAATACCGTTATAACTGCCGTGATACCGTGATAAATACCGTCATAATGACCGTCATAAATGTCGTGATACCGTGATAAATACCGCCATAACTGCCGTGATACCGTGATAAATACCGTCATAATGACCGTCATAAATGTCGTGATACCGTGATAAATACCGCCATAACTGCCGTGATACTGTGATAAATACCGTCATAATGACCGTCATAAATGTCGTGATACCGTGATAAATACCGCCATAACTGCCGTGATACCGTGATAAATACCGTCATAATGACCGTCATAAATGTCGTGATGCCGTGGTAAATACCATTATAACTGCCGTGATACCGTAATAAATACCGTCATAATGACCGTCATAAATGTCGTGATGCCGTGATAAATACCGTTATAACTGCCGTGATACCGTGATAAATACCGCCATAACTGCCGTGATACCGTGATAAATACCGTCATAATGACCGTCATAAATGTCGTGATACCGTGATAAATACCGCCATAACTGCCGTGATACCGTGATAAATACCGTCATAATGACCGTCATAAATGTCGTGATACCGTGATAAATACCGTCATAAATGTCGTGATACCGTGATAAATACTGCCATAACTACCGTGATACCGTGATAAATACCGTCATGATGACCGTCATAAATGTCGTGATACCGTGATAAATACCGCCATAACTGCCGTGATACCGTGATAAATACCGTCATAAATGTCGTGATACCGTGATAAATACCGCCATAACTGCCGTGATACCGTGATAAATACCGTCATAATGACCGTCATAAATGTCGTGATACCGTGATAAATACCGCCATAACTGCCGTGATACCGTGATAAATACCGTTATAATGACCGTCATAAATGTCGTGATACCGTGATAAATACTGCCATAACTGCCGTGATACCGTGATAAATACCGTCATGATGACCGTCATAAATGTCGTGATACCGTGATAAATACCGCCATAACTGCCGTGATACCGTGATAAATACCGTCATAAATGTCGTGATACCGTGATAAATACCGCCATAACTGCCGTGATACCGTGATAAATACCGTCATAATGACCGTCATAAATTACGTGATACCGTGATAAATACCGCCATAACTGCCGTGATACCGTGATAAATACCGTCATAATGACCGTCATAAATGTCGTGATGCCGTGATAAATACCGTTATAACGGCCGTGATACCGTGATAAATACCGTCATAACGACCGTCATAAATGTCGTGATGCCGTGATAAATACCGTTATAACTGCCGTAATACCGTGATAAATACCGTCATAATGACCGTCATAAATGTCGTGATACCGTCATAATGACCGTCATAATTGTCGTGATGCCGTGATAAATACCGTTATAATGACCGTCATAAATGTCGTGATACCGTGATAAATACCGTTATAACTGCCGTGATACCGTGATAAATACCGTCATAATGACCGTCATAAATGTCGTGATGCCGTGATAAATACCGTTATAACTGCCGTGATACCGTGATAAATACCGTCATAATGACCGTCATAAATGTCGTGATACCGTGATAAATACCGTTATAACTGCCGCGATACCGTGATAAATACCGTCATACCGTCCCTATACTAACTAATGCATTTCGAAGATGTATAATAATTGCCTAAATACCGTCATAATGACCGTCATAAATGTCGTGATGCCGTGATAAATACCGTTATAAATGTCGTGATACCGTGATAAATACCGTCATAATGACCGCCATAACTGCCGTGATACCGTGATAAATACCGTCATAATGACCGCCATAACTGCCGTGATACCGTGATAAATACCGCCATAATGACCGTCATAAATGTCGTGATACCGTGATAAATACCGCCATAACTGCCGTGATACCGTGATAAATACCGTCATAAATGTCGTGATGCCGTGATAAATACCGTTATAACTGCCGTGATACCGTGATAAATACCGTCATAATGACCGTCATAAATGTCGTGATACCGTGATAAATACCGTTATAACTGCCGCGATACCGTGATAAATACCGTCATACCGTCCCTATACTAACTAATGCATTTCGAAGATGTATAATAATTGCCTATTATTGCAATGCATAATGTGGCGTTTTCAGATACAACTTAGGCCTACTTGTAAATAACTATCTTCAGTAGATAGCAGTAACTTCTGTTTGACAGATTCGACAGCTATCTTTTGTATTGCATTAACGGGTTGTAATATAATAATAGATGCTCATTATTCATATGCCCATCTGTTATTATGTATTTTCTGATTTTCGGTCGTTGTTTTGCATCACTTGTGTTGCAAAGGGACGATGAATCCCCCGGCCCAATAGTCACCAAGAAAAAATGCAAGAAAAACACCTTTTTTCAAAACACTTTTTTTTCTGCTCGAATGTTCATAAGCCTATACGTACACTTTGTTGGCTGTTTTATTAAAAAGAATTTTTGAAAAAACTGCATTTGGATTTAATTCTACATTTCCACATATTATTATCAACCAACAATTTTGGCTCAAATTGTCAGAGGGCGTTTTTGCCTACAGTTTTTGGAATTTATTTTGAACATTTTGAAATTGCTGGTATTTTGTCCCGACATGTTATTCACAAACCCTTATTTTATGGATTTGTTCAAATATTACTTTTTTCTTACTCCTTTTTCAAAACTGTTGGTATTTATTTTTTGGAAATATTTGAAAATAATTGGAAAAACAATAGTTGGACATGGTTGGATGATGGGTAAATGTTTCTTCTTACTCCACAAATTATAAATGATAGTCAGTAAAAGAAATTGCACATCCAGGATTTGAACCCGGGATCTCCGGATGGTTATAGACTAGCGCTCTTATCAACTGAGCTAATGAGTCAGATGAGTAAGCACGACGATAATATCATCTATAGGCATTCAGTTCAATCTCATCCTCAAAAACAACCCAAACAACTAAATAAGTGAATACATAAACCATTTAAGTAATATATAATATACGCGAATACATAAATAAACCATTTAAGTAGTATATTTTATTTTATTTATTGATTAAAATAGCACTGCGATAAATGAATTTAGCTTTATTCACAAAGTAATCATCAGACGAGTTGGGACGGTAATGGTAAAGTGTATGGTAAAGTGTTGCCTTGAAACACGTGTTCATTGAGCACTTTACCGTCGTTTCTATAGTATAATATTAGTATACATATTTTGTTTTCATTTTAAATGGTAAACTGTTATCAAAATGCGTAGATGTGACCCATGCGGCTTATATTTCGGAGTTACAACATGCATGATTAGTATAGCTAACACATATGCATATCTTGATAACTCAAAGGTAGTATGAAAAAACGTTTAATTGCCTATTTTAAGCAAAATGTCCCAATGGTAAACTGATGGTAAAGTGTTAGTAAAGTGTGTGATACTTTGCAATAATGCTTTACTATAACATGTATAATAAAACAAATCCACGCTTGTGTAAGCACTGACCGCTTAGCCTGATGGATAGGAGCGTTCGTTGGCACCCTTTATATAGCCTGCTTGGCGTCGGTTCGAGTCGTTCTCATGGCGTGACTTTTTGTCCTTTTTTCTGTTATGAGCTATCTTCAATAGATAGGAATAGTATTGCAAATAAACGTTTAATGCTCGGCAAATGTTAACACTTTCAACGCGGCTATTGGTTTAACCACGGTACAAAACAGATTTGTCTAACTTTTATGTCTATCTCAAGGATAACTGAACAAATAATAGGCACGTTTTTGTACTTATTTGAATGCATTTCACATGGTGATTCCAAATATTGGTAAAATGACATTCAATAATTTTGACATTTTTGAAACATTTTGTGCAATTTTGGATTGTCGACTGCAGACACTTGTCGCGTGGAAAGGGTAAATGTATAGTTTCATATTTCAAATAACAAGCAAATAGGCAATGTGATAACATTATTAAAAGTATAAAAATGTTAATTTCTCAGCAAGAACTTTATACTTTTGCTTTATTGATTTATAAACATTAGATTATTGCGCGCGGGATCAAGAAACGGGTCAAATTGTAGTTAAATATGACATAAATAATTGTTTTCAGTGCCCACTGCCTAAATAAAATTAATTCCCTATCATCATTTTTATAATATTTGTGATGCCCCTATTGTTTGCTCAAATCGTGTGTAATATGAGATTCATACGACATTCGGTTTTTGATTTATGACAGAAAAACGAAATTTAGATCAAATATTTTGCATTCCTCTTATACAATCCTGGAAAAAAATCTTGGAACACCTGCGTGTGATTAACGGAAAAGTGTCACCCCCACTCCCCCGTACAATGTTGACCAAGGCCAGTGGCTCCTGCAGCTTGCCAGAGTGTCCCAACATTGATCGATGGGGGGTGGCGAAGGAAAAATCTCATTTGAACAATTTCCATTTATAACAGAAGACACTAAGTATCAATGCATGCACACAATACCCAGCACGTGTGCTCAGCTCAGCGTTTGCGTTCCAAGGACTTTTTTCCAAGATTGTAGTTACGCCCCTGTTCATGTTGCAAATTAGTATTGCAATTATTAAAAAAAATAATTCAAATATCATATTTCAGAGGAAAAAAGGCATTTGTAAAGTATAAATTAAATTTCCAATGTTCAATTCATAAAATAACGTCATCGCGTTGGAAAAAAAAAATCTCCAACGCGCTAGTCCATCGGGCCACCTAGGCAGACACGTCATTGATTGTCAAAGAAAATACCTAAATACTGATTGCTTCGCAATATCGTATACCCTGGTTCGGGGACTCGTACAAACTATAAAACTACGCAAAAACTAAGGAGATTTCGTCAGCCATGAGGGTTTTAATTAGTAAATAATGATTAATGAACAAACTTTTAAATACTTAAACCGACTTTAAATCCGCTGGGGAAGTGCAGAGGATTATTTTGGTTCCGAGGGTGGCGCAAGCGGTCATGGGACATCAGTGTGATTTGAGGGTAAAATTGGGGTAAATAGTAATATTTTACTTAGCGTTGCTCAATTCAAGTTCAGAATGCGCTAGGTCTACGTCTTTAAGCTGGGGAAGAGTGTCCACAAATTACAGCCTTTCCCACATTCTTGTATCAACGTAGATAAGGGGGCAGCAATCACGCATAGCGCTAACGACTGACTGGGGCTTGGTTGACTATCAGGATGGCTTTACGTGAATTGTGATATAGATAATTAATGATGATATCAATGTTAATTGTTTCTGCAATAATTATTAAGTCCAAATAATGATTAAATATAAATTACATTAATGAAACGCGTAAAAACATCATCGATAAAAAATACCATATAAAGTAGATTTACTTTACATAGAGAAATATCATGTTGATATACGGTGTCACTACCGAAAGGAAGTGATAATGTAACATAGGCAAATGACAGCAGTTTTTTGGTCGAGAAAAGGCAAGTTATAGTCATGTGAATGTGATTAAGTAATTAGAATGTTCCATTATTGTTCACTCTCAATGAGGGTGAAGTTTACTCTAAATGAGTGAAATTCACTCCTTACAATTATATTCACTTTTTTTTCACTCCAATGGAGCGATCACTGTAGGCACTCTTCAAAAAGGGAAAATTCACTCGTTCCTGGAGGTTTTTTTGGAGCGAAAATGGTTCCACTCTTTCAAGGAGTGACCTTCACTCTATTATAGTGATGTAGGCACTCATTTGAATAGTGAATATTCACTCCATTAGAGTGGAATTTCACTCCTTTACATTTAGAGAGTAATGTAATATGGGTACTATCTACGATAGACATGTAACGCCGGGTGTTTATATACTGAAGAAATCAATAATATTGGGTTATATCTAAAGTGATGAATCCAATAATATATGAGTGCTATCTACTGTAGATAGCAGACATCCGAGTTGTAATGGTTTGTGTGTTTGTTTGCTTGTTTGTTCGCTAATTGCATTACACCTTAACCAGCCTTAAACTAAAGGCCTCCATGCAAGAACAAAACATTGAGAGATTTGTGTTATTCTCCAAAAGAACTATAATATATGGATTAAAACAGCAACACCCGTATTCAATTTCCTTTGGGTACCGATGATGTTGACAAATTAGGTGTCATTGTAATGATTGCAGGTATTAAATCGATTTCACTAAAAACGAATTCCGCTAATACCCGTGATTCCATAGCTATAAAAGGGCAACCCATCATTCCATTTCAATAGCGTCTTTCGACTCAATAGACAACAGATAAAGCAATCGATTCACAAATGACGGTCATTTGAATAGAAAGTGATGGTACATTGGCATACGCTATAACTAATTTTAGGGACTGCAGTTTTGTTTTGCTTAATAAGGGTACTTAGCGCATGTTTTTAATTTACCAACAGTGGTATTCATATCGAGGAGAACAAATACTACACGACTACATGAATCGCATGCTCCAACACGATAGGGGAAATTATGTTAATGAGCTACCTTTTTCTCTACCATTCCAGCTCCTTCACTCCATTCCAAAACTCCCATCTGGCTAAAATAATTACCGTATCTTATATAATATACATGTAGACACTTTATTTGACAATGACACCATACATATATTTTTAAGACCTGTTGATAGAAAGAAATCTTTAAAAACCACACATGTTCCTGTACTTTAAAACGTGTCTTCAAAATATCGCCAACAATAGTTGTGTACTTAGTCGTTTTTCAACATTCATTATATGCATTACGTGCGTGCAGCCTATTTAGATATATTCTACCTCTCTCTCTCTCAATGTTTTTAAAAATCCACACATGTTCAATACTCTTTAAAAACCACACATGTTCTTGAAGTTTAAAAATAATTCTTCAACATTTTAACACACACTTTTATACTTTGTCAACATCATCATACGCGATCATCGGGCAAACAAAATGTTTTTCTTCCAATCAGCGAAGTCAGTAACAAAAAAATATATTCGCATTGCGCGCGCGCAATTCACGCTGTGTATTCAATAATGTATTAGTAATTAGTGCGGCCGGTCTATGTAAAATGCTTAACCAAAACATACCATACAATTTGCACTGCTCCTCTACATTATAATGTACTGAACTTGTACTTGAAACGTACATAATACGTTGTGATAATTTACCACATTTAAATATGTAATTACAGGATCAGCGTACTCCACTTCATGAGGCTGCTTTGAACGGACACCACGAAATATGTACGCTGCTTCTACAGGCCAACGCAGAAGTTAATGCAAAAGACAAGGCAAGTATGATGTATTATGTAGGAAAATAAATTATATTATACATAGATCTCATTAGTCAAGACTTTAAAAATCCTAGAACGTATAACATATAACCGTGTATGGCAACTTATGACGTGTTGAAGGATTGTTGTGTTAGTAATATCTCTTAGTATCTCATGAATTCTGGATTAGATTTCAGGTTGCGTCTCATCCCCGTCACCCCACTTTTTTAACATTTACAAAGTTGAGAAGTCAGGAGTGTAACACTATGTAATTATTTGATACTGTGTTGTCTAATGTCTTGCCACATATTATGTTATGAACTTGAAACTTCCAGAGTAGTTTCTGATAAGCATTGTTTAAAATATGTTAAACAGTTCTGTGACAGTTACACATCTTTTGTGTATGAAAACTTTTGCCCTCTAAAGTGACGAAAAACAAGTGTTTTTCATAAGATTTTTTTTTTCCATTTTCAGTGGTAGAGATATACTTTAAAGGGTTTTTGTATTTAACCATATCAAATAGTGTTAGAGTGGGTAGTGCCAATAACCTTTAATATAGATACCTAAAACACAAACAAGCTTTGTGTGAATGAAAAAAATTAACATACTCTGTAATAAATATGCCATAAAACATAAATAGATGTTTTCAGACTACCCCTTCCATTATTTTACAACTTTAACCAACTAACATCAAAGTAACACAAGAAAAACACATGGATTTTATGACAAATTAGGGACAAAATGTCCCATTTTGATATCTTAAATCTTGTTTTATTATTGATCTTAATACATGTAACGTCCGTAACGCTTCAAAATGTAACGTCCGTAACACTAAATCAACAGCGTTGGACGATATGAGAGTATTAATTTCAAACTTGCTTTTCATGTTAACATAGAATGGAGTCAGGGCTTGCTCAATATAGTTGACAGAAAAAAATAAAACAGGGAACTGAACAGAGATTTAAGGATATGTACCATAGTCAAAAAGGTACTTCATTTCAAGGTAACGTCCGTAACGCTCGTTTCTAATTTTTGTTGCTAATTAACTAAGAAATCTAAAACAAAATCATTATATTGAACATTAGAGTGTTTACTACTAGCATACTAAGAAATAAAGTGTTATCTTAGCAGCAAACATATGTGCTATTCAATTAAAAGTTGCAAGTTGCATGTATCTGTAACGTCCGTAACGGTGGAATTGGCCATAACCGTGTATGGCAACTTATGACGTGCTCTGAAATGGAAAAAGGAAGCGTTAACAAATAGTGCGTACATGTTAACTTATGCAAACATTATCTGTTGGTACCTGCCTGCCATTCACCAATTAATGTTCTGGTAAATCAAATTTGTTTTATGATTTTATTTATCATCCAGTATGTGTTATATGAAGAAGGTAAGTAACATAAAATAATATAAAAACTACTTTTTATGATGAAGATCACTATACTCGGTTTCACGCTTACTCAATCATCGGGCAAACTAAATGTTTTTCATCCATTCAGTGAAATCAGTGACAAAAATATATTCGCAGACCACGCTCGCCATTTACGCTGCGTATTCATTGATGTATTAGTAATCAGTGCGGCCAGTCTATGTAAAACGCCTAACCTAAACATACCGCACTTCATTATGCTGCTCAGAAAGAGGACACGAAGAAGTATGTACGCTGCTTCTACAAGCCAACGCAGAAGTAATTGCAAAACAAATATGGCAAATAGTGTGTACATGGAGGATATGAAATGATATTTATAGGAGCATATCAACTATTTCAAGGTTTCAAATTAAATTATCAAAGGTATATTCTATTGCATTCACATTTTTCCGCTCCTCTATGCACTGAATATGTACTTGAAAATTACTTACAGAGTTGCGATAATTGACCACATTTAAATATATCGACCAAAATGTGTCATTACAGGATCAGAATATTCAATAACTAGTTGTCAGTTAGGCCGGTCTAGGTAAAACGCCTAAACTAAACATACCATACAATCTGCACTGATCTTCTATGTACTGAACAAGTACTTAAAACGTTAATATTACGTTGTGATAATTGACCAAATGTATATATATCGACCAAAATGGTGTCATTACAGGGTCAGCTTACTCCACTTCATTGCGCTGTTTTCATGGGACACCACGAAGTATGTAAGCTGCTTCTAGAAGCCAACGCAGAATTAGATGCAAAAGACAAGGCAAGTATGATGTACCTACAGTAAGTAACATAACATAATATAAAAACTACTTTTTATGTGATGATGAAGATCACTATCCTCGGTTTCACGCTTACGCAATCATCGGGCAAACTAAATATTTTTCATCCATTCAGCGAAATCAGTGACAAAAAATATTCGCAGTCCGCGCGCGCAATTCACGCTGCGTATTCATTGATGTATTAGTAATTAGTGCGGCCGGTCTATGTAAAACGCCTAACCTAAACATACCGCACTTCATTATGCTGCTCAGAAAGAGGACACGAAGAAGTATGTACGCTGCTTCTACAAGCCAACGCAGAAGTAATTGCAAAAAAATAAGGCAAATAGTGTGTACATGGAGGATATGAAATGATATTTATAGGTGCTTATCAATTATTTCAAGATTTTCAAATTAAATTATCAAAGGTATATTCTATTGCATTCACATTTTTCCGCTCCTATATGCACTGAATATGTACTTGAAACTTACTTACAGAGTTGCGATAATTGACCACATTTAAATAATATCGACCAAAATGTGTCATCATTACAGGATCAGAATACCCAATTTCATTTTGCTGCTCAGGGAGGACACCATAAAGTATGTGAGCTGCTTCTGCAAGCCAACGCAGAAGTAAATGCAAAAAATAAGGCAAGTAGTACGAAAAATGTGTAGAAAATGAAATGATATTTATAGGTGCTTATCATATCAATACTTCCAAATTAAATCCTCAAACGTATATTCTATTGCATACAAATTTCTCCGCTCCTCTATATACTAAACATGTACTTTAACGTATATACAACGTTATGATAATTGACCAAATTTAAACATATCGACGTGTTAGAAATATCTCTTTATTATCCCATGATGAATTACTGATATTAGATCTCTGGTTGAATCTCATCTCCGTCAACCCCCCCCCCCCCCCTTATAATTCCGATACGGAATAAACCAAACTTTCACAAATCACGAGCACATGGTAAATACCGTTTATTCTATAATACGGAATAAACCACATTACACGCGAAACAAACCACATCATACGCGATACAAACCCCCCCCCCCCCACACCCATACCCATCCTTATAGTCCCTCACTCTAACCTATGCAGCATGACATACTTCTACAACTGATATCTTTCAACAACTGATTGTTGTGTTAGTAATATCTCTTAGTATCTCATGAATTCTGGATATAAAATGTCATGGTAGGTCTCATTCCCGTCACCCCACTTTTTAAATATATCCCGTTTGTTCTATAATACGGAATAAACCAATATTGGCCTTGTTTACAATATATCTTCTCCCCCCCCCCCCCCCCCTCCCATACATACACCTGTACTCTCTACCGTGTTAGCGTGACCTCCATTTAATTATACTTCTACTATAGCTGAACAATGTTGCATGCTGTAGAATGAACTCTCTATTTCGACACGTTTATATCTACAACTACTACTAGTTATGTTTAGATATAATTATCTCTTTATTAAGAGACCGCGTGTTCCTGAAATTAGTTTTCAGGTTTCATCCCCCCCCCCCCCAACCACATCTAATTTATCCACCCCAAATCCATTAACACACAATGTTCCCACCAGTCATGTCTTATAACTAACTCTCAAATCCATTTCCCCTCCCCCACGGGATCTCCCCGCCCAAGGTAGCCCTGCGGGGCCTATATAAATTGGACCCACTAAACCGTTCGGTTCTCCTGGTAAGCCGGCCCCATGCACCTCGGCCCTTCGGGCCTGCGGTTCTGTTTCTTGCTTGCGCCTGCAGCGGGCTATCCGCGTATCGGCCTTCGGCCTCGCTTGTTTGATATTAGATTCAAGTTGAGTCTCATACTCGTGATCCACCTTATAATTCCGATACGGAATAAACCAAACTTTCACAAATCACGAGCACATTGTCCATACTGTTTATTCTATTACACGGAATAAACCATATTACACGCGATATAACACCCTTCCCCCTCGCCCATCCTTGTAGTCCCTTACTCAACCCCAGCATGACATACTCAATACTTCTATAACTGAACAATATTGATAGTTGTTAGTAGCTAGTCCCGTCTATGACACGTTGATATCTTTCAACAACTGATTGTTGTGTTAGTAATATCTCTTAGTATCTCATGAATTCTGGATTAGATTTCAGGTTGCGTCTCATCCCCGTCACCCCACTTTTTTAACATTTGCAAAGTTGACAAGTCAGGAGTGTAACACTATGTAATTCTGGTAATGGGTACTATCTACAGAAGGTAGACATGTAACGCCGGGTGTTTATATACTGAAGAAATCAATAATATTGGGTTATATCTAAAGTGATGAATGCAATAATATATGAGTGCTATCTACTGTAGATAGCAGACATCCGAGTTGTAATGGTTTGTGTGTTTGTTTGCTTGTTTATTCGCTAATTGCATTACACCTTAACCAGCCTTAAACTAAAGGCCTCCATACAACAACAAAACATTGAGAGATTTGTGTTATTCTCCAAAAGAACTATAATATATGGATTGAAACAGCAACACCCGTATTCAATTTCCTTTGGGTACCGATGATGTTGACAAATTAGGTGTCATCGTAATGATTGCAGGTATTAAATCGATTTCACTAAAAACGAGTTCCGCTAATACCCGTGATTCCATAGCTATAAAAGGGCAACCCATCATTCCATTTCAATAGCGTCTTTCGACTCAATAGACAACAGATAAAGCAATCGATTCACAAATGACGGTCATTTGAATGGAAAGTGATGGTACATTGGCATACGCTATAACTAATTTTAGGGACTGCAGTTTTGTTTTGCTTAATAAGGGTACTTAGCGCATGTTTTTAATTTACCAACAGTGGTATTCATATCGAGGAGAACAAATACTACACGACTACATGAATCGCATGCTCCAACACGATAGGGGAATATTCAATAACTAGTTGTCAGTTCGGCCGGTCTAGGTAAAACGCCTAAACTAAACATACCATACAATCTGCACTGATCTTCTATGTACTGAACAAGTACTTAAAACGTTAATATTACGTTGTGATAATTGACCAAATGTATATATATCGACCAAAATGGTGTCATTACAGGGTCAGCTTACTCCACTTCATTGCGCTGTTTCCATGGGACACCACGAAGTATGTAAGCTGCTTCTAGAAGCCAACGCAGAAGTAGATGCAAAAGACAAGGCAAGTATGATGTACCTACAGTAAGTAACATAACATAATATAAAAACTACTTTTTATGATGAAGATCACTATCCTCGGTTTCACGCTTACGCAATCATCGGGCAAACTAAATGTTTTTTCATCCATTCAGTGAAATCAGTGACAAAAAATATTCTCAGTCCGCGCGCGCAATTCACGCTGCGTATTCATTGATGTATTAGTAATTAGTGCGGCCGGTCTATGTAAAACGCCTAACCTAAACATACCGCACTTCATTATGCTGCTCAGAAAGAGGACACGAAGAAGTATGTACGCTGCTTCTACAAGCCAACGCAGAAGTAATTGCAAAAAAATAAGGCAAATAGTGTGTACATGGAGGATATGAAATGATATTTATAGGTGCTTATCAATTATTTCAAGATTTTCAAATTAAATTATCAAAGGTATATTCTATTGCATTCACATTTTTCCGCTCCTATATGCACTGAATATGTACTTGAAACTTACTTACAGAGTTGCGATAATTGACCACATTTAAATAATATCGACCAAAATGTGTCATCATTACAGGATCAGAATACCCCATTTCATTTTGCTGCTCAGGGAGGACACCATAATGTGTGTGAGCTGCTTCTGCAAGCCAACGCAGAAGTAAATGCAAAAAATAAGGCAAGTAGTACGAAAAATGTGTAGAAAATGAAATGATATTTATAGGTGCTTATCATATCAATACTTCCAAATTAAATCCTCAAACGTATATTCTATTGCATACAAATTTCTCCGCTCCTCTATATACTAAACATGTACTTTAACGTATATACAACGTTATGATAATTGACCACATTTCAATATATCGACCAAAATGTGTTATTACAGAATCAGGTTACCCCACTTCATAAGGCTGCTGGGAAAGGACACCATGAAGTATGTAAGCTGCTTCTACAAGCCAACGCAGAGGTTAATGCTGCAACAAGCGAGGCAAGTATGATGTATTATGTAAGATATGAAATTATATTATAGATAGAGATCTCATCAGTGAAGATTTTACAAATAGAATCCTAGTACGTATAACACATAACCGTGTATGGCAACCTATGACGTGTTGAAAGATAAAATTAGTACCTGCCTGCCATTAACCAAATAATGTTGAACCTGATTTCACTGACAATTAAATTATTTTTACTTTGAAGTGCTGGTACACCAAATTGGTGGAAAGATTTTATTTATCATCCAGTATGTGTTATATCAAAAAGGTAAGTAGCATGAAATAATATCAATGCATTACTTCATGAATAATTGCGATAGTTGCGTACCAAGTGCATTCCAATAAAAGTAATCGTTCGATAAGAACGCGCACGTCGAGAGCAGGCTACTAATAATTGCCCGAGAGTACTGCGCCAAAGTGTTAGATTGTTTTGCTCATTGACCGATCAATCAAATTCAAGCCTCACGCCCCTAAACTGCATATTCAAGTAAATGCAAAAGACAAGGCAAGTATTATGTATATGTAGAATATGAAATTATAATTATAGGTGCTTATCATAATATCAAGAACTATAAATTAAATCCTCAAACGTATATTCTATCGCGTACAAATTTTTCCGCTCCTCATTTAAACATATCGACCAAAATGTGTCATTACAGGGTCAGAGTACCCCGTTTCATTCTGCTGCTGATGAAGGACACGAAGAAGTATGTACGCTGCTTCTACAAGCCAACGCAGAAGTAAATGCAAAAGACGAGGCAAGTAGTATGTATATGTAAAATATGAAATTATAATTATAGGTATAATTATATATTATCATAATATCAAGAGGACACGAAGAAGTATGCACGCTGCTTCTACAAGCCAACGCCGAAGTAATTACATGTAGGATATGCAATGATATTTATAGGTGCTTATCAATTATTTCAAGATTTTCAAATTAAATGATCAAAGGTATATTATATTGCATTCACATTTTTCCGCTCCTCTATGCACTGAATATGTACTTGAAACTTACTTACAGAGTTGCGATAATTGACCACATTTAAATATATCGACCAAAATGTGTCATTACAGGATCAGAATACCCCATTTCATTTTGCTGCTCAGGGAGGACACCAAAAAGTATGTGAGCTGCTTCTGCAAGCCAACGCAGAAGTAAATGCAAAAAATAAGGCAAGTAGTACGTAAAATGTGTAGAAAATGAAATGATATTTATAGGTGCTTATCATATCAATACTTCCAAATTAAATCCTCAAACGTATATTCTATCGCATACAATTTTTTCCGCTCCTCTATGTACTGAACATGTACTTTAACGTATATACAACGTTATGATAATTGACCACATTTCAATATATCGACCAAAATGTGTTATTACAGAATCAGGTTACCCCACTTCATAAGGCTGCTGGGAACGGACACCATGAAGTGTGTAAGCTGCTTCTACAAGCCAACGCAGAGGTTAATGCGGCAACAAACGAGGCAAGTATGATGTATTATGTAAGATATGAAATTATATTATAGATAGAGATCTCATCAGTGAAGATTTTACAAATAGAATCCTAGTACGTATAACACATAACCGTGTATGGCAACCTATGACGTGTTGAAAGGCAAAATTAGTACCTGCCTGCCATTAACCAAATAATGTTGAACCTGATTTCACTGACAATTAAATTATTTTTACCTTGAAGTGCTGGTACACCAAATTGGTGTTAAGATTTTATTTATCATCCAGTATGTGTTATATCAAAAAGGTAAGTAGCATGAAATAATATCAATTCATTAATTCATGAATAATTGCGATAGTTGCGTACCAAGTGCGTTCCAATAACAGTAATCGTTCGATAAGAACGCGCACGTCGAGCGCAGGCTACTAATAATTGCCCGAGAGTACTGCGCCAAAGTGTTAGATTGTTTTGCTCATTGACCGATCAATCAAATTCAAGCCTCACGCCCCTAAACTGCATATTCAATGAGTTATGAGGAAATACGATTAAAGCTTATTTCTGATTGGTTGAATGTGAAAATGTTAATAAGGGGATGATCCGACTTGGACTGTTTCAATAACTAAGAAGGGTGGACAATATAAACAGAAAACAAATTAATTATTAGCGCGACTATATCGGTACAAATCAACGATTTGGATCAATATCCAAATGTTCTGGTCATTCGGAATTGTCCTTCGGGACAATTTCTCAGATCAGAACAAAAACCTCTGATTTCAAAACAAATTCACGAAAATAGTTGTTACGCAGTCATTATTCTCTAAATAAAAACACTTTATATAATAGAGTTCACTTACACTGGGTTTCACGCTTTATACGCGATCATCGGGCAAATTAACTGTTTTTCTTCCATTCGGCGAAGTCATTGACGAACAAAATTATTTGCAGTGCGCGCGCGCAATTAATTTTGCGTATTCAATAACTAGTTGTCAGTTCGGCCGGTCTAGGTAAAACACCTAAACTAAACATACCATACAATCTGCACTGTTCTTCTATGTACTGAACAAGTACTTAAAACGTTAATAATACGTTGTGATAATTGACCAAATTTATAAATATCGACCAAAATGGTGTCATTACAGGGTCAGCTTACTCCACTTCATGCCGCTGCTTGCAAGGGACACCACGAAGTATGTAAGCTGCTTCTACAGGCCAACGCAGAAGTAGATGCAAAAGACGAGGCAAGTATGATGTATTCTGTAGGACATTAAATTAGATTATAGATATAGATCCCATTATTTAAGATTTTACAAATACAATCTTTGTACGTACAACACGTAACCGTGTATGGCAATTTATGACGTGTTGAGAGTGAAAAAAATGAAATAGTGTGTACATGTAAAATTATGAAATCATTTTTCTTTTGGTACCTGCCTGCGATTCAAAAACTTACGATGAACCTGATTTCACTGAAAATTAAATTACCAATTGAGTAGTATACAAACTTGCTGGTGGTTTCCCACCTTTGGCAGCAATTCACCACATGTTAGCATATAATTTCTAAATGGAACATTTCTGGCTCCTAAGAATCTAAGATTTTACAAACATAATGAGACAAATATGGGGATTCTTCTGATATAAAAATATCTTGATGTAAAAAACCATAGCTGCCCCCCCCCCCCCCCAAAAAAAGAGATCGGAACATGCACCTTTAAATGACGCACTCCACCGTCACACATTATCGTTGACTGAACTGGATAATTAATACACGTGGCATGAATACTAAAAATGAAACTACTATATAATTTACGTGTGATCTTCCGCTATATTTGGTGTTGTTTGGAGTTATTGAGAATAAAAAAGGCCTTTACAATACATATCACCAGGGGCGTAGTTGTGACTGAGGGGGCACATTAAACAACAACCGATTCTGAAAATTGTAGGGGCTCAATATTTGAATATTGGCCAAAATGTAACTAAAGCTGTGCGCAGACAGGGGGAGTATTTTGAACCCTATTTGGTGCGATCTTTGACCAATATTTTATTGAAATGCCACCCCTTCATTTCCAGTCAATATTTGGGTTTATCAATGCTAGATAGGTATGTTGTTATAAAGGGTTCAACAAAAGAAAGTATACTACTTTGTTTGTGTCATTTTGAGTAACATTCAATTTTTTAGGCATAATTTGATATCAAAATTAATTTGCCCCCTAATAACAAAGATAAACCATGATTAGCACCATTTAAACAAATCCTATTTTCAAAAGTCTCATTTCCAATACACACACAATGTCGTCCGACCCAACGCATTTTGCACTGTGTGCGATCGATAGCCACGTCAATCGTGGCTAAACACACACACACACACCGACCCCATTTTTACGTCCGACAGTAAGTAACAACTGTAATATACTGTAACACATGTTACCGTGTTATAACACAGGCATGGTAAAACTGTAATATAATACGCACTTTAATTACAGTTATTACTGTATTGGACTATCAGAATTGGGAGACTTAAATGGAAACAAATTGAAGCAAATAATTATAGACACAAAGATAACATAAGACCAGAACAAAATTAAAATAGAGTTCAAGTGAGGCAATTGCTAGATAATGCAAGTTGATAGAGCAGCCTAAAGCCGAAATATTTTTCTCGTGCGCATTTTCCAAATAATATTGGAGCCGATCCTCGCGCTAATGCTAAGATACCTTGCAATTGTCTTTCTTTTCCTCATTGAAAATCCCACAAGTTTGAACCCCGTAGTGACCCTTTTGTGTATACATCCCAAACTGCCAATAACAATAATAATGGGATTTACATGAGTAGGTGCAGTGTCTATAGAGATTAGTTCATTAAGCGGTTGGTAGTAATTGAATTTAGTTTTTTAACATGTATCAACAAATGCATCAACATTGTTATGTTTAAAAACAGGCGAATTGAATATTAAACTAGAGCGGTTCTCGGCTTTGGCGGTTCTCGGCTTTGGCGGTTCTCGGCTTTGGCGGTTCTCGGGGTTTATAGTTTTAGATTTTGAACAAAACTAAAACTGTGTCCTGTTAGTGAATATATTTAGTTGGTGTCAGAGTATTATGGGTGGAATAATGCATTATATTGTAATGGAAAGCAGTATTGTGGCGTATGGTTAGGTGTTGTAGCTGATATCATGTGTTGAAGCGTCTGAGAAGTTTCAAAAATTAAAAATACTGCAAGTCACGACTTGCGAATTCCCCCTGGCTGGGAGCACATTAATGAGGTCAAAGGTCATATAGGGGTCATGTTCCACCCACCCCCCCCCCCCCCGTGTTAATGTTTCTTTTCTCCAAGTTTGATCTCAATCATGCAACTTTAATGAATTGACCTATGGATGACCTTTGACCTCAGATGACCTCTAATTATTTTTGACATGTTTTTCGGTGTTTATTGCACGATTTAACCCTTGGTCGACTTTGGATTACCTCTAATGACCGTTGACCTCCGTTGACCTCCGATGACCTCAAGTTAATGTTAGTTCCCCCGGTGTTCATGTTTCTTTTCTCCAAGTTTGACGTCAATCGGGAAACTTTTACGATTTGATCTCTGGATGACCTTTGATCTCTGATGACCTAAAATTATTTTTAGACATGTTCCCCCGGTGTTCGTTGCACGAATTAACCTCTGTTGACCTTTGACCTTGGATGAACTCTAATGACCGTTGACCTCGGATGACCTCTAATTAAGTTGAGACATGTTCACTTAGTGTTAATGTTTCTTTTCTCCAAGTTTGACGTCAATTGAGCAACTTTTACGATTTGACCCCTGGATGACCTTTGACCTGAGATGACCTATGTCAATTAGACCCCCAAAATATGTTAACCCGGCATTTATATTTACCCCAATAGCGTAATATGGTATGTTTCTTTTCTCCAAGTTTGACGTCAATCGGGCAACTTTAAAGATTTGACCTCTGGATGACCTTTGACCTCAGATGACCTATGTAAATTAGACCCCAAACAAGTAGCCACAGTTTTTGACTATGGCCTACTTATCGCGAAGGTTTGAAATCAATTAGTCCATCCGTTCAAAAAGATACAGTATTCAAGAAAAAGGCTAACCAAAAAGGCTAACCAAAATCTAACCAAAAGCCCCCCCCCCCTCTTATTACAAAATATTGAAAGGATCTCGGTTGTCCTACCATTTTCCCGAGAGCCGATTTGAGCAAATTGGGCGTAAAAACTGGAACAATTTAGGCCTACTATAGTAAAATGTATTCACTTTCCAAATTGGTGTTGTATTTTATAGTCGATTTTCAAAGTACAAGTGGGTCAGATTAAAGATAATACTTTTCCCCACATGTTCGGTTGTCCTGCATTTTTAAAACATGATTCCCACCCTCATCCTAAATGATTTAACCCAAGTCAACTGGTCATGCAGTGTATTGTATTCCTACCAATAAATGATTATTGATTGGTCCCTCAATGGATTTATTGACCGTGTAACAAGGTGAACTGGTTAAATGCTTGTAAAGGTCGTCACGAATTTTACTGCTAAATAACTGCATGATGACATATTATGCATTATAGGCTTTACCTTTTAAATGAAAAACTAGCTACATTACCGACTCGCACATAGAAACGATCGGCTCTTTTTAAAAAAATGAATTATTTAACCAAATATTAATGATTTGGGCTCATTAATCACAAACTAATATTGAGTCCATTTTCATTTGACTTTTGTCGGTCAGGCCCAGGCCCCCAAATTAAAAAAAAAATCCTTATGATTTCTATGTGAACAACTTTTTTGGTCGTCAAATTGATTGCGGCTTGACTTTTTTGTATCATCGATCTCATGCGTATCAAAAATAAAGATGTTTTTTTTTTAATTTTGACATTTGTCGGTTAGGCCTAGAATTAAAAAAAAAATCTTTATGATTTCTATGCGAACGACTTTTTTGTCGTCAAATTTATTGAGTCTTGACCTTTTTGAATCATCGATCTCATATGTACCAACAAAAAATTGAATTATTTAACCAAATAATGGTAAAAGTGACTTACACTGGTTGCCAAACAAATCACGCATTATGTTCAAGATGCTTCTATTAACTTTTAAATGTTCTCGTGGTCTAGCACCTATGTACCTCCAAGATCTCATACAACATTACAAGCCCACGCGCAATCTCCGTTCTCGCTCACAATATCTTCTTGCTTATGTTTCTTCACCTTCTACATCATATGGAAGCCGTTCTTTTCAAGATGCTTCTGCTGAACTTTGGAATCAATGACCATATCATGTTAAATCAGCCAACACTCTTGAACAGTTCAAACCATCGCTAAAATCTTACCTATTTAATGTTAATGCTTGATTTCCTTTATGTATTGTATTTTGTTACTTCTATAGTTTTTGTATATTTGCGTTCTGTTTTATTTGTTATAGCGCATAGGGACTTTATTGGGTTGTGCGCTTAATAAGCATGGTTTTATTAATATTATTATTATTATTATTATTATTATTATTATTATTATTATTATTATTATTATTATTATTATTATTATTATTTGGGCTCATTAATCACATAATGATATTTGCGTCCATTTTTCAAATGTTGACATTTGTCGGTCAGGCCCAACATTTTTAAAAAAAATCCTGATGATTTCTATGCAAACAACTTTTTTGTCATCAAATTGATTGCGACTTGAATTTTTTGTATCATCGATCTCATACGTATCAACAAAATGTATTTAACCAAATAATGCTATTTGGGCTCACAAATTTTGACATTTGTCGGTCAGACCAAGAATTTAAAAAAAAATCCTTATGATTTCTATGCGAACGACTTTTTTTGTCGTCAAATTGATTGCGGTTTGACTTTTTGTGTCATCAATCTCATACGTACCCTCAAAAATGAATTATTTAACCAAATAATGGTATTTGGGCTCATTTTCAAATGTTGATATTTGTCGGTCAAGACTAGAATTTAAAACAGAATTTAAAAACAGAATTCTTATGATTTCTATGCGAACGACTTGTTTGTCATCAAATTGATTGCGGCTTGACTTTTTTGTATTATCGATCTCATGCGTATCAAAAATAATTATTTTTCAAATGTTGACATTTTGTCGGTCTGGCCTACAGTAGAATTTTTAAAAACAAAATAATGCTAATTGGGCTCACAAATTTTGACATTTGTCGGTCAGACCAAGAATTAATAAAAATAAAAAATGATTTCTATGCGAACGACTTTTTTGTCATTAAATTGATTGCGGCTTGACTTTTTTGTATATAAAAAAAGAATTATTTAACCAAATAATGGTATTTGGGCTTATTTTTGGAATGTTGATATTTGTCGGTCAAGCCTAATAGAATTCATAAAAAAAATCCTTATGATTTCTATGCGAACAACTTTTTTGTCGTCAAATTTATTGCGGTTTGACTTTTTTGTATCATCGATCTCAAACGTACCCCCAAGAAAATGAATTATTTATTTTCAAATTTTGATATTTGTCGGTCAAGCCTAGCCAGTGCGGTTGTTGCGCCATTGGGTTGGGTAGGTGGGGTAAGTAATAACAGAGCTTACAAATCGAACCAGGAGGATTTGGTGGAGATGAATGATGTGTAGAGCAGGGTCTTAAAATGTAGGGACACCTTTGTATGAGTGCGTTAAGACAGTATAACGACTATTACGCAAGGCTAACCATTTTATGCAATTATAGGCATAGTTTTTTATATATGTATCGCTCTAAAAGCACATAAGTTGAAGATTCGACTTAATCATACTTAATCTATATTATAATACGCTACTCTCTGTCTGTTTGTCTGTGTGTCTGTGCGCACTTTTTCGTCGCCTTCCCGGGGGCGGGCGGCGTTCAAACTCGGTGGGTGGGTGCAGCTCGGTCCCCGCAAGAGCAAGTTTGCCTTCGCTAGAGCGTACGAGGTCAAAGGTCATCTAGGGGTCAACTTTTTGAAGTTGGTCGGATCGTGCTTAAACTCGGTGATCACAATGCTCGATGCGAGGCGAGCGTGGCAAAAATAAAACGGGTTAGCCTATGGTCGGGTCTTCCGGGGTCAGAGGTCGTCTAGGGGTCGAATTTTCAAAGTTTGTCCGATCGGGCTTAAACTCGGTGACGGGAAGCCCGGATACGAGTCGAGCATGGAAACAATAAAACGGCTTTGCTTTTCTTGGGTCGTCCGGGGTCAAAGGTCGTCTAAGGGTCGAATTTTCAAAGTTTGTCCGATCGGGCTTAAACTCGGGGACGGGAAGCCCGAATGCGAGTCGAACGTGGAAAAAATAAAATGCCTTTGCTTTTCTTGGGTCGTCCGGGTCATAAGGTCATCTAGGGGTCGAATTTTTTTTTCGCTAGAGCCTACGAGGTCAAAGGTCATCTAGGGGTCAACTTTTTGAAGCTGGTCGGATCGTGCTTAAACTCGGTGATCACAATGCTCGATGCGAGGCGAGCGTGGCAAAAATAAAGCGGGTTAGCGTTTGTTGGGTCTTCCAGGGTCAAAGGTCGTCTAGGGGTCGAATTTTCAAAGTTTGTCCGATCCGGCTTGGTCGGGTCTTCCGGGGTCAGAGGTCGTCTAGGGGTCGAATTTTCAAAGTTTGTCCGATCGGGCTTAAACTCGGTGACGGGAAGCCCGGATACGAGTCGAGCATGGAAACAATAAAACGGCTTTGCTTTTCTTGGGTCGTCCGGGGTCAAAGGTCGTCTAAGGGTCGAATTTCCAAAGTTTGTCCGATCGGGCTTAAACTCGGGGACGGGAAGCCCGAATGCGAGTCGAACGTGGAAAAAATAAAACGCCTTTGCTTTTCTTGGGTCGTCCGGGTCAAAAGGTCATCTAGGGGTCGAATTTTTTTTTCGCTAGAGCCTACGAGGTCAAAGGTCATCTAGGGGTCAACTTTTGAAGTTGGTCGGATCGTGCTTAAACTCGGTGATCACAATGCTCGATGCGAGGCGAGCGTGGCAAAAATAAAGCGGGTTAGCGTTTGTTGGGTCTTCCAGGGTCAAAGGTCGTCTAGGGGTCGAATTTTCAAAGTTTGTCCGATCGGGCTTTATGCATGCATTCTACAAACCACCAAACCCGAGAACCGACAAACCCCGGGTGATCGCCCAAACCCGAGAACCAACAAACCCCGGGTGACCGCCTAGTATAATTATATTATTCCCTGGCATACATCTTGTAGCTAGCTGTATGGGAAGTACCATTGAACTTGACTTCACTGAATCCCTGGGCAGAAGCACAGTATTAGCAGATATTGGCAACTAAAGGTCTCTCGATATATGTGCCTGCAATTGAACCAATATTCGCATGGTCAGAGGTGATACACGACTGTATTGGTAGAAAATAGTATATTATTATAATATGCGACGAATCCGGGGAAGGGGTATTAGGATACAGATTGAAGAGCGAAATGGCGGAAGTATGCACTGAAAATACAAACTCGTATTTTGGAGGCTGAACTAAGCCATTGTTTAGTAGGACTAATAGTTAAGCTTAGTTACACTGGGTGAACTAGTTTTCAATGGACGACTCGGTGTCAAACTAATATGCTTGACAAGTATAATATGGATCGAAGTAAATTGTTAGCTGGACATGCTCAACTATTCCAAATTTGTCTGCTGTACTAATAAATGAATATTAGATTCATCGTGAAAGACGTCCTACGAACGTTTCACGACGTACGAGTCCCTGGTTGTACTAAAGTTGAATTTTACCGCCGTTTTGATCACATGCATTGCGTCAGCCAGCTCAAACGACATCGTGCATCGCTTTATGTTACATGTGGGGGACTGAGCTGGGACTGATTGCCGAGTTAAATACTGATCAAAATAGAAAGGTACGTGAAAATATCATTTTTCTCAACGTTGTTTTTATAATAAAGTTGTTTGTTATAATGTGAGTGAGATCGTAAGGCGTCATGCAAGTTAGACAGGATTTTGTATGGTCATCGTGAACTGGCCCAGTTTGCAATGTAATGCAATTCCAATGGCAGTGGCGTAGCTCAGGGGGGGAGGAAATGCCCCCCCCCCCCCCGACGAAAAAATCCAATTTGTGCCCCCGCCCCCACCCCTCTAAAAAAAAAAAAAGGGGTGAGAAAAAAAGGAAATAGCAAAAAATTGAGAAAAAGGCAAAATTGTAAATGTATTACATTTACTGTGCGATATTTTTTGACTCTGCGATTTTTTTTGGACTGTGCGAAATCTTTTGAGACCGCCCCCCCCCTTCCTTCCCCCCCCCCCCCCCCCCCCCCCCCCCCCCCCCCCCCCCCCACTTACGTAAAATTCACGAGGTAAGTGACTAGAAATCTTGCCCCCCCTGAAAAAAATCCTAGCTACGCCACTGGCCAATGGTGCAACATTTTGCAGACTACATAAAACATACACTAGACCTGATCATACCTCACACGATGTGCACAAGTGTGTACAAAACACACCATTTAAAGTTGACCATACAAAATCCTGCCTACCTTGCATGATGCTTTACGATCTCATTTTAAATTATAACAAACAACTTTATTAAAAAAAACGTTGAGAAAAATGATATTTTCACGTAACTTTCCATTTTGATCGACGTATTTTAGCTTAGTTAGGCAAGCTAGCTGAACATGCTAGTTCAATCTGCTGAACTAGTAAAAGCTTTAGTACAGTATGCCTGACTGATAAAAAATAGTCGTACTTGACATAATTTTGGTTAGTAGAGACCATTAGTAGAACACCCAATATATCAGTAGAGCACTCGATTATATTAGTAGGGCATGTTTTAACTAGTTTATTATATTAGTAAGTCAAAGTTGAACTAGTATATTTGATAGTCCAGCACCTAGTACATCCTAACGTATTAATATATAGTTTAGTCCAACCTAGCCGTACTAGTTATAAGTTAGTCGTACTTGACATAGTTTTAACTAAGTTTTGTTTAGTAGGGCAAACCAAGTTTCGTTTTCAGTGTGCAAGGGCCAAAGCAATACTGAATCCACCAATTCTCATAGAATTGTAGGAAACTTATATTTACTACTACTACTATATACTACTTATATTTAATTTCAAACATGGAAGTACGCTTTACCTAGCAGTAATAAGTCGTAGGGGACCAGTGTACAGCTTGAAACGAGGATCCTCCAGATTACGCACAGAAGCATGCGCATAATATCATTATATGGTATAGTAGTATGTTACTGTAATAGGGCCGTTGACATGGCATTCTCAAGCTAAAATGAGTGAATAGGCACCCAGTAGGTTAGCTCGAACTCTAATTTACTTGGTGCAGGTCAGGGGTATTGTGCACGGAAGCATGCACATATATCATTATGGTATAGTAGTAGTATGTTTACTGTAATAGGACCGGAGACATGGTATTCTCAAGCTAAACCGAGTGAATATGCACCCTATAAGTTAACTCGAACTCCAGTTGACTTGGTACAGGTCAGGGGTGATGTGTATTATATCTATAGGGTACAGCTATCAAGGACACGATACCAACTTGATTCCTGTTTTGGCGCGAATCGCCTTAGTTATCTTAACAGATGTTGGTGAACTTGAACTCTAATTGACTTGGTGCATGTTTAGCTTATATTCGGGGCATAATAATGTATGAAGTAGTACAATTACTCTACCACTCTAACAGCACAGTTCATGATGAGGCTTATAAGGGGGTGAAAACAAAATACCAATGGTGTTTGTTCTCCCCAACTTGCCATTACGAATATGTTTAATTGAAATTAATATATTACTTTAAACAAATAAATAATGCCTGGCTGGAGACCTTAATAATGTAGATTTAAATTATTGCTTTACTACAAGAAAGTGAGAGAGATTGAGGTTGGTAGAGTTGGATATTAAATTAAGGTGGAACTTAATTAGAGAGCATACATTGAATATGTTGTAAGGTAACATAATAAAGTAGTAGGCATGTTGTGTACTAATGGTAATGATGGTAGTACTGACATGTAGTTGTAGTTCAACTGAGCCAGTGTACGTGTAGGTGTAACTGACCGCGTCGTTGAGGGACTGGGGCGAGTGAGAGGCATGTAGGTGTATATGTAGTTCAACTGAGCCAGTGTATGAGTAAGAGTAACTGATAGCGTCGCTGAGCGAATGAGGCGAGTCAGGTGAGAGTTCAACTGAGCCATCTGTATCTGTACCATATTTATTAGTGATATGTGGTGTAACTGAGCCAGTGTAGATACATGGTAAATGTAGCTGACAGCGTCGTCACACATATCAATAAAGAGAATTGAACCAGGGCGTATAACTGAGTCGGGGTAACGGTACCCGACGGCGTTGTTACACATTCAATATCATTTGCCATCTACATATTTCACATAATCCCATAGATTACATAGCATATAGATTAAGTACATAATAATAATGTAGTTAGAAAATGATACTTTGGTGAGAGTTTTGAGGCGAATTGCGAAATAAACTGGGGTGTAATGATGTAACTGAGGCAGAGTAAACTGACAGCGTCGTTACAGGTGGGTGTGGGTGGGGGTGAACGAACGAGAGAGTAATATGGGTACCCGTACGTATGGCGGGTGTGAATGTGAGTGTGGTAATATCGATCTGTGGTGTAACTGAGCCAGTGTAGCATAGTAAATGTAACTGACAGCGTCGTTACAGGTGGGTGTGTGTGGGGGTGAACGAACGAGAGAGTAATATGGGTACCCGTACGTATGGCGGGTGTGAATGTAAGTGTGGTAATATCGATCTGTGGTGTAACTGAGCCAGTGTAGCATAGTAAATGTCACTGACAGCGTCGTTACAGGTGAATGTGTGTGGGGGTGAACGAACGAGAGAGTAATATGGGTACCCGTACGTATGGCGGGTGTGGGGGTGAGTGTGGTAATATCGATCTGTGGTGTAACTGAGCCAGTGCAGCATAGTTAATGTAACTGACAGCGTCGTTACAGGTGAATGTGTGTGTGGGTGAACGAACGAGAGAGTAATATGGGTACCCGTACGTATGGCGGGTGTGAATGTGAGTGCGGTAATATCGATCTGTGGCGTAACTGAGCCAGTGTAGCGTATGTTCGGGCTTCACTTAGTATTATACAGAGTAAAGCATGGTGTAAATAGGTCGGAGTAAATGGTGAACTACGGCGTTGTTACACATTTAAATTCAATCATCTACGCATTTGGCGTACGTTATTCAACGGTTATTTTACATGTCATTACATATTCTCAATACAAAATGAGCAAGTGGTTTCAGATCATGTTATACGTAACTGACGTGCAATGAGGTAGCTGAGGCAGTGTAAGCTGCCAGTGACGTTATGCTTTGATAAAGTGGTACGTAACAATGATACTATGTGATTCTGTGAGTAAACAGCGTCTTATAAGCTAATGAAAAGATCTGAAAACAGGGGAGAGATGTGTTATGCATCTGAGTCAGCGTACACTAACATCGTCGTCAAAGTGAGAGAGATACACATTGAGTACTGGAGGTACGTGTACGAGCGTACAACTCAGCGTATACGTGGCATAGGGCAAACGCTTGCAGAGAAAGAGCGTGACGTTTACTGTATAAAACAATACGATAGCCAAGTAAAAAGGCTTGCTATCCATGATACAACTACACTAAACTATAATATTATCTTCCTGGGCAGGTTTGTTTGTTATATATACTTCTTAAGCTAAGTACGTTTACGGCTAGAAAGCTAAATACGTATGTAAGTAGTAAGTAATAACAGAGCTTACAAATCGAACCTGGAGGCTTTGGTGGAGCCAAGATGAATGATGATAAGGTTACTGTAGGAAATCCTCTTAGAGGAGGAGCACCCTTAGCTGCAGGTATACCCGGTTGTGCCAATAAACGGTTGTGCCAATAAACTTAGTTTTTAATTCAAACTACTCTTTATGATTTCTATGCGAACGACTTGTTGGTCGTCAAATTGATTGCGGCTTGACTTTTTTTGTATTATCGATCTCATGCGTATTAAAAATAAAAATAAAGATTTTTTTTTGTTTTTTTTTGACATTTGTCGGTCAGACCTAGAATTAAAAAAAAATCTTTATGATTTCTATGTGAACGACTTTTTGTCGTCAAATTGATTGCTGTTTGACTTTTTTGTGTCATCGATCTCATACGTACCCCAAAAAAATGAATTATTTAACCAAATAATGGTATTTGGGCTCATTTTCAAATTGTAATATATATTTGTCGGTCAAGCAAACAGAATTATTATGATTTCTATGCGAACGACTTGTTTGTCATCAAATTGATTGCGGCTTGACTTTTTTGTATTATCGATCTCATGCGTATCAAAAATAAAGAATTATTATTTTAAATTTTGACATTTGTTGTCAAAGTAGAATTTGTTGTCTACAGTAGAATTTAAAAAAAAAAATCTTTATGATTTCTATGCGAACGACTTTTTTTGTCGTCAAATTGATTGCGGCTTGAATTTTTTGTGAGATCTAGGTCTGACCGACAAATGTGAAAATGTGTATCATCGATCTCAAACGTACCCCCAAAAATGAATTATTTAACCAAATAATGGTATTTGGGCTCATTTTCAAATGTTTATATTTGTCGGTCAAGTCTAGAATTTTTTTTAAAAATCCTTATGATTTCTATGCGAACGACTTGTTTGTCATCAAATTGATTGCGGCTTGACTTTTTTGTATTATCGATCTCAGGCGTATCAAAAATAAAGAATTATTTTTTTTAAATTTTGACATTTGTTGTCAAAGTAGAATTTGTTGTCTACAGTAGAATTTTAAAAAAAAATCTTTATGATTTCTATGCGAACGACTTTTTTTGTCGTCAAATTGATTGCGGCTTGACTTTTTTGTATATAAAAAAAGAATTATTTAACCAAATAATGGTATTTGGGCTTATTTTTGGAATGTTGATATTTGTCGGTCAAGCCTAATAGAATTCATAAAAAAAATCCTTATGATTTCTATGCGAACAACTTTTTTGTCGTCAAATTGATTGCGGTTTGACTTTTTTGTATCATCGATCTCAAACGTACCCCCAAGAAAATGAATTATTTATTTTCAAATTTTGATATTTGTCGGTCAAGCCTAGCCAGTGCGGTTGTTGCGCCATTGGGTTGGGTAGGTGGGGTAAGTAATAACAGAGCTTACAAATCGAACCAGGAGAATTTGGTGGAGATGAATGATGTGTAGAGCAGGGTCTTAAAATGTAGGGACACCTTTGTATGAGTGCGTTAAGACAGTATAACGACTATTACGCAAGGCTAACCATTTTATGCAATTATAGGCATAGTTTTTTATATATGTATCGCTCTAAAAGCACATAAGTTGAAGATTCGACTTAAT
Source organism: Ophiura sarsii (assembly GCA_035610835.1). Taxonomy (NCBI): domain Eukaryota; kingdom Metazoa; phylum Echinodermata; class Ophiuroidea; order Amphilepidida; family Ophiuridae; genus Ophiura; species Ophiura sarsii. The sequence continues at coordinate 403,144 of CM069449.1, read as the reverse complement.
CATACTTAATCTATATTATAATACGCTACTCTCTGTCTGTTTGTCTGTGTGTCTGTGCGCACTTTTTCGTCGCCTTCCCGGGGGCGGGCGGCGTTCAAACTCGGTGGGTGGGTGCAGCTCGGTCCCCGCAAGAGCAAGTTTGCCTTCGCTAGAACGTACGAGGTCAAAGGTCATCTAGGGGTCAACTTTTTGAAGTTGGTCGGATCGTGCTTAAACTCGGTGATCACAATGCTCGATGCGAGGCGAGCGTGGCAAAAATAAAACGGGTTAGCCTTTGGTCGGGTCTTCCGGGGTCAGAGGTCGTCTAGGGGTCGAATTTTCAAAGTTTGTCCGATCGGGCTTAAACTCGGTGACGGGAAGCCCGGATACGAGTCGAGCATGGAAACAATAAAACGGCTTTGCTTTTCTTGGGTCGTCCGGGGTCAAAGGTCGTCTAAGGGTCGAATTTTCAAAGTTTGTCCGATCGGGCTTAAACTCGGGGACGGGAAGCCCGAATGCGAGTCGAACGTGGAAAAAATAAAACGCCTTTGCTTTTCTTGGGTCGTCCGGGTCATAAGGTCATCTAGGGGTCGAATTTTTTTTTCGCTAGAGCCTACGAGGTCAAAGGTCATCTAGGGGTCAACTTTTTGAAGCTGGTCGGATCGTGCTTAAACTCGGTGATCACAATGCTCGATGCGAGGCGAGCGTGGCAAAAATAAAGCGGGTTAGCGTTTGTTGGGTCTTCCAGGGTCAAAGGTCGTCTAGGGGTCGAATTTTCAAAGTTTGTCCGATCCGGCTTGGTCGGGTCTTCCGGGGTCAGAGGTCGTCTAGGGGTCGAATTTTCAAAGTTTGTCCGATCGGGCTTAAACTCGGTGACGGGAAGCCCGGATACGAATCGAGCATGGAAACAATAAAACGGCTTTGCTTTTCTTGGGTCGTCCGGGGTCAAAGGTCGTCTAAGGGTCGAATTTCCAAAGTTTGTCCGATCGGGCTTAAACTCGGGGACGGGAAGCCCGAATGCGAGTCGAACGTGGAAAAAATAAAACGCCTTTGCTTTTCTTGGGTCGTCCGGGTCAAAAGGTCATCTAGGGGTCGAATTTTTTTTTCGCTAGAGCCTACGAGGTCAAAGGTCATCTAGGGGTCAACTTTTTGAAGTTGGTCGGATCGTGCTTAAACTCGGTGATCACAATGCTCGATGCGAGGCGAGCGTGGCAAAAATAAAGCGGGTTAGCGTTTGTTGGGTCTTCCAGGGTCAAAGGTCGTCTAGGGGTCGAATTTTCAAAGTTTGTCCGATCGGGCTTTATGCATGCATTCTACAAACCACCAAACCCGAGAACCGACAAACCCCGGGTGACCGCCCAAACCCGAGAACCAACAAACCCCGGGTGACCGCCTAGTATAATTATATTATTCCCTGGCATACATCGTGTAGCTAGCTGTATGGGAAGTACCATTGAACTTGACTTCACTGAATCCCTGGGCAGAAGCACAGTATTAGCAGATATTGGCAACTAAAGGTCTCTCGATATATGTGCCTGCAATTGAACCAATATTCGCATGGTCAGAGGTGATACACGACTGTATTGGTAGAAAATAGTATATTATTATAATATGCGACGAATCCGGGGAAGGGGTATTAGGATACAGATTGAAGAGCGAAATGGCGGAAGTATGCACTGAAAATACAAACTCGTATTTTGGAGGCTGAACTAAGCCATTGTTTAGTAGGACTAATAGTTAAGCTTAGTTACACTGGGTGAACTAGTTTTCAATGGACGACTCGGTGTCAAACTAATATGCTTGACAAGTATAATATGGATCGAAGTAAATTGTTAGCTGGACATGCTCAACTATTCCAAATTTGTCTGCTGTACTAATAAATGAATATTAGATTCATCGTGAAAGACGTCCTACGAACGTTTCACGACGTACGAGTCCCTGGTTGTACTAAAGTTGAATTTTACCGCCGTTTTGATCACATGCATTGCGTCAGCCAGCTCAAACGACATCGTGCATCGCTTTATGTTACATGTGGGGGACTGAGCTGGGACTGATTGCCGAGTTAAATACTGATCAAAATAGAAAGGTACGTGAAAATATCATTTTTCTCAACGTTGTTTTTATAATAAAGTTGTTTGTTATAATTTGAGTGAGATCGTAAGGCGTCATGCAAGTTAGACAGGATTTTGTATGGTCATCGTGAACTGGCCCAGTTTGCAATGTAATGCAATTCCAATGGCAGTGGCGTAGCTCAGGGGGGGGGGGAGGAAATGCCCCCCCCCCCCCCCCGACGAAAAAATCCAATTTGTGCCCCCGCCCCCACCCCTCTATAAAAAAAAAAGGGGTGAGAAAAAAAGGAAATAGCAAAAAATTGAGAAAAAAGACCGAGGTTATTAGCCGAATAGAAGGCAAAATTGTAAATGTATTACATTTACCGTGCGATATTTTTTGACTCTGCGATTTTTTTTGGACTGTGCGAAATCTTTTGAGACCGCCCCCCCCCCTCCCCTCCCCCCCCCCCCACCCCCCCCCCCCCCCCCCCCCCCACTTACGTAAAATTCACGAGGTAAGTGACTAGAAATCTTGCCCCCCCCTGACAAAAATCCTAGCTACGCCACTGGCCAATGGTGCAACATTTTGCAGACTACATAAAACATACACTAGACCTGATCATACCTCACACGATGTGCACAAGTGTGTACAAAACACACCATTTAAAGTTGACCATACAAAATCCTGCCTACCTTGCATGATGCTTTACGATCTCATTTTAAATTATAACAAACAACTTTATTAAAAAAAACGTTGAGAAAAATGATATTTTCACGTAACTTTCCATTTTGATCGACGTATTTTAGCTTAGTTAGGCAAGCTAGCTGAACATGCTAGTTCAATCTGCTGAACTAGTAAAAGCTTTAGTACAGTATGCCTGACTGATAAAAAATAGTCGTACTTGACATAATTTTGGTTAGTAGAGACCATTAGTAGAACACCCAATATATCAGTAGAGCACTCGATTATATTAGTAGGGCATGTTTTAACTAGTTTATTATATTAGTAAGTCAAAGTTGAACTAGTATATTTGATAGTCCAGCACCTAGTACATCCTAACGTATTAATATATAGTTTAGTCCAACCTAGCCGTACTAGTTATAAGTTAGTCGTACTTGACATAGTTTTAACTAAGTTTTGTTTAATAGGGCAAACCAAGTTTCGTTTTCAGTGTGCAAGGGCCAAAGCAATACTGAATCCACCAATTCTCATAGAATTGTAGGAAACTTATATTTACTACTACTACTATATACTACTTATATTTAATTTCAAACATGGAAGTACGCTTTACCTAGCAGTAATATGTCGTAGGGTACCAGTGTACAGCTTGAAACGAGGATCCTCCAGATTACGCACAGAAGCATGCGCATAATATCATTATATGGTATAGTAGTATGTTACTGTAATAGGGCCGTTGACATGGCATTCTCAAGCTAAAATGAGTGAATAGGCACCCAGTAGGTTAGCTCGAACTCTAATTTACTTGGTGCAGGTCAGGGGTATTGTGCACGGAAGCATGCACATATATCATTATGGTATAATAGTAGTAGTATGTTTATTGTAATAGGACCGGAGATATGGTATTCTCAAGCTAAACCGAGTGAATATGCACCCTATAAGTTAACTCGAACTCCAGTTGACTTGGTACAGGTCAGGGGGTGATGTGTATTATATCTATAGGGTACAGCTATCAAGGACACGATACCAACTTGATTCCTGTTTTGGCGCGAATCGCCTTAGTTATCTTAACAGATGTTGGTGAACTTGAACTCTAATTGACTTGGTGCATGTTTAGCTTATATTCGGGGCATAATAATGTATGAAGTAGTACAATTACTCTACCACTCCAACAGCACAGTTCATGATGAGGCTTATAAGGGGGTGAAAACAAAATACCAATGGTGTTTGTTCTCCCCAACTTGCCATTACGAATATATTTAATTGAAATTAATATATTACTTTAAACAAATAAATAATGCCTGGCTGGAGACCTTAATAATGTTGATTTAAATTATTGCTTTACTACAAGAAAGTGAGAGAGATTGAGGTTGGTAGAGTTGGATATTAAATTAAGGTGGAACTTAATTAGAGAGCATACATTGAATATGTTGTAAGGTAACATAATAAAGTAGTAGGCATGTTGTGTACTAATGGTAATGATGGTAGTACTGACATGTAGTTGTAGTTCAACTGAGCCAGTGTACGTGTAGGTGTAACTGACCGCGTCGTTGAGGGACTGGGGCGAGTGAGAGGCATGTAGGTGTATATGTAGTTCAACTGAGCCAGTGTATGAGTAAGAGTAACTGATAGCGTCGCTGAGCGAATGAGGCGGGTCAGGTGAGAGTTCAACTGAGCCATCTGTATCTGTACCATATTTATTAGTGATATGTGGTGTAACTGAGCCAGTGTAGATACATGGTAAATGTAGCTGACAGCGTCGTCACACATATCAATAAAGAGAATTGAACCAGGGCGTATAACTGAGTCGGGGTAACGGTACCCGACGGCGTTGTTACACATTCAATATCATTTGTCATCTACATATTTCACATAATCCCATAGATTACATAGCATATAGATTAAGTACATAATAATAATGTAGTTAGAAAATGATACTTTGGTGAGAGTTTTGAGGCGAATTGCGAAATAAACTGGGGTGTAATGATGTAACTGAGGCAGAGTAAACTGACAGCGTCGTTACAGGTGGGTGTGTGTGGGGGTGAACGAACGAGAGAGTAATATGGGTACCCGTACGTATGGCGGGTGTGAATGTGAGTGTGGTAATATCGATCTGTGGTGTAACTGAGCCAGTGTAGCATAGTAAATGTAACTGACAGCGTCGTTACAGGTGGGTGTGTGTGGGGGTGAACGAGCGAGAGAGTAATATGGGTACCCGTACGTATGGCGGGTGTGAATGTAAGTGTGGTAATATCGATCTGTGGTGTAACTGAGCCAGTGTAGCATAGTAAATGTCACTGACAGCGTCGTTACAGGTGGGTGTGTGTGGGGGTGAACGAACGAGAGAGTAATATGGGTACCCGTACGTATGGCGGGTGTGAATGTAAGTGTGGTAATATCGATCTGTGGTGTAACTGAGCCAGTGTAGCATAGTAAATGTCACTGACAGCGTCGTTACAGGTGAATGTGTGTGGGGTGAACGAACGAGAGAGTAATATGGGTACCCGTACGTATGGCGGGTGTGGGGGTGAGTGTGGTAATATCGATCTGTGGTGTAACTGAGCCAGTGCAGCATAGTTAATGTAACTGACAGCGTCGTTACAGGTGAATGTGTGTGTGGGTGAACGAACGAGAGAGTAATATGGGTACCCGTACGTATGGCGGGTGTGAATGTGAGTGCGGTAATATCGATCTGTGGCGTAACTGAGCCAGTGTAGCGTATGTTCGGGCTTCACTTAGTATTATACAGAGTAAAGCATGGTGTAAATAGGTCGGAGTAAATGGTGAACTACGGCGTTGTTACACATTTAAATTCAATCATCTACGCATTTGGCGAACGTTATTCAACGGTTATTTTACATGTCATTACATATTCTCAATACAAAATGAGCAAGTGGTTTCAGATCATGTTATACGTAACTGACGTGCAATGAGGTAGCTGAGGCAGTGTAAGCTGCCAGTGACGTTATGCTTTGATAAAGTGGTACGTAACAATGATACTATGTGATTCTGTGAGTAAACAGCGTCTTATAAGCTAATGAAAAGATCTGAAAACAGGGGAGAGATGTGTTATGCATCTGAGTCAGCGTACACTAACATCGTCGTCAAAGTGAGAGAGATACACATTGAGTACTGGAGGTACGTGTACGAGCGTACAACTCAGCGTATACGTGGCATAGGGCAAACGCTTGCAGAGAAAGAGCGTGACGTTTACTGTATAAAACAATACGATAGCCAAGTAAAAAGGCTTGCTATCCATGATACAACTACACTAAACTATAATATTATCTTCCTGGGCAGGTTTGTTTGTTATATATACTTCTTAAGCTAAGTACGTTTACGGCTAGAAAGCTAAATACGTATGTAAGTAGTAAGTAATAACAGAGCTTACAAATCGAACCCGGAGGCTTTGGTGGAGCCAAGATGAATGATGATAAGGTTACTGTAGGAAATCCTCTTAGAGGAGGAGCACCCTTAGCTGCTGGTATACCCGGTTGTGCCAATAAACGGTTGTGCCAATAAACTTAGTTTTTAATTCAAACTACTCCTTATGATTTCTATGCGAACGACTTGTTGGTCGTCAAATTGATTGCGGCTTGACTTTTTTTGTATTATCGATCTCATGCGTATTAAAAATAAAAATAAAGATTTATTTTTGTTTTTTTTGACATTTGTCGGTCAGACCTAGAATTTAAAAAAAATCTTTATGATTTCTATGTGAACGACTTTTTGTCGTCAAATTGATTGCTGTTTGACTTTTTTGTGTCATCGATCTCATACGTACCCCAAAAAAATGAATTATTTAACCAAATAATGGTATTTGGGCTCATTTTCAAATTGTAATATATATTTGTCGGTCAAGCAAACAGAATTATTATGATTTCTATGCGAACGACTTGTTTGTCATCAAATTGATTGCGGCTTGACTTTTTTGTATTATCGATCTCATGCTATTCAAAGATAAAGAATTATTATTTTAAATTTTGACATTTGTTGTCAAAGTAGAATTTGTTGTCTACAGTAGAATTTTAAAAAAAAATCTTTATGATTTCTATGCGAACGACTTTTTTTGTCGTCAAATTGATTGCGGCTTGAATTTTTTGTGAGATCTAGGTCTGACCGACAAATGTGAAAATGTGTATCATCGATCTCAAACGTACCCCCAAAAATGAATTATTTAACCAAATAATGGTATTTGGGCTCATTTTCAAATGTTTATATTTGTCGGTCAAGTCTAGAATTTTTTTAAAAATCCTTATGATTTCTATGCGAACGACTTGTTTGTCATCAAATTGATTGCGGCTTGACTTTTTTGTATTATCGATCTCAGGCGTATCAAAAATAAAGAATTATTTTTTTTAAATTTTGACATTTGTTGTCAAAGTAGAATTTGTTGTCTACAGTAGAATTTAAAAAAAAATCTTTATGATTTCTATGCGAACGACTTTTTTTGTCGTCAAATTGATTGCGGCTTGACTTTTTTGTGAGATCTAGGTCTGACCGACAAATGTGAAAATGTGTATCATCGATCTCAAACGTACTTGAATTATTTAACCAAATAATGGTATTTGGGCTCATTTTCAAATTTTGATATTTGTCGGTCAAGTCTAGAGATTTTTTTTTTAAATCTTTATGATTTCTATGCGAACGACTTGTTTGTCATCAAATTGATTTCGGCTTGACTTTTTTGTATTATCGATCTCATGCGTATTAAAAATAAAGATTTTCGGTCAGACCTAGAATTTAAAAAAAAATCTTTATGATTTCTATGCGAACGACTTTTTTGTCGTCAAATTGATTGCGGCTTGACTTTTTTGTATCATCGATCTCATACTTACCAAAAAAAATTGAATTATTTAAACAAATAATGGTATTTGGGCTCATTTTCAAATTTTGATATTTGTCAGTCAAGCCTAGAATTTAAAAAAAAATCCTTATGATTTCTATGCGAACGACTTGTTTGTCATCAAATTGATTTCGGCTTGACTTTTTTGTATTATCGATCTCATGCGTATTAAAAATAAAGATTTTTTTTTTTAAATTTTGACATTTGTCGGTCAGATCTAGAATTTTAAAAACAATCTTTATGATTTCTATGCGAACGACTTTTTTGTCGTCAAATTGATTGCGACTTGACTTTTTTGTATCATCGATCTCATACTTACCAAAAAAAATTTGAATTATTTAAACAAATAATGGTATTTGGGCTCATTTTCAAATTTTGATATTTGTCGGTCAAGCCTAGAATTTAAAAAAAATCCTTATGATTTCTATGCGAACGACTTGTTTGTCATCAAATTGATTTCGGCTTGACTTTTTTGTATTATCGATCTCATGCGTATTAAAAATAAAGAATTATTTTTTTAAATTTTGACATTTGTCGGTCAGATCTAGAATTTTAAAAACAATCTTTATGATTTCTATGCGAACGACTTTTTTGTCGTCAAATTGATTGCGACTTGACTTTTTGTATCATCGATCTCATACTTACCAAAAAAAAATTGAATTATTTAAACAAATAATGGTATTTGGGCTCATTTTCAAATTTTGATATTTGTCGGTCAAGCCTAGAATTTAAAAAAAATCCTTATGATTTCTATGCGAACGACTTGTTTGTCATCAAATTGATTTCGGCTTGACTTTTTTGTATTATCGATCTCATGCGTATTAAAAATAAAGAATTATTTTTTTAAATTTTGACATTTGTCGGTCAGATCTAGAATTTTAAAAACAATCTTTATGATTTCTATGCGAACGACTTTTTTGTCGTCAAATTGATTGCGACTTGACTTTTTGTATCATCGATCTCATACTTACCAAAAAAAATTGAATTATTTAAACAAATAATGGTATTTGGGCTCATTTTCAAATTTTGACATTTGTTTGTCAGACCTAGAATTTAAAAAAAACACTTTATGATTTCTATGCGAACGACTTTTTTGTCGTCAAATTGATTGCGACTTGATTTTTTTTTATCATCGATCTCATACGTAACCCCCCCCCCCCCCCCCCACAAAAAAAAAAAGAATTATTTAACCAAATAATGGTATTTGGGCTCATTTTCAAATTTTGATAATTGTCGGTCAAGCCTAGAATTTAAAACAGAATTCTTATGATTTCTATGCGAACAACTTGTTTGTCATCAAATTGATTGCGGCTTGACTTTTTTGTATTGTCGATCTCATGCGTATCAAAAATAAAGAATTATTTAACCAAATAATAGTATTTGGGCTCATTTTTCAAATGTTTGACATTTGTCGGTCAGGTCTAGAATCTTAAAAAAATATCCTTATGATTTCTATGTGAACGATTTTTTTTTGTCGTCAAATTGATAGCGGCTTGACTTTTTTGTATTATTGATGTACCCCCAAAAATGAATTATTTAACCAAATAATGGTATTTGGGCTAATTTGTCAAATTTTTATATTTGTGGGTCAAGCCTCTTTTTGATATTTGTGGGTCAAGCCCGGCCTCTTTTAGCCCTAATTTACACGTAATCCAATGGACGGTTTATTTAGTGCTGTGCCCCCAGAACAATAACATAACCTGCCCAGCCAGGGCATTGTTGTAGATTTTGGACAGAATATTTCACATTTTCGTGCAGAGAGAACTAAATAAGCTTAACATTTCGGATTTGCAGAAATGTGTTATTTGTTCCGAGTGACAAATTTGCACTCCAAATTTGGCATCAAACATGATGGAAATATCCGTTTAAGTAACCGGTTTTCGTTCTCACGGAAGCACGGTAAATTACCTAAAGTGTATCATCGTTTTAAATCATTGTTAGGAATTATCAAAATTCATGGGTATATCCACATACTCTGTGAATTTCGGTCCGATATATTACAAAAATAACAAGCTCAGAGCAAGCAACACTGCAAAAACATTAAAAGCATGTGCCGATGTGTGCCCCGATGTGTCGGGATTTAAAATGGCCATATTGGAAGCTTCGCTGAATATATGGGTCTATAAAACGCCGTGTTCTTCACTAACTTATTTGCATTTAAGATTGTTTAACCTTACACTGAGAAAGGATAACACTTTGGTGTTATTTCTTGTGCACGATGTTTTTTCAGTCATCACTGTAACAATGTGATAATTACTCTCGATTTTTTTCCTTTTTGATGCTATAAATTCAAGATTTCATCGGGCGAAGAATATACAGGTAAATACACTATTTTGACAAAAACATTTCACTTTTACGAATAAATATACATTCCTCTTCAAAATGAGACAACGTTTAGCCATTTCCATTGAGGCAATCTGTCAAATATTGTGAAACCATTCTGACAGGACCACGGAAATACACGCTACGAAACGGTACATATGTATTGTATTCCTTTCACAGCGTATGGGGTTCTTCCATGTCTGTGTGCGCTACGACCTGTTCCGTGTGGTACCTCCACCAAAATGCACAGTCACGTGATCATCCATTTGGTATACTCTCCTAACAATCTCGTATCGTATTTAACCGCAAAGTTCATATGCCCTTTGGAACCCATATAAGAGCCATTGCATTCGAGGGCCTTGTATATAATATAGCTGTCGGATTTTGATGAAAATAATGCGAGCCAAAATTAATACTGGTCTCTTCCAGGGCACAGTAAAAAGAAAAAATATCGTTATCACGTTTTGAGGGTAGGAAGCCCAATATGTTGTAATGTTGAGTAACATTGTGAGCGTGAATCGCGAGTATCTGGTGGTCCAAGGTGTAATGTCCAAATCTGTGTTTTGATTCTGGAAGTGTTTTAAATTTCCCACGCAAGTTTGTTTTGTTTATGTCGCTAAGCATGATGAGACAATTGGAAACATGGCGGCCTACATGAAAGAAGTGTGTGTTACTATAACGTTTTTACATCTCTAATTATAGCAAATAGAAGACTTAATAATCAACAAATAAGAAAGTACATTAGTGATTTGTAAGTGTAGAAATAAGATTGCTTATTGAAGAAGTCAAATCAAGTCGTACTCCATGTTTTCATCCCGGTCAATCAATTTCCGTAAAATTGTAGTGTACTGCCCGCAACAGTAAAACGTTCGTACTACGTGATCGCCGAAATATCGATGCCTATACATAGATTCGACGATGTACAGACTAAAAGGGCAATGATTAACATAAGTATTACCAACCCGACAAGGACAGTGTAAACAAACGCTGAAAAGTGAAAAGAGGCCTTTATTGAAAAACCCAGGTTTATCACAAGAATGGACAAAAGAGCCTATCTAATCTAACTATAGGCCTAAAAAAATCAAGCCTTTTCTAAACTCAAATCTAACATTAAAGGTTTGTCACTAGCCCAGCCTGTTGCTCGCTTGTGCGTGACTAACCGGTATGGAGACCGGGGTGGGGGGCGTAGCACTTGTTACTAGTGACAGTCAAGGTGAGAATTGATTTGAGGTACCGTATCCATGAACAATTTACCCACGGGTGATAGTACTACCACTACTACTGCATTGTGGATGAGCATAGCCTGTGTCATTATATTAATAAATGTAAACATTAAATGTGGATCTGACGCTGTTCGGGGGGGCTTGTTTCGTAGTACTATTTTTAGCCTTAAACATCTAGCAAACAATTATTCGGCAGCAAAGTGAGAGCTATTTGTAATGCAGTGAATGGTGAATAGACTTAATTTTCCCAGATAAAACTATTTGTCGAATTTGAGCAACATGACCTCGAAAGAAAAAGTTCACCAAGAAAGTGTTGCCATGTATTCTCAACCACATGAGAGCATTAAAATAATCCGCTAAGTTTAAATTTTAACATGTTTGACAGCTGTGTGATGTGTGTGTTCACTTTTCTGTTACGTTATTCAATTGTTTAGGTCTGTGTTTTTGCATTAGCACACGTATCTGTCTAGGCTACATGGAAAACATTTAAATTAGATTTCACTATAGAAACGAAAATTATGTGTGATATAGTTTGTTATTATGATGATATCACTGTAATGTAAAATTTTAAATATTACAATTGACGGATCACTTTCCGTGTAACCAACTCAACCCGTATTTTTGTTAATCTCAATAGGTATGGATGTATGAACTTTATTCCTCCGAAGTATAAAATTACATTTTTGCAGTAATACATATTTTACTTCTATGGTGGCATTACAAACAGATGTTACTCCAATGTTTGGTATCAACATTATCTCCTCTTTCTAGATATGTATTCATATTTTCAACACGACTTATATTTTGTGAAATATAAAGCTTCAAAGTCGTGCATAGACTGTTGGGACACCCTGTATGAACAAAGATACATGTACATAGAGATGAACAACAACAACTACCGGAGTTTTTCCAGAGAAAATGATAAGTATATACAATATCAACAGAGGAAGACGGATATTACAGAAGAAGAGAATATTGAGGAAATGCAGAAGGTTGTCAAGAGAATGGAGGAAAAATTGCGTCTCGCTAAAAAAAGAGCATTTCATGCACAAGAAAGACGGGTGCTGAAGGATGAAATACAGTCAGATGACAGTGTTTCAGATAATTCTAAATCTTCAAGATCGTCTACATCTTCCATACAGAAAGCAAGACTTAAAGAAATAGAGTTGGCTGTAAAAGTTGAAAACATTAAAAGATGCAATGAGATAAAACAAAGGAAGCGCCAACTTCATCAATCATTTGACGAAGCAATTATGCAAAGAGAGATTGATAATACAACTCATAGGGCGCAGGAAGAATTGAGATACGCTAAAGAAAAGGCTGAAGAGATGAAAATGCGTAAAGAGATAGAAATGGCCGCCTCGACTGAATACGAAGCAGCTAACGCGGCTACCCGTGCCCTTACAAGTACCAACTTTGACAGCTTATCCAGGCCTGGCTCATCATCACAAGTTAAAAGTGAACGCAGTAGTCGTATTGACATGAAAGATGGACCGATAAATCAAGGAATAGGCCTACACGTAATGTCAGCTTCACCAGCCATGGACAAAAGATACAACTACAAAGACAGCCCTTATTCACCGCATAGCAGATGTCCATAGTAAGCCTACAACTGTGGATAATTTAGTTCAAATAACCAGTGATCTACAGGGTGTGACATTGAGTCGAAATATAGCATCACTACCAAACCAGAGAGAAGAAAGGAACCCTCCGATGATAGGTGCAGCAAATTTCACTCCGTCATCTAGACATGAATCCAGGGATGAGAGTGTCAAGACATGCTGGTGACAATCCTAGACAAGCTGGTGAGCTACCAAAGAATCCTTTTTACCAACTACAGAATTGGAATCCTTTTCTAAAAAATCCAAGCATTTTAAGCTCCTAGTAGAAGAATGTACTAATAACTGCACCAGAAGATTGGAACTTCTTTTGAAATACACCAAGGGAGAAGCACTAATTCGAGATTGTGCCCTATTGGAACCACGTGAGGCATACAATACAACGATAGCTTTGTTACAAAGAGAGTATGGGCATCCAGTAGCGTTAGCGGCTGCGTATAGACAGAAGGCGGAAAGGTGGCCATACATCCACAATGGAGGTAAAGAAGCGTTACGCAAATTTGCGATATTTATGAACAATATTTGCCAGGCGAAGAAGACTAATTCTGATCTAAGTAGCATGGATGGGTATAAATTTTTGAGGACAGTAGCCCAGAAGTTGCCTATGGGACTGCAACAAAAATGGATCGAAGTTGTCGGTAGATGCAGAGACTAGAAGTTTAGATCGCCGACAGTTGAAGATTTTGAGCGTTTCGTGCTCAAAATATCCAGAAATGAGAATGATCCAAGAATAGAAGGATTGGGATATCAGAAAAGAACCAATGATATAGGAGACAGGCACATGCTCCACATAACGAAACTACAGCACAAAGACAAGCATATGCAATTTCTGTAGGTTCAGCAGAGAAAATCAAAAATGAAGGGACAACCCAGAAGAACACTGGTGCAAATCAAGTAAAACCAGGAGCAAGCTACAGCAAGTCAGGAAATGCATGCATTTACTGTGGACCAGAATCCAAACATACAGTACTGGAATGCAGAAAGTTTAAGGCATTAAAACCAGAGGACAAATCACATCTGTGTAAAGACAAAGGCCTGTGTTTTGCCTGTTTGAAATCAGGGCACATGAGCAGGAAATGCAGGAAACCTGAAAAATGTGCAACCTGTGGCAGGAAGCCCCCGCAGCGATGCATGACCCTAACCAGGAACGGCAACCAGACACCAATGATGAAGTGACGCCCATCACAGTAAATACCGGTTGCGTGAGTGTAGGGTATAAGCCCACAAATATGACAATTCTACCAGTGACAGTGACATCAGTAGGAGGTCCGTGTGTCAAAACTTACGCCTTTCTTGACAGCAGGTGTGAAGCGGTATTTGCTTCACCAGAGCTCTGTGCAAAACTCCATGTGAGAATGAAGAACACCAAATTAATACTGAAGACGCTTGCTGATGAACAGATGTGTGCAACACAAGTGGTGCGAGATCAGCTGCAGGTCGGTGATGTTCAAGGTCTTGCCTTTGTGGATCTTCCAGACGTGTTTGTAAAGAATATTCCAGTCACAAATGAAGACATTCCCAAGCAGAAAGATATAAACAAGTGGGTGCATCTTAAGGATATTAAACTTCCAGACCTGGAGACATATGGAGACAGACACTGTGTGATTCCTACCGTGAGCCTGATGATTGGAAGTAATGTGCCAGCGGCATCTCAACCATTGGAAGTTAACACTGCAAGGATAGAAGAGCCATATGCAGTTAAGTCAGGCGCGTACGCAGGGGGGTGTTTGGGTGTGAAACACCCCCCTTGGGTCTGTCCTAAAAAAATAAAAAAGGGGAAAGGAGAGGAATTGGCATTTTTAACACACCCCCCTTCACAAAATCCTGCGTACGCGCCTGACCTCTGGGTTGGATGATCCATGGACTGGTAACAAAAGGTACCCAGAAGTCTGTTGCAGCTCATTTTTGTAATGTGAGAAACACAACCAGCATACAGAGAAGTGATGAGAATCTAGAACAGCTGTGCACAAGTTACGTCAATAAAGACTTTGATGAAAAGCCAGGAAATGAAGTCAAACCACCACAAACCAGAGAAGATAAGAGTTGTATACAACTGTTCTGCTGCCTGTATGGGAGTTTCTCTAAATAAACAGTTACTACAAGGTCCAGATCTTACCAACAGATTGACCTTTGCATGTCTTTGGCGCCGTGTCTTCACCCAGTTGCACAAACTATGTGCTCCGAAAGATTGGGGAAGATTGTGACAACAGAAAACCCAGAGTGGCAGAAGCCATTTTGAATTCATTTTATGTGGATGACATGTTGAAATCATTTACCACTGAACAAGAAGCCATAGAGGTGTCAAAGAAACCCTACAAGAAGGAGGCTTTAGACTTACAAGATGGTTCAGCAATAGTTCAAAGGTGATTGAAAGTTTCCCAGCAGAAGAAAGGGCCTAAAGAAGTCAAGCATCTTGATTTAGATGTGGAAATCCTACCTACAGACAGAGCACTCGGAATTCAGTGGGATGCAGAAACCGATTAACTGGTATTCTCCTACAGCATGAGTGAAAAATGCAACGTACTTATTCACAAGAAGAAGTCTACTCTCTATTATCAGTAGTGTATACGATCCCTTGGGCATGGTAGCTCCCTTTGTCATTAAGGCCAAGATGATCCTGCAAGATGTTGCCAAAACAAGATAGGTTGGGATGATGAGACCCCATAACAACACGCTCATGAATGGAAGCAATGGACTAAAGAGCTTCCAAAGCTAAAAGAAGTGAAGCTGAAGCGATACTTAAAGCCAGCCTCATTTCACCACCCAAGAAAGATAGAACTTCACCATTTCGCAGACGCAAGTGAAAAGGGATATGGAACAGTGAGCTATGTCAGATATCAGGAGGGAACCAAAATATACTGTTCTTTCATGGCAGCAAAGGCCAGGGTCAGACCCTTGAAAAAGATAACCATACCCCGATTGGAATTGACCGCCGCCGTCACTGCAGTAAGAGTGAACTCCAAACTGAAAAGTGAGTGGAGAATGGGCGATGATGAACTGATTTGCAGTAGTCAGTTTTGGACGGAGTCTTACGGTGTTGAAATATATAGTAAATGAAACTTCAAGGTTTCACACTTTCGTCGCGAACCGGGTAGAAGAAATACGAGAGACAACAGAGACGCCACAGTGGCAATATGTACCCACAAAAGACAACCCAGCCGATGATTGTTCCCGTGGACTTACAATGGAGAAGCTACTGAAGAGCGATAGATGGTTTCAAGGTCCATATTTCTTATGGAAAGAAGAAAGTAATTGGCCCAAGTGCCAGGTAACAAGTCCGGAAATCCTGTAAAAGGAAGATCCAGAAGTAAGGAAAACAGGAGCTTTTGGCCAGGAATCACCTGTGAATGTTGGAGTTGGAGTGGTGAAGTGTGTTGAATTACAAGACCATGTGGCCAGAATTATCAGCTACTTTTCTGATAGGATGAAGCTGAAAAGGATAATAGCGTGGTGGTTCCGCTTAAAACGAATCCTTCGGCATAGGTCCAAGAATCAAGAAACCAGACAAACCAAATACCTATCAGTGGAAGAAATACAACATGCTGAAGAAGCCATTATAAAGATAGTCCAGCACAAGGCTTTTCCAGCAGAAATATCAGCCCTACAGAAGAACAAAGAAGTAAATGAGCAAAGGATCAACAGTGAACATGAAGAAGTAAACAAAGGAGATGCTGAGACCAGCAAGAAGATTCACAGCAGAAGTACCATATTGAATCTAGACCCCATACTCAGCAATGGGATTTTGCGAGTAGGAGGAAGACTCAGCAAGGCGCCAATACCAGAAGATGCCAAACATGAAATGATACTTCCCAGAAATAGCCATGTTTCTGATCTGATCCTCGAGTATGTTCACTGACAGTGCAATCACCAAGGCAGAAACCATATCTTAGCCAGCCTAAGGCAGAAGTACTGGATACAGGGGGCCGGTGTGATACGCATTATGTAAAGTGCTAAAGATTAAGAAAATGAGGCAATAATGAAAAAGTGTCCCCTATAGGTTTCACACCACTAAATAACGTCTGGCCCTACCCCCTTTGAGGCAAAAGTCCAAAACCGGCCAGTTTCTATGCCGAAACGGAGACCTATTGTAAATTACAGGTTAAAATTAGGGTACTTACTACATGTTATGGCGAAATTAATATAGCGTGAATTTTGACAGACACATCAGCGTACTTCAGGTCCAAAAAATTGATGCAATGATGATTTTTTAATATTTTAACAGAGACATTTGTGTCAGGTCATTTCCGGTATCTGACGCAATAATCTTAATCAACAATTGCGTGTGACCAGGAAAACACAACCAAATTTCAAGTTACCAGTTTCTTATAACGTCGAGAAATATCCATTTTCAAATTGTGCATTTCACGTGTAACCCTATGGGAGATGTATTTGGTGGTGTGCAACCTAATTTTGTGAGTGCTGTTATTATTGAACTATTAATCAAATGCATATAAAAGTTTTATATTTTTGGAAAGGAAATGGATCAGTGAATCCAAATTTGGCATAATTTTTTGCCAAAAATGTTGATTTTTTTTTATTTTTTAAAAATCACACAAAATCACTATTTTTACCCAATTTTTTGTTAATCAAATAATTTTGAGTAAAATATGCCAAAATCGCTTGATGATGATGTAAAGACACATATGAAGGGAGGATTTTTTTTAAAACCTAATCTTGAAAGTTTGACCCAAAAAATGCCAAAAAAAAGTGAAAAAATTGGATTTTTATTTTTGTTGACACTTTTAAGTCAAAATTTCAAAAGAATATTTGAAAACGGGATGACGCCCTTGATGACAACAGTGTATGCTAGCCCGGAGTAATCTGGGAATGGATTTGTGGAAATAACTGCCGATCGCTAGCGTGGCTATACAGAGCATGGCAGGGATGACACGTACCATGAGCGCCATGCAGCTTGAAGGGGCCACACTGAGCTGTACCTATAAAAAGGGGTAGGGATATATATCATGTTTTTATAAAAACTTTGGTCGATTCATTTTAAGGTGAAATTCCTTTATTAAATATGTCAATTTTCCAGTTTGATAGATAATTCAATGTGTAGGCCTATTACCAAGAAATATTTTCATCTTAACTCCAAACACTTCTAACATGTCATTAGATCTAGAAACACTCGATTGTGGATAAATCATCATTATTCGTGACAGTCAGAGACTAAACAATATTGTTTTGAGGCAATGTGAGTAAAAAACTGATTAAAATGGTTGGCAACAGTTTTTGTATCATGACACTTTTGACCATTAACATCCAAAACAATATTTGTTGATTCTTTGGACTTTGATTGGTAACCAAGGTCTTAAGTGTTTCCATAACTATTTTGGATTGTTCTTATTTTCATCAATTTGATCAATCATGTATTGACGTTTGGCATTTTTAATGTCCTTATGAACCTTATTTTGCAACTTACGGTAGTTCTCATAATGATCGCGCGTGCACATCCTTCCTGGATTTACTTAAGCAGCTATCCCGTTCACGAATGCTTTCAAGAATCTCAGCAGAGAAACAAGGCTCAGAGTTGTTTTGTGCGAACTTTCTTCAAAGGAGCCATTGAATCTAGGATAGTAGTAAATAAATCCCTGAAGGATGACAATGCTTCATCAACATTAGAACTGTAAACTGATGACCAGTCAACGACCGTTAGCCTTTCTTAAAAATTGTCCCTGGTATTCGAGGCCGAGGCCCATGTTATTTAACAAGAGCAATAAGTCTAATCAGGGTCGAACGGGTTGGTTTAAGCGCCCGCCCCCATCGCCCCCAGTCAATTGTTTGAGATTTGCACTGTCGGTTACCGAGCTTGAGATATCCGTTGCCACATAACACCCCCCCCCCCCCCCCCCCACCCCACCACGCCACCCACTCTCAATTTTATATCTACACACTCTCAATTAGCGACTTGACGCCCTCGTCGGCATGTTTAAGCCATGAGGAATTCATCGGCTCAATTTTATTTTTCGCCTCCCCCCCCCCCTCCCCATTATGAAAAACCTTGCTAAGCCACTGATCATTGATTGAAAATGCCGAAACATTGGGCATTTTGGGAAAACATTTCTATTTTAAACATTTATGTCATTCATTCTGTTAATCCAACTTGTCGTTAAGTTTAGAAAATGTTGCACAATAATAGTACAATAACATGTTTTAACGGTAAATAATAGCTGTGATATGGATGTTATCTGATGAAGATATTATCAATGTAACATATAGGTGCTATCTATTGAAGAAAGCAATGTAATATATGGGTGCCATATACTGAAGAAAGCAATGTAATATGGATGCTATCTACTGAAGAAAGCAATGTACTGTAATATGGGTGCTATCTACTCAAGAAAGCAATGTAATATATGGGTGCTATTTACTGAAGAAAGCAATGTAATATGGGTGTTCTCGGCTAAATGTAATACCTACCCTTAAAAAGTACAACATCCACTTGTTATAGGAAATCTGTAAACTGATAAGTGAGGATAATTATGATGATATCACACAATAAATTCCCGCATATTTTGTCTAATCATTGAGAATTTCTTGTAACTTATAAATACCCATCTGTAGGACTTGGGACCGTAAATTATCATTATCATGACAGTGTTATGGCGTTGTTTTAAGCAATACCGAGTCCTTTGTTTACATTCACGATCTGAATGACCTCCAGAAATGTATTCTCTTTTATTTAAAGGTCTTAGTCTTGTGTCACTTTCATTGGCACATTTAACTCCTGCCTATTTCTCTTTCTTGCTTGTATATTATGCATGTTATCTAGGTTGCATGCAGTAAACCAATATATTGGCTCATCAGACACTTTGTGGGTTTTCTAATCACTCGGTTCATTAACCTTGTCTGTTGGGCTATTGTTTCACATTTTCACATTTTTATTTTCACATTTTTATTTTCTACACGCTTCCTGTCATACTCCCCCCTCCCCCCGTGTTTAAAATGTAAAATGTGAAAATGAAATTGTGACTTTACCTTACATTTTGGATTGTCACTTCTTTAATATTCAACCGATCCTAGCGTGCAATATCTCATGTTAATGAAGATAAATGTCTCAACATTGAACTTTATAGTTTAATATTGGTAGGTAGGATATATATTTTGAGAGTTAAAAGCCCATTTATTAGGCCTACATTTTTTTTTTAAAGTTTGCCCCAACACGACCGACCCATAATATCTCAAAACCCCATGCTTTTTTTTTTAGATTTATTTTTTATGTTGAAAAATATATGTATTTAATGATATTTTCATCTTAATTTGCCAAACTTATCAACAAAACTGCCCTGTAAAACACCAAGGCGATGCAAATCCAAGATCCTACACTACTACTGAAAAACAGAACATGTCATACCATCCAGCATGGTCTGAAGGGTTGCACTATTAAAACAAAATATAAATATTAGCCCTAAACCAGCCAGGCTATGTTTTACGGTGTGGAAACCGGAGGAGGGGGACAAAGAATGAATTTGTTAACCAAATAATCGCCGCGAAACCCCTGGGATTTGACCTCCGGACCCTCCGGTCACCGCGCCGCGTCCCTAACCACTCGGCGTACCTGCCAACGCTCACCTGGGAAGCGATTTTGTACACACATATCAGCTTGGTTGATGACGTCATCGAATCGAATGCTGTGGCATGCACGTTGTTATTTGCCGTAGTGTAGGAAGGTTAGGGTTTTAAAGAACATTAAAGTGTATTAAAATCAAATTGTATAGTATTTTACTTCACTAAATGTGTCTATAGACCATTTCAAATCCGAAAATATACGATCGGTTCCGAATGCTTCCGATTAGCCGAGTGATTTGACGCTCGATTACATGACCTGTCAGCTCACAGGTCATGGCTATGTGCCGGAGAAAAACAAACGTGTTTTTCACCCGTCTGCCTGTGGGGTAGACTGCGCTGGTGTTGGTGATATATTGTATCCCTCACAAAGTTGATGTTGCGGCATTTCAGTAACAAAAAAGATGAAAAAGATTTGGGGTAATATTTTCACTTTTTACAGTCTGCTCGATACATTTTGAATTTGCCGTTCAACGCCTTTGTTGATAAAAAAACAAAATAGTCTCGTTCCACGTTTTACTTCTCATGTGTGCACGCGTGTATGTAAACATAGTCAATCACTAGGCGGACAACCAACTAAGACAATGCTGTGAATGCGATCAACTGTTGCGAAGATTGGTTTTCTTTTCCAACTGGGGATACCTAGCAAGGCCAGACATTTGTGTGATTGTGGTATTATAAATCCCCCCCCCCCCCCCCCCCCCCCCCCCCCCCCCCGCTTCCGACTTCTAAATAGTTTACAGACCATCCGTTATTTTCACATTCACAGGTCTTGGTATTTACATTTCTTCATGGTGAAAGCATTTGCAAGGTTTTCCTCTGCTGGGACTGTCAATTCAATTCAATGATGTTTTTAGTCTAAGTTGAGAAAATAGTAATGTCAGGTCGTTTGGCCGTCTGAACAATTTCTGGAGGAAAGACTCTCTGCGAGTGCTCTTCACCCACCAGGAGTTTCCAGTCACTGGTATTTCTCAGGATGTCTGTCTCTTTTGGTTTTCTGAACGGCAAGATTGGATTACGGTATTTTAGGCCATCTGCGTTTTGGAATGCTATGATAGGACTGAAACTTTGAGACTGGGATGTAGATGGTCTGTTGTAGTTTGCTTCATCGACATATTATGGTATCAGTCCTTATACAATTGCTCTCAATGTTTGGTCATGGCACCAATTGTACCTTCCATTTTCTAAAAGCTGCAACAGTTCAGGATGTGGAGCAGGGTACAATGGTGACTTAACTGACACAATCCCATTATTAGTCTTGCCATAGTCTCAGGTTAGTTGGTGTCGGGAGTTGGTCATGGATGGCATTTATCTGGAACTACAGGAGTTCTGGTGTCCAAACATACAGGAGTTTCTTCCATGATGTGTTCACTTGCATGGTAGAGTCCCATCGCAGCCACTGTCCTTGTTTTGCGCATCCATAAAGGTAGATCAGCATCTCATCCTCATCTACTTCTTCAACCAAACTGGTCAGGCACTGCCTGTGTTCTTTCAGAGTCATGTTTTTAATTAACTTCTGATTCTTCTTGAACCCAAAGCCTGCTTTATCAGTTTGACCTCTGCCGATTTCATTAAGGATGAGATGCCGTTCTTTTGGTTCCAGCTCCTTCACTCTATTCCAAAACTCCCCATCTGGCTAAAATAATTATCTTATATATTATACATGTAGACACTTTATTTGACAATGACACCATACATATATTTTTAAGACCTGTTGATAGAAAGAAATCTTTAAAAACCACACATGTTCCTGTACTTTAAAACGTGTCTTCAAAATATCGCCAACACTAGTTGTGTACTTAGTCGTTTTTCAACATTCATCATATGCATTACGTGCGTGCAGCCTATTTAGATATATTCTACCTCTCTCTCTCTCAATGTTTTTCAAAATCCACACATGTTCAATAATCTTTAAAAACCACACATGTTCTTGTAGTTTAAAAATAATTCTTCAACATTTTAACACACACTTTTGTACTTAGTCAACATCATCATATGCGATCATGGGGCAAACTAAATGTTTTTCTTCCAATCAGCAAAGTCAGTGACAAACAAATATTCGCATTGCGCGCGCGCAATTCACGCTGTGTATTTAATAATGTATTAGTAATTAGTGCGGCCGGTCTATGTAAAATGCCTAACCAAAACATGCAATACAATTTGCACTGCTCCTCTATAATGTACTGAACAAGTACTTGAAACGTACATAATACTTTGTGATAATTTACCACATTTAAATATGTAATTACAGGATCAGGCAACCCCACTTCATCAGGCTGCTTTTCAGGGACACCACGAAGTATGTAAGCTGCTTCTACAAGCCAACGCAGAAGTAGATGCAAAAAGCAAGGCAAGTATGATGTATTATGTAGGAAAGGATATTATATTATAGGTAGATCTCATTAGTTAAGACATTACAAATAAATTCCTAGTACGTATATACATTTAGTACGTATACATTTAAGTACATGTACATTTAAGTACATAATACGTTGTGATAGTTGACTACATATGAATATGTCATTACAGGGTCAGCATTCCCCACTTCATATTGCTGCTGGCGAGGGACACCACGAAGTATGTAAGCTGCTTCTACAAGCCAACGCAGAAGTAAATGCAAACAACGAGGCAAGTATGATGCATTCTTTAGGAAATGAAATTATATTATAGGTATATCTCATTAGTTAAGACATTACAAATAAAATCCTAGTACGTATATGAGCAATGTGATGTAAGAGATTATTAGCAATTAGTGATGTAAAATGCCTAACCTAAACATATTATACAATTTGCACCGGTCCACTATGTATTGAATATGTACTTGAAACGTACATAATACGTTGAGATAATTGACATAGTTTAGATAAATCGACGATAATCATAATGTGTCATTACAGGATCAGGCAACCCCACTTCATCTGGCTGCTTTGAAAGGACACCATGAAGTATGTAAGCTGCTTCTACAAGCCAACGCAGAAGTAAATGCAAACGACGAGGCAAGTATGATGTATTATTTAGGAAATGAAATTATATTATAGGTATATCTCATTAGTTAAGACATTACAAATAAAATCCTAGTACGTATAACACATAACCGAATTTATGACGTGTTATGGAAAGACCATAATCGAAGCTAGTCGAGGAGAACTATTTCGGACCAAGAGGAGAGAGGTTCAAACCGTATCCATGGGTACCAAGATAACCTGTTTTCGTTGATTAAACGCAATGATGTGACAATTAATATTTCCTCTCATCTTAAATGATAAAGTTCCATATTGAATCTAGACCCCATACTCAGCAATGGGATTTTGCGAGTAGGAGGAAGACTCAGCAAGGCGCCAATACCAGAAGATGCCAAACATGAAATGATACTTCCCAGAAATAGCCATGTTTCTGATCTGATCCTCGAGTATGTTCACTGACAGTGCAATCACCAAGGCAGAAACCATATCTTAGCCAGCCTAAGGCAGAAGTACTGGATACAGGGGGCCGGTGTGATACGCATTATGTAAAGTGCTAAAGATTAAGAAAATGAGGCAATAATGAAAAAGTGTCCCCTATAGGTTTCACACCACTAAATAACGTCTGGCCCTACCCCCTTTGAGGCAAAAGTCCAAAACCGGCCAGTTTCTATGCCGAAACGGAGACCTATTGTAAATTACAGGTTAAAATTAGGGTACTTACTACATGTTATGGCGAAATTAATATAGCGTGAATTTTGACAGACACATCAGCGTACTTCAGGTCCAAAAAATTGATGCAATGATGATTTTTTAATATTTTAACAGAGACATTTTTGTCAGGTCATTTCCGGTATCTGACGCAATAATCTTAATCAACAATTGCGTGTGACCAGGAAAACACAACCAAATTTCAAGTTACCAGTTTCTTATAACGTCGAGAAATATCCATTTTCAAATTGTGCATTTCACGTGTAACCCTATGGGAGATGTATTTGGTGGTGTGCAACCTAATTTTGTGAGTGCTGTTATTATTGAACTATTAATCAAATGCATATAAAAGTTTTGTATTTTTGGAAAGGAAATGGATCAGAGAATCCAAATTTGGCATAATTTTTTCCCAAAAATGTTGATTTTTTTTTTATTTTAAAAAATCACACAAAATCACTATTTTTACCCAATTTTTTGTTAATCAAATAATTTTGAGTAAAATATGCCAAAATCGCTTGATGATGATGTAAAGACACATATGAAGGGAGGATTTTTTTTAAAACCTAATCTTGAAAGTTTGACCCAAAAAATGCCAAAAAAAAGTGAAAACATTGGATTTTTATTTTTGTTGACACTTTTAAGTCAAAATTTCAAAAGAATATTTGAAAACGGGATGACGCCCTTGATGACAACAGTGTATGCTAGCCCGGAGTAATCTGGGAATGGATTTGTGGAAATAACTGCCGATCGCTAGCGTGGCTATACAGAGCATGGCAGGGATGACACGTACCATGAGCGCCATGCAGCTTGAAGGGGCCACACTGAGCTGTACCTATAAAAAGGGGTAGGGGTATATATCATGTTTTTATAAAAACTTTGGTCGATTCATTTTAAGGTGAAATTCCTTTATTAAATATGTCAATTTTCCAGTTTGATAGATAATTCAATGTGTAGGCCTATTACCAAGAAATATTTTCATCTTAACTCCAAACACTTCTAACATGTCATTAGATCTAGAAACACTCGATTGTGGATAAATCATCATTATTCGTGACAGTCAGAGACTAAACAATATTGTTTTGAGGCAATGTGAGTAAAAAACTGATTAAAATGGTTGGCAACAGTTTTTGTATCATGACACTTTTGACCATTAACATCCAAAACAATATTTGTTGATTCTTTGGACTTTGATTGGTAACCAAGATCTTAAGTGTTTCCATCACTATTTTGGATTGTTCTTATTTTCATCAATTTGATCAATCATGTATTGACGTTTGGCATTTTTAATGTTCTTATGAACCTTATTTTGCAACTTACGGTAGTTCTCATAATGATCGCGCGTGCACATCCTTCCTGGATTTACTTAAGCAGCTATCCCGTTCACGAATGCTTTCAAGAATCTCAGCAGAGAAACAAGGCTCAGAGTTGTTTTGTGCGAACTTTCTTCAAAGGAGCCATTGAATCTAGGATAGTAGTAAATAAATCCCTGAAGGATGACAATGCTTCATCAACATTAGAACTGTAAACTGATGACCAGTCAACGACCGTTAGCCTTTCTTTAAAATTGTCCCTGGTATTCGAGGCCGAGGCCCATGTTATTTAACAAGAGCAATAAGTCTAATCAGGGTCGAACGGGTTGGTTTAAGCGCCCGCCCCCATCGCCCCCAGTCAATTGTTTGAGATTTGCACTGTCGGTTACCGAGCTTGAGATATCCGTTGCCACATAACACCCCCCCCCCCCCCCACCCCACCACGCCACCCACTCTCAATTTTATATCTACACACTCTCAATTAGCGACTTGACGCCCTCGTCGGCATGTTTAAGCCATGAGGAATTCATCGGCTCAATTTTATTTTTCGCCTCCCCCCCCCCCCCCCTCCCCATTATGAAAAACCTTGCTAAGCCACTGATCATTGATTGAAAAGGCCGAAACATTGGGCATTTTGGGAAAACATTTCTATTTTAAACATTTATGTCATTCATTCTGTTAATCCAACTTGTCGTTAAATTTAGAAAATGTTGCACAATAATAGTACAATAACATGTTTTAACGGTAAATAATAGCTGTGATATGGATGTTATCTGAAGAAGATATTATCAATGTAACATATAGGTGCTATCTATTGAAGAAAGCAATGTAATATATGGGTGCCATATACTGAAGAAAGCAATGTAATATGGATGCTATCTACTGAAGAAAGCAATGTACTGTAATATGGGTGCTATCTACTCAAGAAAGCAATGTAATATATGGGTGCTATTTACTGAAGAAAGCAATGTAATATGGGTGTTCTCGGCTAAATGTAATACCTACCCTTAAAAAGTACAACATCCACTTGTTATAGGAAATCTGTAAACTGATAAGTGAGGATAATTATGATGATATCACACAATAAATGCCCGCATATTTTGTCTAATCATTGAGAATTTCTTGTAACTTATAAATACCCATCTGTAGGACTTGGGACCGTAAATTATCATTATCATGACAGTGTTATGGCGTTGTTTTAAGCAATACCGAGTCCTTTGTTTACATTCACGATCTGAATGACCTCCAGAAATGTATTTTCTTTTATTTAAAGGTCTTAGTCTTGTGTCACTTTCATTGGCACATTTAACTCCTGCCTATTTCTCTTTCTTGCTTGTATATTATGCATGTTATCTAGGTTGCATGCAGTAAACCAATGTATTGGCTCATCAGACACTTTGTGGGTTTTCTAATCACTCAGTTCATTAACCTTGTCTGTTGGGCTATTGTTTCACATTTTCACATTTTTATTTTCACATTTTTATTTTCTACACGCGGACCCATCTACGGGTACGTTATCGATTACCGGTAGTGCAATTGGGGGATGCATGCGCAGGTTGGACAGTTGGCCGTATTGTTCCGATGGATCAATACGCCACACACACGCTTCCTGTCATACTCCCCCCGTGTTTAAAATGTAAAATGTGAAAATGAAATTGTGACTTTACCTTACATTTTGGATTGTCACTTCTTTAATATTCAACCGATCCTAGCGTGCAATATCTCATGTTAATGAAGACAAATGTCTCAACATTGAACTTTATAGTTTAATATTGGTAGGTAGGATATATATTTTGAGAGTTAAAAGCCCATTTATTAGGCCTACATTTTTTTTTTAAAGTTTGCCCCAACACGACCGACCCATAATATCTCAAAACCCCATGCTTTTTTTTTAGATCTTTTTTTTTATGTTGAAAAATATATGTATTTAATGATATTTTCATCTTAATTTGCCAAACTTATCAACAAAACTGCCCTGTAAAACACCATTGGTTTTCTTTTCCAACTGGGGATACCTAGCAAGGCCAGACATTTGATGATTGTGGTATTATAAATCCCCCCCCCCCCCCCCCCCCCCCCCCCCCGCTTCCGACTTCTAAATAGTTTACAGACCATCCGTTATTTTCACATTCACAGGTCTTGGTATTTACATTTCTTCATGGTAAAAGCATTTGCAAGGTTTTCCTCTGCTGGGACTGTCAATTCAATTCAATGATGTTTTTAGTCTAAGTTGAGAAAATAGTAATGTCAGGTCGTTTGGCCGTCTGAACAATTTCTGGAGGAAAGACTCTCTGCGAGTGCTCTTCACCCACCAGGAGTTTCCAGTCACTGGTATTTCTCAGGATGTCTGTCTCTTTTGGTTTTCTGAACGGCAAGATTGGATTACGGTATTTTAGGCCATCTGCTTTTTGGAATGCTATGATAGGACTGAAACTTTGAGACTGGGATGTAGATGGTCTGTTGTAGTTTGCTTCATCGACATATTATGGTATCAGTCCTTATACAATTGCTCTCAATGTTTGGTCATGGCACCAATTGTACCTTCCATTTTCTAAAAGCTGCAACAGTTCAGGATGTGGAGCAGGGTACAATGGTGACTTAACTGACACAATCCCATTATTAGTCTTGCCATAGTCTCAGGTTAGTTGGTGTCGGGAGTTGGTCATGGATGGCATTTATCTGGAACTACAGGAGTTCTGGTGTCCAAACATACAGGAGTTTCTTCCATGATGTGTCCACTTGCATGGTAGAGTCCCATCGCAGCCACTGTCCTTGTTTTGCGCATCCATAAAGGTAGATCAGCATCTCATCCTCATCTACTTCTTCAACCAAACTGGTCAGGCACTGCCTGTGTTCTTTCAGAGTCATGTTTTTAATTAACTTCTGATTCTTCTTGAACCCAAAGCCTGCTTTATCAGTTTGACCTCTGCCGATTTCATTAAGGATGAGATGCCGTTCTTTTGGTTCCAGCTCCTTCACTCTATTCCAAAACTCCCCATCTGGCTAAAATAATTATCTTATATATTATACATGTAGACACTTTATTTGACAATGACACCATACATATATTTTTAAGACCTGTTGATAGAAAGAAATCTTTAAAAACCACACATGTTCCTGTACTTTAAAACGTGTCTTCAAAATATCGCCAACAATAGTTGTGTACTTAGTCGTTTTTCAACATTCATCATATGCATTACGTGCGTGCAGCCTATTTAGATATATTCTACCTCTCTCTCTCTCAATGTTTTTCAAAATCCACACATGTTCAATAATCTTTAAAAACCACACATGTTCTTGTAGTTTAAAAATAATTCTTCAACATTTTAACACACACTTTTGTACTTAGTCAACATCATCATATGCGATCATGGGGCAAACTAAATGTTTTTCTTCCAATCAGCGAAGTCAGTGACAAAAAAATATTCGCATTGCGCGCGCGCAATTCACGCTGTGTATTTAATAATGTATTAGTAATTAGTGCGGCCGGTCTATGTAAAATGCCTAACCAAAACATGCCATACAATTTGCACTGCTCCTCTATAATGTACTGAACAAGTACTTGAAACGTACATAATACTTTGTGATAATTTACCACATTTAAATATGTAATTACAGGATCAGCGTACCCCACTTCATAAGGCTGCTTTCAACGGACACCACGAAGCATGTGAGCTGCTTCTACACGCCAACGCAGAAGTAAATGCAAAAGACAAGGCAAGTATGATGTATTATGTAGGAAAATAAATTATATTATACATAGATCTCATTAGTCAAGACTTTAAAAATCCTAGAACGTATAACATATAACCGTGTATGGCAACTTATGACGTGTTGAAAGTGAAACCTATTTTTTTTACAAATAGTGTGTACACACAGCTATAAAATCATTTTCTTTTCTTTTGATACTTGCCATTCACCAAATAATGTTGAACCTGATTTCAATGAAAATGAAATTATTTAATTTAAAGTTCTGGTAAACCAAATTGGTTTATGATTTTATTTATAATCCGGTATGTGTTATATATGAAGAAGGTAAGTAACATAATGATACATATTTATCATTTACTGTTTTATTTAATATTAGTATGACACGGAGTAGTATGAACAAAAATCCATTCTTGTTTTTATAACTTGTATTTACCCGATGTACATGATACATAAATGATATCTGGTTACGAGTACTGTGATATAAGAACTTATAGGCAATTATTGCGACCGGTCTATGTAAATGTACATGTTATTAGTTATGAAATCAAATTTAAATATATCGACGAAAATGTGTCATTACAGAATCAAGTTACCCCACTTCATTTGGCTGCTTTTCAGGGACACCACGAAGTATGTAAGCTGCTTCTACAAGCCAACGCAGAAGTAAATGCAAACAGCGAGGCAAGTATGATGTATTATGTAGGAAAGGAAATTATATTATAGGTAGATCTTATTAGTTAAGACATTACAAATAAATTCCTAGTACGTATAACACATAACCGAATTTATGACGTGTTGAAAGTGAAACAAGATTTTACAAAATATTGTATACATGTAAAGTTATGAAATAATTTTCTTTTGGTACCTGCCATTCACCAAATAATGTTGAACCATGATTTCACTGAGCATTAATTAATTACATGTATGTAATTTAAAGTTCTTGTAAACCAAATCCATATTATGGTTTCATTTATCATCCCGTATGTGTTGAATGAACGTACATGTACCAAAATATAATACATATTTATCATTAATTATTTTATTTGATATTAGTATATATAAAACGGAGTGAGTTTAACAAAGATCACAATATTTATCTGTCTCAAAACCTTGACTTTACTTAGTGGGTATTTACCCGATGTACGTGATACATAAATAATATCTGGTTATGAGTAATTTGATGTAAGAGATTATTAGCAATTAGTGATGTAAAATGCCTAACCTAAACATATTATACAATTTGCACCGGTCCACTATGTATTGAATATGTACTTGAAACGTACATAATACGTTGAGATAATTGACATATTTTAAATAATGAATTTGTATACGATAATCATAACGTGTCATTACAGAATCAATTTACCCCACTTGATTACGCTGATAGTAACGATCACTACGAAGTATATGAGCTACTTCTACAAGCCAACGCAAACTGCAAAGACGAGGCAAGTATGATCATGTAGGCTATGCAATCATATTATGGATATAGATCTCATAAGACAAGATTATACATATAAAATATCTGACGTATAACACATAACCGTGTATGGCAGCTTATGACGCGTTGAAAGTGAAAAAAGTGTTTACAAATAGTGTGTAAATATGATGTTATGAATATCCTTTGGTACCTGCCTGCCATTCACCAAATAATTGTGAACCTGATTTCACTGAAAATTAAATTAATAAAATAAAATAAATTTAATTCAAAAGTTTTTGTAAACAAAATTGGTTTATGATTTTATTGATCATTCAGTATTTGCTTTATGAACTACAGGGTATCAGAAAGAACTGTACCGTGTTTCTAAAAGACACAAAAAGTCCTAAATGATTATTGTTTTAAATGTAAACACCTGCAATATAAAGGTGAACATGTTTCCTACATTTTATGTTAATTTCATTGAGATATCTCTTTTTGTTTTGTTGAATTGGAACCGAAATCCGTAAACATTTCAGCCTCTGAGATTATGGGTCCGTAAACCTACCAGTTTTGTAAGAAAAACCTTGTAAAAGGAGCTGTTGAAAGTTCAGTATTAAGACATTTGCCATCGTAATTCAGTGATATGATAATTAAACGCTCAGGGGTTGTTTTTATAAAAGGAGCAATTGTGAACAGTAGCCCAACAGACAACAAATTTAATGAACTCAAGTTGATAACTCTGAACTCTCTACAAAGAACTCTGAAAGAACAACCAATTGGTTCACGGCAATTCAGAAAATATGCATTGGCACATGGCAATACTGTATAGCTACAGGCCGGTTAATAAAAAACTAATTGTGCACAAATTGAAACGGCCTTTAACCTTGATGCGTGGAATGAACAAAGTCATGTTGATTGTACGAAGCGTATTTAACCCAACCTGCCGTAGCACTACGATTCACTACGGCAAAAGCATTCGACTCGATGACGTCTTCAACCAAGCTGATATGTGTATACGCCATCGCTGCCCGGACTAGCGTTGGCAGGTTGGCCGATTGGTTAGGGTGTGGCGCGGTGAATGGAGGGTCCGCGGTCGAATCAAGGGGTTTCGCGGCAATTATATGGGTAAAACATTCATACTTGGTTCCCCTCCCCCGGTTTCCACACAAAAACATAGCCTGGCTAGTTTAACGGTTAAAACACACAATTTTCAACGCTTGTTAACCCGGTGACTTGCCATTAGGTACCCATTTGTGATGCGATCTGATTTTTTTTTTGATTTTTTTAAAGAAAATTAGTTTCCATTACTTTGTGTCATCTTCTTTCATGAAATTTCACCTTCAAAAGCTTACTTAAGTCACTTTTATTATTAACCTTATAATGTTATTATATTGAATTATGTATCTTTTTTGGCCTGTTTTCATGATTTCTTGTTTTGTAGCTTTTGATGACATCACACTCATCATTCACTCATAACTTTTTTTGTAGTGATCGTAGAAAACTGATCGAAACAGTTCTGTAATCAGCACAGTTTTAGCTTTCTTATGATATAAATATCTCCAATATGAAAAATGCCACCATGTGGCGGGTTTTCACAGATCGCATCACATTTGCTCTTATACGAGTTGGGCTAAAAATAGTTGTTCTAACATCCAAATGGTCTAATGACCATTTTGTCTAAAGTTGGTCTAATGCCAATTGATATAATGCTAATTGATCTAATATCCATTTGTTCTACTACCCATAATAATAATAATAATAATAATAATAATTTATAAAGCGCATTAAACAAGTGGTATCTATGCGCTGTACAACTAACACACTACTAAATACCAATTTTAAAACTATGTAAAAACACATAAAATTAGACAGCTAAAGATTAAAACCCAACTGCCAGCAGGTGGCTATAAGTAAACGAGCAAATTTGCAATACAATACACTAAAATGACAATATATAATTACGTTGATATGTGTGTAAAACAATTAAATGCATTAATAGCAGAGCGTCAATATACAAGTATTAAAACACAAATATATAGATTTTTTTTTAAAACACAACTGAAGCATATTATATATAGTACATGACTAAAACTAAAAAATCAGATGCCATAGGCAGTTTTAAAAAGCTGAGTCTTAAGTCCTGATTTGAATTTAGTCACTGTTGGTAATGTCCTGATGTTGTCCGGGAGTGCATTCCACAGCTTGGGTGCAATTACAGAAAAAACCCTCCCATATGTTAAGGTCTTGCTGGGTTTTTCGCGGAGAAGTGTTCGTGACGCAGATCTCAAAGTACGTGACGGATTATAGCGAGATACCAGATCAGAAAGATATGCAGGGGCTTCGCCGACAAGAATTTTGAAAGTCAATTCTTTCACGAATAGGAAGCCAGTGGAGCTTGCACAAAACAGGGGTGATATGTTCAGATTTTCTAGAGAGAGTAACGACACGGGCAGCCATATTCTGGACGCGTTGCAGTTTTGACAGTTCTTTGAGTGGGAGACCCGCGAGAATGCTGTTACAATTGTCTAATCTCGAGCTTATGAAAGCATGGACTAATTTCTCCGCGTCGCTAGAATCCAAGTAGCGACGAAGTTTGCCAATGCTATAAATTGCATATGATGCTCGGCGGCAAATGACATTTACATGGTTAACCATCTTGAGATATTCATCAAACACAGATGGGGAGGGGGAAATAACAGTATGTCCGATGGTAAGGGACACATCGCGAGGCTCAGCTCTAGCGTAACGGGATTTGACGTGAAGCAGTTCTGTTTTTGTGTCGTTTAGCATGAGCTTGTTCTTGGTCAACCACGTTCGAATATCACAATACAGTCTTCCAGCTTAGAAAGCCTGTTAGCGCGGTCAGAGGGGTTGATGAGCACATATAACTGCGTGTCGTCGGCGTATGACATACTGCATAAATTATGTCTATATATGTCTTCAATTGGAGCGGCATATGCAATGAACATTTCGACATTTCGGGACCAACGACGGAGCCTTGTGGCATGCCAAAAGAAATGGTCATAGGATCAGATTGTTCACCGTCAATAAGCACCGATTGCTGTCTATTGGACAGATTAGAGGTAAACCATCGAGCAATTCCATTTACACCGTATCTGTCCTGAAGTCGACGGAGCAATATATTGTGATCGACGGTATCGAATGCATCTGACATGTCGAGTAAAACTAATACAGCCTCGCCGTGCTCATCAAGAGCTTTAAGCAAGTCATCGTTAACTTTGACTAACGCCGTCTCAACACTGTGACACCCTTCTACATGCCGATTGATTCTTGGTATACAAGTTATTCTCCCTCATGTACGCTTGAAATTGCGAAACAGCAGCACGTTCAATTATTTTGCCAAGAAAAGGTAAGTTTGACACCGGGCGGAAATTTTTCATTACTTCCACATCAAGTCCAGCTTTTTTTTAGCAAAGGGGTGACAAGTGCCCGTTTCAGCGAATCAGGGAAAACTCCTGTCTGTATAGACGTACCCAGTAAACACAAAACGTTTTCAAAACGTTTTGAATTGGGTTTAATTAGGTTTTGTTTTTGTGAAACGTTTTTAAAACGTCTTAAAAACGTTACAGTTTCAAAGCATGTTTTTTTTATTGCAAATCGTTTTGTCAAAACGTTATAAAAACGTTAAATTAAAGTTTTCACACTACTTATAAACGAACATATGATTGAAAAGAAATCAAAACGTTTATAGAACGTTATATTACAACCTAAATTAAACCAAATATTATGGTCCTGGACCATAAGTTTCGTTTTTTACGAAACGTTTTAAAAACGTTTTTTAAAAACGTGGGCAATTCCACGCATGCGCACTTACCTGGTTTATATTGGTTTGGTAACACTATGGATTGTATATTTATTTATTTTCATATAGTTATTCGATCTGCAACATGCATCATTTCATAGTTAAATGGCAAATAAGAACATTACTTCACAAACACATGAACAATTTTGTTGGAGAATGTTAATAAAAAGCCAAATTAATGAATTGTTCTTTAAATTGCCAGTTATTTATCAATTAATTATCAATTATCTAATATTAGTTTTCAAAACGTTTTAAATTGGGTTTAATTAGGTTTCGTGTTTTTTAAACGTTTTTAAAACGTGTTAAACATGGTTATTTTCACGTTATATTAACGTTTTCAAAACGTTACATGAAAACGTTATTAAAACCCATAACAAACTCCACACATATACGTTTTTAATACGTAATATTAAAACGTTTTTTTCACCAACTTGAAACGTATTTTTAACGTTTAAAAACCGTAAAATGGCCAGCTGGGTATTCACTACGGTGGTAATGGGAGAAAGCAATTCGACCAGAACATTCTTGGTAAGACCCGTAGGTAATGGATCAAGAGGGCATGTCTTCACCTGAGAATGCTTAATGATCTTGAGGACATCTTCACCTGACAGCGGCTTGAAATAGTGGAAATTGCTCTTACATTGTGTCTTAACTATATTGACAGATAGTGATGATGGAATAGCCAGATCCAGTGCAACACGAATTTTCTTTTTTTTATCGAAGAACTTACAAAATCTGTTGGCAAGATCCTTTTTCGAGGCATGTGCTGGAAGAGCAACAGATTGCTTATAGACAGATAATCTGTTCACGAAACGAAACATTTGTCTTGTATCGTAACCGGATATTTGCTCACAATAATAATCACGCTTGGCGTTATCATGATCACACTTATACTGGCGATACTTTTCACGGAGAGCTTCCTTGTCAACAGACAAGCGCGATTTAAGCCATTTGCGTTCAGCTTTTCTTTTGTCCTTTTTGGAACTGTGGAGAGAATCATTGAACCAAGGTGCCTTTGGTCTCAACGATATTTCATGCATTTTCTCCGGAGCGTGGGCATCAAGAAGTGTTCGGAGGGTGTTATCATAAGACAGAACCATATCATCAACGCTATTTGATTGATTCAGAAACACGCGTTCTGAAACTTCTTTGCGGAAGATGTCCATCCCTTGCCACAATTTGATAGAGATTTGATAGCTATCAAAACTCTATCGAATCAAATCCTATTGAATTGGGACATTTATTTGATAGACTTTTGATAGACATTTGGTAGGAAAATATCTAACAAAAAAAGTCTACATTTGAATGAAAAAAAACCCTATCAAAAATCAATCAAATTTAATTTTCATACACTTTTGATAGATCAGATGTCCCAATTCAATAGGAATTTGATAGGCTTATCAAAATTATATCAACTTATTTGATATACATTTGATAGTCGAACACCAGAGCTTGCTATATCAAAACTCTATCAAATATTCTACATGGTACAACAGCGAGCTTTGGCATCTGCTCTATCAAAACCCTATCAAATTATTTGATATACATTTGATAGTAGAACACTGGATCTTACTATCAAATCTCTATGCAATATTCTACCTGGTACAGCCAGCGAGCTTGGCATCTGCTCTATCAAAACCCTATCAACTCCAAATCTCTATCAAATATTCTACCTGGTACATTTCACTTCATATTTCATAATTATTTAGCCAAATCAACATTGCACATAAAAACGCATAGATGGTACATACAATAATCAAATATATTGAATATAATAGAACAATACATGTAGTTCAAAATACAGACTGAAAGCACGTTGTAATAAGATCAAAGATAACCCAAAAAGCCACAAGAGCTTACAGCCATCGAGCTAAGTATCTGCTCTATCAAATCCCTATCTAATTATTTGATATAATACCTTCACCTACATTTTCCAGCTGGACAGAAAATCCAAAATCGGGCAATGTGGTTCAAAAAAGGTACATGTAATACAAATGTGTGGACCAATGTCTGGTTACCGTGAAAAGCTATACATTACAGCACATTCCTCGATCACGAACAGTTCTGTTTTAAGGGTCTGTATGAGTTGAAGTGAATCACCAAAAACAGTTCTTTTATGTTTCTTTGAAAAGAGATGCACCAGCATAATTAACACAAAAAAAGGTTGATTCATAAACAAAGTATGAAAGCTTTGTATTGTCTAAGCTTAATTTTAAACCTGTCCGGCATTGAACCTGTTCAAAGATAAAAATCTAAATTTGTATTATGATGAATACCCGTCGTATGCAGGCCTTCATGTAGTCGTAAGTCTATAGACAATTGGGTCAAAAGTATGTGTATGAGCTGTCTCCAGAAATTGCCAAAAGATATATGTCCACATATATGGCCCTTGTTTGGTGACTGTCATTTCGTTATATACATGTACATGTATATGGATGACAATTATATTACAGCAAGCCCAAACAATCCATGCTGTGCTGATTAAGAGTAACATGGAGGCCAGGCCATTGCAGAAGACGATGAGTTAGATTTCCATACTCACCATGACCATCAACCTGCATAAAACGGACCGAGTACACAATTATTACACATTTATATGACATTTTTATTTGCCTGAACTGGTAACAATTGTGATTTAAAGCTGTCGTGAGTCAAATGCGAAGATCGAAGAGCATGGCTGCTTGAGTTAAACATTTAGCCTTTCGGCATTGAAGGCCTAGAATACCCAAAAGGGTTAGAGCCAATAAAACTTGATTCATAGTTTCCTGTCACCCACCCGCGTTATGATTCTTTTCTTTGATCGCATTTATATCGCAGGGACAAATCTACTCAATCACTAATGGTTTTTTTAAATTCAATAGCTTTTTCGTGCGTCTGAAATTCTGAATGAATGAGTTGAAAACGTTCAAATTTGAGTGTTTTCTTGCCCGGTATTATGTTTTGTGCTTGAACTAAGCTATGAGTCATAACTCTCTGAATGACAGCTATGAAATGAAAGGATCTGAGTCGGCGTTGGATATTTTCATCAGTATTTTTCAACTGTTCTGAATAACATTTGTCAAACTTTTGCTTCAGATCATTAATTAGTGTCCATCCAAAGAATCTGTATAAGCCTGGTTAAATAGCACAACCTATTTCAATTTCCAAGAAATACTGGCTTGAATTTGGAACGCCCTATTCCCGCTATAGTAAAAAAATGACGCCGACTTTATTCT
This sequence comes from Ophiura sarsii, assembly GCA_035610835.1. NCBI lineage: Eukaryota > Metazoa > Echinodermata > Ophiuroidea > Amphilepidida > Ophiuridae > Ophiura > Ophiura sarsii. Next base: position 365,709 of record CM069449.1, on the reverse strand, counting down.
TGTTTTCATTAAGTAGGCCTATGCATGCGACCTTTCTTTATATCGGCCCTATTGTCATGTGAAGGTGCAGAATTCAACTAGCATATGAACTGAAAATAAGTTACAGGAAACTAGCATTAAATTTTTAAAAAATCAAGTTTCATTGACCCAAAAATTGGCGCTTTATAATTAAATGAGCCTCCATTTTCTTGCCAATTCAGAATCATATTAAGGAAATAATTATTTTGGTCCTTAAATGAATTTGAATAAATACATGTATGTATGTCTATTTTATGTCATCCATTGACTGTCATTTCAAGTTTTAGGAATTTGTTTGATGACCGAAATATAATTAAACATATGCTTATTTCTAACCAAGTGTTCAAGACATTAACACCTACATGGACGTCATTTTTTGTTAATACAATACATTGATGTTTCTTTTAAAAGTGTTTTTAAAAAAACCACAATATTTCTATCAAAGTGTTACAGATTATATGTGATACATGTCGACACCAACAAATAAACACATGGTAAATTAGGGGTAAATTAATGTTCCAAATAAACATGACAAATCCTATGTGTTGTGAATCTGGTTATTTTGAGATTTTCATCAAGCATAACAAATAATTTGGGCTGTACATCTGGGAAATAAATTTGTTTTACATTTTTACGCAATTTATGTCATTAAATCGTCAGCCTGCTTCGATAATTGCCTAACTCATTTGTTCTAGTTCTTAGAAAACAACAAAAGTATGAAACCTGTTAGTGTAGTCTGGTACGGTTTGAATCGTGACATTTTTGATACAGCACTGTAAGTTGGCACACATACTCTTTGAAACATACTTAATCATGTTATAAGGGGTGCCAAAAAATCAGACTTTGTTATTGTGGTCATTAGCCACGCCCATTTTTTAAAATAATGAATACATTATGTTTAACATAAACTGAGAGTAAGCATGTCGTGTTTGGTATCAAATTAAAGCTTACAATCTATACATGATACTCTGTGACTGAATAATATCAATGATTTATGTAGTATTAGACACGCCCCTTTTAAGGGGGTTAAATATTGATCAATATAAAAACTGCAATAACTGTTATTAATTGAAGCTTATCTGAAGAAGATTGGTAGTATAAGAATTCATACATATCATGCGAGGTCACAGACAGACCAATAATGAGGTTTTTTTACATAAGCCCGCCCACCTTTTTCGCACAATAGAGCCTTTGTTAAATGCAAAAACACACACATTTTCAACTTTACGAAGCAGTTCAGAGATATATTGGGCACATACTAATTTTGAAAATACCAGTATACGCATCGACCACGCCTTTTAAATGTTACATACCCCCCCCCCCCCCCCCCCCCCCCCCTATATACACACACACCCCCACACACAATTGCACAGGGCTGCATGATATTCCGCCTCTTCGACATTTGCAGCTGCGGGAACAATATGGCTGGCTCTTGCAACCACACTTCAGTAGTTCTCGATGCACCAAGGAGTGTCGTCCAGAGTGGAAGAATACTGACAAGTCGACATCTTTGAAATATTGAAGTTGAACAACTCTTCTTTGATCTTAGGATCTCTTCAAAAATCTCGAAAGTTTCTGGGCAGTTTGGTATGTCCTCCTACTTTTCTACGAATTCCTTTCCTTTAATTGCTGTTTTGATTTTGATATCTTTAGATTGCTTGAAAAGAGGCATTGAATCCTTCTAGATTGTTTGATGAATGGATACATTCTTATCCACAATGACCCCCTTATATTCACGATACGTGGTGTTCCCGAACATTATCGTTGATACAGTTCTGAGTGTCTAAGGCAAGAAGTTCCGAGCAATCCTCCGGAAAAGAGTTTACCCATTGTTGAACTAAGGCTATTGACCTATTGTTGAAAGACTTCCTGGGTAGACAGGCCTGGCCTTGTTCATGCTAGTTGAAACTCAGGCTAACATCTTCTGCATTATTACTAAAGCTAGCCCTCATATTCTGAATGCAACCTCATTTGTTCGGGTCCAGCCACCATCCATCTTCTAAAGGCAGATGGATTTTCCGTAAGTCCCACTGCACCACCTGGACCTTTCATTGTGGCATTGTTTTGTTCATGAGCTTGGTCCATATACGAGAATTTGTTCCTTGTCTTTGAAATTAACCAGAACTGCTTCAAATCGTCCTCAATACTCGGTGGTTTCATATCCCGTATGTGTATGGGAATCCATCGGGCATCGGTCCATGGCAAAGAACCAAGGATCCCACGCCTCTAAAGAATGCACATATAGGTTAAAGTCTCTGGTGCGATGGACGCAGGGGAAAATAAGAACAAGGATCAGCAGCCAGGTCCATTGAACAAACTTTGCCAAGGCAAATAGTGGTTGATCAAATTCTGTGACAGGGAGTTGCCCTGGATTGAGGAAGTTTGTGATTTGCATTTGCAATATCCCATGTTTGACCATAGCGATTGTCGCAGCCTTCTCGTAGAACAACGGCAGAAGAACATTAATGGCAGGTGGGTCATCCAGCACAGATTCTGACGCTGCATGGAATGCAGAACATGAGACGTAGGCCTAGTCATCTTTTTGAAGCTGTGTTTTGCTTAATTTTCGATCCATTTAGTCTCCTCGGCCTTTGCCATACGTAGTTGATTTTCCACTTCAGTAAGGGTTACCTTAGGAACAGAAGTATTGGAAACTTTGCAAGACACTGCGGGCACATTAATATACACTGTCAGACAGAGAATATTAACTTGATGGAAGATCTGATTCTATCACAATGGGTTCCCTACATACAGGGTGAGTCAGAATAGTCAGGTCCCGTTTTTAAAAAATCAAGAAAAATACTTCTTGTACAAAATTGGTAATTGTTTTCATTGTTTATGAGAGTAGGCATACTTCTTCATACCTGGTGATGTTTTCACGACAATATCATATTCCACGCCAGATTTACAACATATTTACGAAAAGACGCGTAATCCAAAGTGTTCCAAGTTTGGTGGTGGATGTTAACACTACTGTAATATTAGTGATTCATACAACACACCACTTTGTATAACTGTTGCAATTGATACCAAAATATCATGTTTTTTTTGTTGAATCTCTGATAAATTAAACGATATTGCATGCAAAGTATTTAAATATATTATAATATAACTCAGTATTGCACAAATATATTCATAAAAATGGACTATGCACTTTGCCTGGTAAGTTGCCTAAACACAAACTGTTTAAAAATGTAAGATCTGTTTTCTCTCGGACTTCTCTCATATATCAGTTCGATTTAAATAACAAATTTCAAAATACTTTGGTCAACATTTTGTCAGAACTCAATAATGTTTATTATAGGCTATCTCTGATTGCACAAAAACTATTGAAAACTAAACCGCAAAGACAATGGAACCTCTTTTCCTATTGTAATTGCTGTGAGTACCAACACGCCTTTGATTGACTTATTCAAAAGGCGCGCGTTAAACGTTAACATCCATAGGGATCCCATAGATAAGTTGGAACAGATTTTATTTCACAGAATTTAGAAAAATGATCATATCTCCAGTTTCAAATAACCAATTTGAATGAAATAAAATTTAGCTTATAGCTAGTAATGCCACCTTGCTAGATAAGTCATCAAATATATTCATTTTTGAATTTTAACTGGTTTAAAAAATCGGTGAAATCGGGACCTGACTATTTTGACTCACCCTGTATACCCGGTTTGAACGTGGTTTGAAATTGAAAGATACTAATTGCCTTGCCGCGAAATGAGCCTGGATGTTTGGTCATAATCTGAATTATCAAAAGCTCCTGATGTAAATTAAAACAACAACGTACATTAATCTATGGGATAAATGCGCATTGTTGTTAAATGTATTATACAAAAAGAAGGAAGATACTGGTGGTCGTCATGCGTCACATTGTGGCTTAATTTGTGTTCGCATTAATCAACTTTAAAATGTTACAGCTCTTGAAGCATAAAACATAGATCATTTATTTTTTGACACAATGTTTATATACTATCTGGGTAAATATTTTGATGATCTCATCTATAATACTTTATTGGGTCAAGAGAAATTAAAGGAAAACGCCGTATCGGTGAAATGAATTTAATTTATTTTATGTTTTTTATGTTATTCGTATAGTAAATAAAATATGTTAAATTCATGTAAACCTGTCAAAATGGGTACTGTGCGATAGACAATTTTGTTAGCTTTAATATGAACCTATATACAACAATATTGATGGTTCTTATTGATTGATAAAGACGAAAGATTGAGAAGGGGTATATACGAACCGCAATTATGACGTTTTCACGAAAATGACGTCATCACATGGTCAACATTTTTGGCACCCCTTCCTAAAATGTGTGGTACAGCCGAAATAATATACGTACTAATTTATAGAGCTGTATTAAAAATGTCACGATAAGGTCTTAAATCTACCGTACCAGACTACACTATGTTACCTGTATACCTGTTGCTCATTTTGTATTATTGATGGATGGCTATTCATTATGTGGAATGGAATGTGGATTGTATTGTGGATGCCCCAATTGGCGTGGATGGATGCACTAATCCAAGTCATTAGAAACAGATGAACACAGCCATACAATGATTTGATTAATTCCATGGATTTGTCAATGCAAATTCAATAATACAAAATGAGTAACATGTTGGAGTAGTCTGGTGGTCCTTTTGCAACAAAGCTCTTCATTTATCCACACTTTTGATTGGTCAATGACTTCGGTATTATAACAGCATGTGCATAATGTAATGAAGTCATGATTTATGCAAAAAACTCAATTTTGCTGAAAAGTGAGTTAGGCAATTATCGAAGCAGGCTGACGAAATGTTAGTGTGTGTGTGTCGTGAATCATGTAAATGAAAAGGAATTGGGTGATAATTGTTTGTCATGGTAGATTGTCTATTCAACCACAACATAACAGTTGCTGAATTTTGCACCCACGCGGGTGATGCAGCTAACAATATGTTATTGACACACATTATATATTTATGATGACCATGGAGACTTATCAATTTCAAATCTGAATAAATGCTTATTGGGAATTTAACATAATCTTAAGGGAAATAGGACTATGCTACCTTTTTATTAAAAGTTGTAATCCAGCCTAAGCTGAGGAAGCAATCTGTCTTTGTAATACATGAAAACAAAAAAACTTAACTTCGACTTCGTATACATAGCACTTTGTTTGATGATATCATCAAATCGAATGATGTAGCGCGCGTGGCCTTTTTTCCGTAGTTTTTCGTAAGGTTTAAGAAGGTTAGGGTTAACTTAAAATGCCCTGTTTTAATTCAATGGTAAACAGCTTATTTTGTGTAAATAATTATAGTTGATTTTCACAAAAACAATACAGAAATGCTTGTAAAATAAAGCATTCATTAATAGCAGAAATGCAAGTTAGCGGTGAACAATTATAGCCGTTGGTCAATAATCACCAAAACGACCCGCGCAATTTTGAACTGCGCACTTTGGGTACTAACACCGAGTTAAATTCACGCGGAATTTGGACCGTCGGTTTTAAGAGTGATCTTGAGGTGAAATCAAAGTTTTTTTTATTGAGATCAAGATCTTTAAATACTCCTTATAATTCTTCGATATCGAAAATGAAATGCTCGAAGTAGTGTCTATACATTGATATGCCGAATTGCTGTCTTAACCAGCGAACTTGCACACATTCCATGTATATATTTAGATAAATGAGGGTTTTAGCAGCTATTATTCTTAAATCAATTTTACGACGTGACCATTTAAGTACAAGAGAGAGCAAAATTTGGAACCATTCGCATTTTGTCAATTTGTCCATTAATGCGCGATCGCATTCAATTTTGATTTTAACTCGGTGTTTGCGGACTGCAAGCTATGTATATGAGAGGAAACTCTTTTTACGGGAAATGTTTTCCAATTTGTGAACTACATTAACTGCAATTTCCTTTTATTTAGAGAATAAATGGTTATTTATGCAGTGATGTCGTCTCTAGGAACGGGATCTGATGCATTTACATGTATATGTTTATGTATTTAATCCATTGATCTACCATGGACATTTCGATAGCCTAGCGGTAGGGCGTTCACTTGGTAATCAGGATGGTCCCGGATGTGACCCTGGTGATCACCAAGATTGATTTTATTTTCATAACTAATCTCTTTGCTTAGTTTACTTTTTAAGCTCAAAATGATATGGCAAAATTTGTCAAAAGAAATTCTAAAAATGAGCATATGAAACATCTTATTATAAAATACCATCGTGTGGATTGATTTGTTACGACGCTCACAAATAAAGTATTTACGGATATTTCTCCCTTACCCATTGTTATACTGTTTCACCCTATTTGTGTCGGTTTTCACTCCCATGCAGCTGCATGTTTTCACAAATTTCAGAGCAAACGTGACTATAAATATTAATTTATTGGCAACATATTACGTGGAAGGGATGTTAACCTCAATGTAGATTAACAGATAAACGATCAAAGGTATTGTGCTAGTTATATTTTGACATGAATAAACGTTTCTGATTTTGATCTACGCAATACACAAACAATATTTGTTGTGTTTATCGTAGGGCGCCCTCGCACTGGATAATTTTGGGTCAATTGAGAGTATGCAATGCTACGTCACTATGTCCTCATTTGAACTGTGCCTCCAAGATGGATTCCACGGAACAATATGTTTTGGTCAGTTCAGATCACATGGAGCGGGAAATTCAATTGTCAATCCAAATACGTGACTAGCCTATACCTCCATGATGGCTGCCAAATCCATTGTTATACCGTTCAGGTTGGTTCACTGCATACCCTCTATTCGAAGATGCCTACGAACTATTATTTTTCAGAATCTCAGCAATGAAGTTGGGTGTATTCTATTTAACAATATAAAGATGCTATTACAATGAAAGCAGAATAGAAATATCCTTCTAATGACATTTGGAATTTGAAATACTTAATTACTGACTGTTTAATAACTCACTTTTTAATTACTTAAAATATATTATCCAATTCTAATATAAAATAAAACAAATATGATGTAAAATTTGAGACAAAATAATAAAACACTGTCTAATTCTAATGAAAATGTCCATTACTATACAATGGTGCATTGTTCAATTATAATTAGTTTGCAATCTTAGGCATAACATGTTATGCTATTATACAATCATAAATGATGTATACAATATACACATTGTTTTAATTTAATTGATGTTGCGGTTATTTTGTTGCAGGAACATGAAAGTCCACGTGACGAAGATGAAGACACTGATGATGAAGACAAAGATGAAGACACTGATGATGAAGACAAAGATGAAGACACTGATGATGAAGACAAAGATGAAGACACTGATGATGAAGACAAAGATGAAGACACTGATGATGAAGACAAAGATGAAGACATTGATGATGAAGACAAAGATGAAGACACTGATGATGAAGACAAAGATGAAGACACTGATGATGAAGACGAAGAAGATAAAGACGAAGATGAAGATGAAGACTAATGTTGACGATGATGGAGAAGGATGGGGATGCCTGTTATTATCCACAAGAATTCATTTGTTTTGGTTACATTTGTCATTTGTTATTCTCATGGGAAATGGGTAATATCGATTAAAAAATCTAACTAGGGGAGGATGGGGCAAGTGGTCAAGCTAAGCATATTTCATGATATAAAAGATAGGCGCAGGGGGAAAAGTGTACTTTAGGTCCCATATACTATTACAATTTGCCAGTATCGCTCGATACTGGTACGCTTTCCCAGTATCGCTCGATACTGGTATGATTTTAATGTTCCAGTGTCGGGTGGTACTGGTAAACATGCTTACAGTAGTGATTTGTTCCAGTATTTAATGATACTGGTACATAATTGCGTTCCAGTATCGGATAATCTGGGACTTAAAGTACACTCTTATTTTAAAGAAAAAGTCAAATACCACTAACTCGAAATGCTTATTGGCATGGAGCACTTACGCCGTCAGTGGGGCAACTGGTTCAATTATGTTCAAACGATTAAAATACACAGAAATCAATGAATGACAACACATAGAGTATGCCCTTTCCCCCTACAAACACATCAATGCATTATTTAACATGTAAATTATATCAGTAATACAAATACTAGGTGTATATATAAAGTAAGGGACGTTTTCGACTGGACATGTTGTAGATAAAAAGTTTTACTCCATAGAGTCAAGGCAATAGGAAGGCCGGTTAATCTTACTAAGAACATATTCATCTGTTCATGAAAAGAAAGAATCAATAGACTTGACGTCAGAGTTACATTAGACATTATAGATAGCTACGATAGGCCTCTCGTATCAATATCCCAAAATATATCGTAAAAATAAGCACTATACCAAATAATAATAATAAAAATTAAAAAAATGATAATAGCTTATCGGATAACAATGTATTGCACGATTTAATACTAGGGGGTGTAAGGGTAGGCTAGAGGTGTGGGCTGTTGTACTAAATGTGTGAAATGAAAATGGTGAAAAGCATTAATCCATCACTTATTTATGTATTATTTGGAAAGCTTAACATCTAATAATTTTATTATAGTATCTAGAAATCAAATATGCAGGGTGTAACGGTTAAAAAATGTATTAAAGGTAGATGACCCGATCACATTTTCGTAACACAGAATTATTTCAAACATACGGAGATTTTCATATCATATGAAAGCTCGTATTTTTCTCATCATCATACTGAAATTTGACGGCCTAAATCGGTATAATTACGGAGAAATCGATGAAATAACGTCGAATTACCGCGAATGGTGGTATACCACCGATATAGTTTGTGTACTACTCAATGGGTACAGTTCACAGCATCTTGTGCATGTAAAATAAGAACCATTGGAGCTATGCAACTCAAACTTTGGAACACGACTTTTTTAAGGATGACCTTTCATGTAGAATAGAAAACTTCAAGTTGAAAATCGAAATGTGATCGGGTCATCTACCTTTAACAATGATGATTTACATTTTGTCTTCCATTGTTTTAATTCAGGGCCTATTTAAGAAATATATATATAAAAGTAAATTAATCAAATACAAATTAGGGCTATTTCTTTTACACAAAAATCATAGCGTTGATAACTCTTTTCTAATTTGCCTTCAGGTGACATATTGAAACGTAAACCATGTGATATACTGGCTTGTACATGTAAATCCCATTGTACAAACCAGTAAATGACATGGTTTACGCAAACTGTGCTAGTTTATTTATTTTTCATCGGATTGATCTCATACTTTCAGGATATCATAATAACTATTGGGCTTTACATTGAAACTAAATTCGTCATGGTCCAATGATCATAACAAGTTTTACAGCGTCATGAAACAGAGTCCTATGTAGGCCTACAGCAACTTAGGTTAACCCAGGAGCACCGGTGACTTTTAATTTGCCAAACTGGATTTTTGCTATTTTTAGTTGCCAATAATATTTGGAAACCTTTACCCCTAGACCCGCTGGATAACCATCACAAAGGTCACACAGCTCATTTATAAGTATAAATCGTGTTTCCGACCGTTATAATATTCTTATAATATATTTTACTAAGTTATATATTTGTATTGACTATCTGGTTTTGGTTTATTTTAGTATGTATAGTTATATTGATTATGTATTTTTAGCATGTCCTGTTGTAGTTTAAAGTTTTTCTGTAGTTTTTAAGATTTTTTTTCTGTGCAGCGCCTTGAGGCGGTTTACATCGTAAGGCGCTTAATAAGTCCCATTTGTATGATTATTATTATTGTTTAATGAAATTACAAATCATACATTTTTGCAAAATGTGCATACTATAAATGGAAGTTTCCTATTTAATGGTTTGACAATCTACTAACAATTTTACGCATAGAATGGGTGTATAGCTTTGAAATGTATGGTTAAAACGTTATATGTATGATGGTGATAATAAATGGAAATGCCTTTTTATACGCTATTTAAATGCTCATGGTCCAAACTTGTTAATCTTAAATATGAATTTTGTGGAAGCAAAGAATGCCCCATCGTTAATTGGTCTACCAACATTTTATTCAGATCTGGTAAAAGCATGGCATAATCTAGATAATGATTATAGAAACTTACCAATCAACGACTCAATAAGGGTCAAAAGTCATATTATATGGGGAAATGAACTGATCATGCACAATGGCAAGACCTTGTATTTCAAACACTGGATTGATAGTGATACATTATATATCAATGACCTTATAAATATTGATGGTATCTTTTCCACTACATATATACTTGACAAGCTTAAAAATAAGCACAACTGGATTGCAGAGCTATTTATTATTTTCAAATCAATTCCAAAGAATAGGTTTGCTTTATTAAACGCCAACAATATGCCTATTGAAATAAGTACTCGTTTAAGAACCTCGTGTATAATATGTAAATAAAAACGTGTAAATATAATGTATTGGCAATCAAGGTATATTTACGTTCATGTAGTTAAAAAGTGTACAGTCGTACCAATAATTCAGAACAGATGGGCACAGGAACTGTCAACGTCACCAAAATGGGACGATATTTGGACAATGAAAACTATTCTTGAAAAAGAGAGAAAAAAACCAATATTCCATGTCCAGAGATATCGTTAAAAATCATTGTACTTGGTTATGAACCAGAAAATCAAAATGTATTGAATGTAATGCTAAATGTAATGCTTAGTCTAGCGTCGTTCACTCTGTATAGATCCAGACATATCAAGATCACTGATAATAAACACGTTGATGCATTTAAATGATTTCTATACGAATTAAGATGGAGAATTAGTATCTTGAGACATACATGTAGTGAAAATATGTGGCATAAGATTGGCAAAAGCCTACATAGCACAGAGTAAATAGTAGGTTTTGATATTCTTCTTGTAAAACACATGTACATGACAGCCCATCTAAACTGCTCACAAAAAGTATCGAAACACTTAGAAATGATCCAATATATAACGGCTCGAAAGGGTATGCATTAATCGAAGCAAATAACCAAGTGCATAATTTTGTTCTGCGTATTTTGACACCTCGATCGATGAGACACGAGGTTGCGGAGCGGAGTTATTGTCATTTCAATGGTCGTGGGTCCAGTTTCAAAAGTGACAATCATCCTATAGAAAGAGGTTTGCATTTACTGTTTAGAATGATCAGATTCTTGCTTTTCAATAGGGTTGAGTGTCACTTTTGAAACTGGACTTCAAATATATATATATATATGACATAGGCTATTATTTAATGAGCTACCTCATATATATATAATTTGTGTATGCTTGTTGATACAATTTTCTCCGCGTATGAGGAGTAAAGACTCACGATAGGAAGATATTGAGTTATAATTTCTGTCATTCTCAGATTACGGAACGTTTTAAGTGCCATCAGATGGCAACATCATTATATATGTCGACATGTACATATAGTTTTTTCTCACCTTCTTGACTTAAAAAGGTGGTTATGTTGTCATGGCGAGATATCTTGCCAACTTAACTCCCCAAAAGGTAGATGTTGTCATTGTAAGATGACTTCAGAAAACGTAGATGTCGTCATGGCGATATAGCCTATCGTGCCAAGTTGACTTCATAAAAAGTATATGTTGTCATGGCGATATAGATCATCCTGCCAGGTTGACTTCACAAAATTGAAGTCAACTTGCCAAGATAATCTATCTCGCCATGACAACCTAACCCCCTTATTAAGTCAGCAAGGTGAGAACAAATATATGACCATGTCGATATAATGTTGATAATATGTCGACTTGTCAAGATTATTATGTTGCCATCTGATGGCACTTAAAACGTTCCGTAAATAGACCAGTGAGGGGCAAGATATGTTCATGTGTTTTGCAAGATGTGATGGTTTTGTAACGGTGTATAACGTTCACAAAATCCTCAATTTAAAAAGACTTGACAGTTAAACACAATTGCGTAAATGCCAATGATTGTTGATTAATTATGATTAATGGGACATAACCTACATGCACCATAAACTGTGAATATCATCTAGATAAATGTTGAGAGATCTTTCAAATGTGTGCTTTTTACTGGAAACATTGGCAGATTACGGCGATATTTTCAAGCCCGTCAGAGAGGTAGTCAACTCCATGGGCGTATTTTTGAAAATCGAGCAGGCTCACCTACTTACCTATTTTCTTCACTGTTTGGTGTGAAAATGTGATCATCTTTAAGAAAAATCACTATACAAGGTCCTATTTCGCAATTTAGTGGTCTAAAACAGAGTTTTATATCAGTGTTTTTGTACATATCCCTATAGAGCCCTATTTAGTGGTATCCCTTATCTTCCATGTACTTTTTAACTCCTCATTCAATTGATGGAACTACCGCGTGACGATCAGACACAGAAGGAGTGTAACAACAAGAGGGGGAAAAGGGCTGCGCTTGTGTAAACAAAACAAAGTACGGTGTATATCTACCAGGCATAATGACCAGCCACGAATGGAATTAGCATTATCTGCCAGTCATATGTAAGCGTTTCAATTGGCCCGAAAAGTCCGAATATATGGATCGCAACATTGAACACGATGAATGTTAAAGGTGTATGTTCCGATCACTTTTTTTGGCTGTGATTTTTTTTCTTCACAACATGATATTTTGATATCAGAAGAATCCCCATATTTGTCTCATTATGTCTGTAAAATCTTAGGGGCTAGAAATGCTCCATTTAGAAATTATAGGCTAAAATGTGGTGAATTACTGCCAATGGTGGTGTACTACTCAACATACTCAATGGGCAAACTTCTTGTGACCTTGAGTTCTAAAATTATAACCATTGGAGTTTATGCAACTCACTTTGGACTGTGACATTTTTAAGAATGACCTTTGAAAATCGGGCCAGCAATCGGAACATCAACCTTTAACATGTTAAAGGAGCCCACAGTGGCCAGAAATACTCTGTTGCTAACCCATCCGAGCTCTAAGCCAGTTCCAAGTTCTTTGCTAGCGTTAGAAGATTCGCCGAAGTACTGCCAATGTGGGAATATATCGTGAATCTTCCGCTATGAACATAGCCAGTAAACAATGGTACTGTTTGTTTGTTTTGTATATAAAGAGCAAATGTGAACAATAGCCTAACAGACATTAACAAAGTTAATGAACTGAGTGATTACAAATCAAACGGGTAACTCTCAACAGAGAGCTCTGATGGGCCAATCAATTGGTTCACTACAACTCAGAAAATAATCAAAAATACAAGTACACAATTGGGCAAGTAAAAAAGCCAAAGTAAGAAAGTGGCATGGGACAGGAATAGGATAAACACCCAAACAGAGAATAACATCAAAAAATAAGAGAAGAAAAACAATATCTGGAGGTCATTGATACATCGAGAGAGCTTAGCCAACATACTCTAAAGAGTCCTGATAACCCTAACCCCGGTTTAGGATTTTTGACCCGGATCACAATTTTCGAGGAAAAAACACCAACTAAATCTTCGATCCGGGGACCCTCCGTTCTCAAGCCCCACCACTAAGCCACGGCCCTCAGCAAAACATTCGTGCAGTATACTGCACTCAGTATATAGGCTCGGTTGACTACGTCATCGAAAACCGACCGCGCATGCGTTTGGAGAGGGACTTTGGATTAGCATTTTTTAGCACTCAGGGGGGTTAGGGTTAAGAGCGCATTGTGTCAGAAATACGCAATTATAATTATATATGGAATGTCGTAATGACGGTAAGCCTTCATCAATTCACCAGAACCGGCAATCATTCTGACAGCATTTACCCACAGAAATACCTGGACAACGACGCAATACATTAACTGAAAGCATGCTTCCCAGTAACTCGTCGTTGTTCCGTCTGTCGCCTTTGGTGCGTGGTACAACCCATCACAAACGGCCATGGACGAAATAAATTGCGCAGTTCGTATTCCAAACTGAAGGCAACGTTTCTGCTTGTACTTTTGTAGGAAAGCGTTCTCTTTGTTCGTTGTTCTCGTCTATATATCTTCTATGTCACACTTATGTGCTCGGTAGCCATAAGGGACGCACCATTTGATATCCAGGGGGAGGGGGTGGGCATAGAAGTTTTTTGAAGGAAATTATAATTAATTCGATTTTGCTAAAACAGGTGGAAGCTCAATAAATGTTTTAACTCTAAATAATGTTGGTCACCGATGTTAACATTTACATTGGAAATACCGATCAAAGCCAATATCCGACTAGAATGGTCGAAACGTATACATGTGGCAATACAATTTCAAGTTAACTATTTTTTGAATAGAGAGTTATTGATCTTTTGTAAACTGCCGTTATGCAATAATAATAATGATTGCTTTTAATTAAGACTGGTATAAACAAACGAAAACAATGCTGATGATGACTATGCTCTGACGTAAACACCCATTAAAATGTCTTGTTTATCAATTTAGGAACAAGTAGTACTTCTTTTTCAATCAAAAGAAAAGAAGCATTCCGTGAAACCTGGAAGATGACTAGGCAGTTTTACACATCTAGAATATTTGTAACGCGGCATATATACGAGTATATCAATGTACACTAGCAACCAAAAGCATTACGGCACCTTGTCGTCTACAAACCGAGAGAAAACATTGGAAACATTGAACTATGGTGTTAGCTTTTTCGGCCAGTCTAGGTTGATAACATTAATGAAAAGTTCTTGTTTAAGGAAAGTAAGCGCGATTTTGGCATACGCAAACGTCACGCGTAAAATGACACTGCGACATCTCGCGCTATATTGTGATATGCGAGAGTTTTGATCGCGACGCTCCTCTGAATTCATTCGCTGCTGTAAACAGATTTCGCCAATTTGGAACTGACTGAACTATAGTGACAGTCTTCGGATAATTAGTTGAGTGAATCCATTGACACAATCAATTGCGGACCTTATACACACACATATGTTCAATGCGTAGTAATCACACACTTTGCAATGATATCCCATAGAAACCCTTATTTAACGTATCTCTTAGATTTGTCGTACCGATTATTGATTTTGGATTAGCCAACATCAAAGCACCTGGTCAGGGACTTTTTGTGTTAGGTGTACATTGCCTTTCATTAATAATGTACTCGTAGAATGGTTTCATCAGAGCATTCTTTCGAGATGGATTGTTGTCAAGGGTTTATAAGTTATTTTAAGGAGTTAATTAATTATGAGCCTCAATAATCATGATAATTATTCATGAGATATTTGCAATGTGTGTGTCCTTGTTCCAACTTTCCCTGAAAAGAGCACTCAATGTGACTGCCCTTGCTCCAGTTCTCTGTTAAAAGAAGGTGTATGCTTGGTGTAAGATATTTCATGTATTTATAAGTTAGACTATATAGTGTCCAGACCTATTACGGATTAAAGCTGTATAATCCTTTGATCCCTCAATAGCGGATTTGGTGCTAGGTTAGTTTCGTGATGTCTTACACTAAGGATAAACCGAAAAGAACGTTTAATATGGGTTTTCGCACGTGTCCTCATTACATCACATAACATAACATAACAATTGATATTTATAAGGCATTCCATCTACATCATAGCGCATGCGACAAAGAGCTTAATTAGCATGGAAAAGGGTGAGTCTTAAGATTACAACGAAGCTGAGAAATGTTGTCAATTTTTTTTTTATAGTACGAGGAGAATGTTCCATGACTGCGGACAGGCTACACCGAATGATTTCTAACCCAATACTTTGTTTGTTCTAGGAAAATTCAGGCGGGTTATCTTTGAGGGACATATATGGCGACAATAGATCTGATAAATAAGCAGGTGCTGTATTGTTCAAGCATTTGTAAACAAAAGGGACGAGTTTAAATCGAGTCCGTTCCCTTATGGGCAGCCAGTGGAGTTCTTTAAGAGTTGGGGTAATATGTTCACGCCTGGATATGGAACATATCAACCGGGCAGCATTGTTCCATTCCCGCAATAGATCGCTCAATGTTAGTTTGACTGTTCCAGCGCTCCCTAACAAAATCGGTTAAAATGCGTTTTCTCGATCCGGCGCCTCATTTTAAGATCGCTTATCGAAAGTTCCCCCGCTCCAGCACTCCCTGGAAGGATAAATTAATTTCGCAGGTTTGACATTTTATTTTTGCTATGTCAATAGACATGATAGAGACCCTGCATATAGTGTATACCAGAATCATGGCGTACTACAGTACTGAACTATTTTATTCATCAGAACTATTAGAAGTTTAAAAAATACCATTTTATTCATGCGAGTATACAGCACTTTCAAAAATCCTGCGTCGATTCAAAGAATATATAAATTCAAATGACGTGTGGTTGATTCCTGCATTGTGCACAACTTTAGAGGGCAGGACCTATTATACAAATAATAGACAGAGGGAGCCCTCCGCGAATCCCTACTGTGGTATCAATAACTACACTCTCAGAACAAAGGTTAAAATCTTTAACCATGTTGGTTAAAATTTTAACCAACAGGAGGTTACCAGGTGAACCACACAATTGGTTGGTTAAAACTGTAACCAACAGCTGTTGGTTAAACTTTAACCTGTGGTTGGTTACAAATTTTAATCATTTTTTGGTTAATATATTATGACCAACAGTGGTTGGTTAAACTTTAATCTGTGGTTGGTTACAATGTTTAATCACTTGTGGGTTAATATGTTTTAACCAACAGTAGTTGGTTAAATAATGTTGGTTAAACCTTTTTTTTGTTGTGCTAAACTTTAACCCTCACAACATTACAATATTGATGTTTCCGATATTGGCCCGATATTGGCTTTCAATATTGGCGCCAACACGTGGCCAGGACCAACAATGGACAGGATAAGGTACAAGATCCTAGCCACGAGGCCGGGAAGCTATAACTTGAAACAACGGCCGCAATTTTTAGACCACGTCAGAATTTGTATATGAAATCAATCGTGTTGTTTTCCGCCCCTGGTATAATGTGCCCATTATTGGAACAATATTGGTTGCCAACATAATGCCAATTGAAGAGCGCCAATGTAAAACCAATATTAGTTTGGCAACATGATGCCAATTGAAGAGCGCCAATGTAAATACCAGGGGCAGAAAATAACACGATTGATTTCATATACAAATTCTGACGTGGTCTAAATAATATGCGCAAAATATTTTCCTCGCCAATGAAATTCTTTGGCGGGAATCTTGTTATGACCTATTGTTGGTTAAAATTATGATGCCTTAACCAACGTTGAATAAACTAAAAATTAATTATATTTTTACTCTTTAACCAACGCAGTATTAAAAGTAATTTTTAACCAACGCTCCTTTTTTAACCAATGTTGTATACTTTTTAACCAACATTCTTTTAACCCATGGTTATTTAATACCTGTTCTGAGAGTGTAGTAGACTACACAAAATCACCAAATTCAAGTGGCAAAGGGTATGTGCCATCAGCTAGTATACACTCAGCCCTAATATCTAAACTACTATAACACTCAATAATTAATTTCACACATAGAATGCCCACAACGAACCACTCATCTCTACACCATTAACCGGCCAGACCGCCATAATTCATCACCATAAGACAGTGGGAACTCAGCTGATTCCATCATGAACCATATTCCCAAGTTATAGCGTACATTCACAATATTATGTACTTCCTAAATGCATCCATCTTCCTTGATGTCAAATTTGTGCGTCCGACCACCCGTTCGCTGCAGCCCATGTGGCCGCACCAATACGGAAACTATGCGACTTGTACCTGGAAGGATCCAGACCGCAAAAAGCGCACTGTACAATTGAGCTGACAAGCGAACCACGAACAAGTAACTGGAGAACCGTCTATGAACACAAATAGTGGACCAGAGTCATACACCCTTTGTTGCAAATACAACATCAAACATCTCACTGGAGAGATTGACGGGATAGTGGAGGTTGGTAGCACTACACGAAATGGGTTTCCGCATCTATTATGTTTATACCACGGGATGATCAATTCTGCAGCTGAAATGGCATTAATGCCCTGCACCTCAAAAGAGAGATCGCCAATGTGGATAACCTTACCTCCTGGAACTGTAATTTCACCAATCCATAGGAAGCCCCCGAAAGCCACACACCTCATGCATTGTAAAAGTCGCCTCTGGTGCAGATTAACAATGGTCAAGCATGTGGCGTGGCATAGGCGGATAAGCAATGGATGGGAAACGCGTATCCAGAGCTTCCCTGCCATATCTGGTGGTTCGAAGCAGTTTATGAATGATGAAAGCTGTCGTTGGGTCCTGTAAACCCCAAAGTTTGTGCTGATTGCACAAGTGTAGATTGAAATTGTGCTCGGCGCTATGCCTTTCTCACCATCTAAAAAAGGCAACGAAGAGTGATGAATCAGAAACCGACGCTGGCAGCGACATCCACTCCTCGCATACCGAGCAAAGATACAAATTCTGAATTATAGATTCCATGCCCGACGATAAGTTTGTTGTGATGAAGGGGCTAATATGGACATCAACAATTGATCTCGCCTGCTCACAACCTCAGTTCTGAGGATGGGTCCGACACTGACGTAGGAAGAGGGTCCATTTCCAGAAGTGAGGGTAGATCGGCGAGCGTATTCGTCACTCCAGAGATGTGCTTCGCCTGAAAGACAATGTTAGATTTAAGACAAAGTACCAAGCGTCTGACTAAAACCATGACCATTGGATCCTTTGACGACTGTCTGTTGACCACTGAAACAACTGCCTCATTATCAGTAACAAACAGGATGCATCTGCTTGATATAGCCGACGCCCAAGTTTCAACTGCCAGTACAATTGGATAAAGCTAGAGCAAGGTAATATTATGCGGTTTCCAACTAGGGGGCCATTCGCCATGAAACCATGATCGTCGAAAAAAAGCTCCATAACCCCGAGATGCTGCAGCATCTGTGTAATGAGCATCTGATCGCTACATTTGTGTGGATGCGGGACAAGAATAATAATAACTAGACATGGACTGTGATCGGAGATCACGAATATTAGTCGAGTGTGTTACATGTTAACCCCTTCGAGTGGTAAATGGAGTAAATAAATACAGATGAACCCCTAGTGACCTTTTCTTGACCTCTGACCCAAAACTTGTAATTGACTTTTTTGCTTGGCTGATCAATGCGCACAAGAAAAAGGTAGTCCCGTTAAAATCAGAGCATGTTTTAAGATTTTCACCTGTAAAGTTCAATGACCTCTAGTGACCCCGTGTGACATGTCACTTTTAGTGGAGAAGGACCCTATATGAACATGGATGAGAGGAATCTTTTGACTAATTCTGACAATCATAGGTCATTTCCTCTCGGACAAGTAGCATTTTGAGTGAATGGAGTGAAAATTTACATTTTGACCCCTAGTGACCCCAAATATTTTTTGATTTTAAAAACCTAACTATTGTACATGCGTACGGTCAAAAGGAATATGTTGACCAATTCTGACGATCCTAGGTCATTTCACTAAATTGCAAATGCGTTTTTAGTGAAAATCACGTTTTGACCCCTAGTGACCTTTTCTTGACCTCTGATCCAAAACTTGTAATTGACTTTTTTGCTTGGCTGATCAATGCGCACAAGTAATAAGTAGTCCCGTCAAAATCGGAGCATGTCTTAAGATTTTCACCTGTATAGTTCAATGACCTCTAGTGACCTTGTGTGACATGTCACTTTTAGTGTAGAAGGACCCTATATGGACATGGATAAGAGAAATCTTTTGACCAATTCTGACAATCATAGGTCATTATCTCTTGGACAAGTAGTATTTTGAGTGCGAGGAGTAAAAATGTACATTTTGACCCCTAGTGACCTTTTATTGACCTTTGATCTTAACGGTATGATTGACTTTTGTTCTTGTCTTATCAATGCCCACAAAATAAAAGAAACCCGGTCAAAATCGGAGCATGCGTTATATTTTTCCCCTGTAAAGTTCAATGACCTCTAGTGACCCCGTTTGACATGTCACTTTTAGTGTGGAAGGACCCTATATGAACATTGATCCAAGGAATCTTTTGACTAATTCTGAGTATCATCAGTCATTTTCCCTCGGACAAGTAGGGTTTTGAGTGAATGGAGTAAAATTTACATTTTGACCCCTAGTGACCCCAAATATTTTTTGATTTAAAAAACCGAACTATTGTACATGCGTACGGTCAAAAGGAATATGTTGACCAATTCTGACGATCATAGGTCATTTCACTAAATTGCAAATGCGTTTTTAGTGAAAATCACGTTTTGACCCCTAATGACCCCTGTTTGACATTTGACCCCAAGGTCATGATTGACTTTTTTTCTTTTCTTGTCAATGCGCACAAAGTGTCCAAGTTTGAGCAAAATCGGAGCATGTTGAATCACGTTTTGACCCCTAGTGACCCCTGTGTGACCTTTGACCCATTATGCTTTACAACCTGAGTAGTGGTGCATACAAGGGTTCTTATGACCAAATATGGTCAAAATCGGGTCAATGGTTACGGAGCTATAGGTCCCATGACAGGAGAAGAAGAAAGAAACAGGACGAATACAGTATATTAGTCGTTTCTCGACTAATATAATTATCAGTATTTATATAGCGCCTTACACAAAGGTCTCAAAGCGCTGTAATTTGCTGCTGATGAATCATACTAAACAATGCAACGCCCAGGCTGCAGCTAGAGATGAGGAGGTCGCTTGTTAGGCGCGCCACCACTTGTGAGACGTGCATTGGATGATTGGCCAGGGGGCTGTCAGTAGGTGGATACCAATGTACACAACCTACGTTATGCCGACGACACCACCCTGCTTGCAACAAATATGGAAGAGATGGCGGAACTCCTGAAGAAAGTCAAGGTGGAGAGTGAACAACGTGGGCTACATCTAAATGTTAGCAAGACCAAGATCATGTCCATAGGCACAGATGGTGTGGGAGAGCCTCTCATAATTGATGGTAATGAGGTGGGATTAGTCTCGAAATTCAACTTCTTGGATCTGATTACCAAAGAGGGTAGATGCAGCCAAGAAATTAAACACCGTTTAGCAATGGCTAGATCAGCACGGTCAATCTAAGCAAGATCTGGGCTGACAGAGGAATAACCAGAGCAACAAAAACCAGGCTTTTCCAAGCCCTTGTATTTCCAATTACCATATATGCCTGTGAGACTTGGACCCTAACAAAAGCTGACAAAACAGAATAGCTGCTTCGAGATATGGTGTTGGAGGCGTATGCTTCGCATCTCATGAACAATGATAAGGACCAAGGCCAGTATTATTGAAGAAATCGGGATGTCTAAACGACTTCTTCATGCTATCAACACCCAAATGCTGAGCTACTTTGGCCATATCTCACGTCCCAAGGGTAACAACCTAGGGAAGATGATCATGCAAGGCATGATTGAAGGGAAGAGAAAGAAAGGCAGACCTCGTTCCCGGTGGATTGATCAAATAAACTGATTACTGGACACCCTCACCGTGATTGTTACTTCTTTGCTGAAAATCGTTATCTATGGCGTAGTATCTGTAAGTCACGAGCTGTCAGTCATGACAGGACCGAACCAACCAACCAACCAACTAATGTAACACTAACAATAAACTAATACAGTTTTTCAGTTATTTTAACCTTTTGCAGCCATCTTGGATTTTTTAAATTACTCAAACTAGAACTAGGTTTTATCATAGAAATATAGTGAATGCTGTCCCATTATATTTGGGGGTGTTGGTATTACATAGTATGGTCATTTACAATACAAAACAATTTTGTTAGGTCATTTAACATCAACTTAACCATTCTGGCAGCCATTTTGGAAAGTGATACAGAATCAAACTTGTCACAGAGGTGGGCCTTTCATCTAAACGCAATAGCTTAACAGTTTAGAATATACTATTTGGTGAATGTGATGTTGGAAGGTTGCAACCCCCCCCCCCCCCCCCCCCCCCCACCTCCTACTATCGGACTTTGACGGCTTACCCTAAGGTGGCACCCTCTATTATTTTTCGTCAACATGAGCGCAGGGGATGTAAAAGCGATCACCTGTACGCCCTAGGTCACTGTTCTTTGCAATTTAGCGCAATCGGCGACCACCCTCCCTTAGGAGGACGAGACGAGGGTTTTAATGCTTATGTTTTAAGCATTCTCCTGTAAATGTGGCACAAAGTCGATTTTAGGTAGCTTTAGTTAATTGATCATATCTTAGGATTGACAAAACCAAATTAGATGAACTAAACGGCATATGAAAGCTAAGCGTTTAGTCTATCAAAATGTTGTTACAATTGTTACACCAAATTTTATAGAAGTTCATGATCAATAAGTTGGGTAAAGACGTGCACGGTTTTTTTAGACAACCTGTAGTGACCTAAATACATCCCAATGTTAAAACTATACTTTCATCTTACATTTTGGTTGATATTATCCCATTTTATGGAATTCCGACAATTTTTTCGGTCATTTTGGGACCCATTTTGGGGGCCATTTTAGATTTTTAACTATGTCAACAAAACAAGAGTAATAGATATGAGTTACTTGGTGTCTAACACATACATCACATCGTTAAAATTATATTTTCATCCATCTTTTCGGTTGATATTATGCTATTCTATTAAATTTCTATCAAATTTGACCATTTTTGGCCATTAATTTGGCGGCCATTTTGGTTTTAAAGTATGTTAACGAAGCAAGAATACTATATATGAGTTTCTACTGGTCTAATTCATACATCCTATTGTTAAAGCTATACTCTGAACATACATGTTGGTTCAGATATATGCCAATTTATGGAATGCTTACCATTTTTGGCGGCCATTTTGGCGGCCATATTGGTTTAAGGTGTGTTAAGAAAGCAAAAGTTCTGGATATGAGTGTCTAGTGGTCTGATACATACATTCCACTATTAAAACTATACTTTCACGGTTTTCACCATACATTTTGATTGCTATATATCATTTTATGAGATGAAGCTTGGCGGCCATTTTGAAATTCCAAAATGGCCGCTTTAACAGATGTTAAAAATGTGTAAACATTGGTTTTCACTTTCTGTAGACCTTTACCTTCATGAAAATGCACACATTTATTTAGCAACTCCCCACAAACATCCAGCGAAACTACTTACACTGACTACTCGCTGTTTGTCAATGTTTCGCCTAAGGCGTTCTATAAAGGAATTGCCACCCAATATTAGCGCCTACTTGCCAGTATTGCCGTGTTAATGCCGTGTAAAAATACTTCTTTCAATGTAATGAGCACTCAGCTAATGGGCCCAATTATAGTGAGCAATATTACACATAAACAATTAGGCTCCGCCCCTTGCTGCTGATTTTTGCATTGACTACTGACCTTAATGACCTTAAAGGCATATTATGTGATCTTTTCCAGATAGCGCCCTCTATTCATTATTTTTTTTAGAAAGTAGATTTTCTTGCAGATTTACATTTCTGATCATAAATCATACATACATTCCATGTTACAGAGCGATACGATTCCTAATTACCTCAAAATCATGGTTTTAGAGTGAATTTAGAGTAAAAATATAAACTGTCGGAGTTATCCGACAGTTTATTTTCACTCTAAAATCATGATTTTGAAGTAATTAAGAATCGTATCGCCCTGTAACTTGGAATGTATGTACGATTTATGATCAGAAATGTAAATCTGCAAGAAAATCTTCTTTCAATTTTTTTTCGATGTTGAGGGCGTTCCTTGGAAAGATCACATAATATACCTTTAATACATTTATTCATTATATTTCATTAGCTGCATGGCTAGGCCTAGAACGGAAACTTATTTCCTGCGTGTGCACAATAGGCATCATGAGTTAGTGATATTTTGAAAGAAACATAAAAATTATAGTGATGAGGTAGTTGTTCCATTGACGGAACGGGTGTTGATTTCTGACATACAGGGTGCCGGTGGTAGAATAAAGACCTTTTCAAGCAGGAAAGAGAAAGAAATGTGTTTTATAGACTTCTTATTTATTATTGGAATGAATGAAGTAAAGTAATTTCCAGTGGATTTTTTTTACAGTGTCTAGTTATACAGGGTGATAAAATAATATATTGTTATACAGGGTGGTAGAATAAAGACCTTTTCAAGTAGAAAAGAGAAAGAAATGTGTTTTAAAGACTTTTCATTTATTACTGGAATGAATGTAGTATAGTAATTTCCAGTGTACAGTGTCTAGTTATACAGGGTGATAAAATAATGTATTGTTATACAGGGTGGTAGAATAAAGACCTCTTCAAGTAGAAAAGAGAAAGAAGTGTGTTTTAAAGACTTCTTATTTTATTATTGGAATGAATGTAGTATAGTAATTTACAGTGGAATTTTTTACAGTGTCTAGTTATACAGGGTGATAAAGTAATGTCCTGTTATACAGAATGGTAGAATAAAGACCTTTTCAATTTTAAGTACAAAAGAGAAAGACATTTTTTTTTTATGGAGAAAATAACTGTCCAATAAAAATGTTTACAAACATGTTCTTTACTCTAAATATTTTAGACAATGTCTTAATCCAAATTTCAAAATTGAATTATTCTGAAATCTGAATTGTTTATGCAATTCATTGGGGTAGGGGATTTTTATATTACATAACTTACGTTACTTTACATTACGTTATGTTACTTGTTACTTTACGTTACGTTACTTTACATTAGTTTACGTTACGTTACTTTACCTAAGATTACTTTACGTTACTTAACGTTACTTTACGTTACATCACTTTACATTAGTTTATGTTACGTTACCATACGTTACTTTACTTTACGTTAAGTTTCGTTAAATTACTTTTATTTGGGCGGGGGGGGGGGGGGGGGTAAAAAGAAAGCTTCACACATGCCAAGACAAATTTATTTTTACACTTTAACACCTTGAACATTTCCTTTCGTTTATGCATAATTTGTAAAAAATATACACCCCATTGAAACAGAATTCTTTGTTTGTTTAAGCTGAGGTGTTGTCTCTTTTAAAGACATTTCTTGTTAAGACTCTTATTGTTTCAAACACTTCCGGGTCATTATATTCATCGCTTTGACCCTCAAAATTAGATAGATTTTACCAGATATGGTGGCCATTTTGGATAACCCCTTAGTATTATGAAAATATTTTTGGCAACATCCTGATTAAGTCTTAGAATCATGATAGGAAGTAAAAAAAGTTGGTTTGGGGGAGTCCTGTGGGGGTTGCACACCCGGGGGGGGGGGGGGGGGGGGGGGCAGTCAA
The DNA here is from genome assembly GCA_035610835.1 of Ophiura sarsii. Lineage (NCBI taxonomy): Eukaryota > Metazoa > Echinodermata > Ophiuroidea > Amphilepidida > Ophiuridae > Ophiura > Ophiura sarsii. The sequence continues at coordinate 340,635 of CM069449.1, read as the reverse complement.
ACATAATGTTGTATACATGCGTGACCAAAAACAAACAAAAAACGCGTAAAAAGGGGTGTTTTTCAGTGTTGGACGCGTCACGCGCGTGACGCGTTAAGGATATCAAAAACGCTGATTTTCAAGAAAAAGGGTGGCTTAAAATACAGGTCGAACGTGTTTAGGGTAACTTATTTTGTTCCCCGTTATAGACAAATAGACAAAACTTGTTTAGGGGTCATATTCTGGCAAGAACTTGTTTAGGGGTCAAAATTTGCAAGGAAAGCGCGCTAAAAACTTGTTTAGGGGGTAATTTTGCTTGCAGGGTAAAACTTGTTTAGGGGGTGTCTGGAAAAAATATGGTCACGCATGTGTACATCATTATGTTTGACTGCCCCCCCCCCCCCCCCCCCCCGGGGTTGCACACTAACCCTACAGTAGATACCCAACTACCTGTTTTGTTGAATTCCCATATATTTGAAATGTTAGTGTGCTATACCTACTATATAAGGATTAGGACAACAAAACGTCGATTCAAAATGCTGGTTGAGCCGCAGCCAGCATTTACGTCAAACAGTGTCCCCCTTACAGCACGCGTGATAGAAACGTGAACCATATTTACATAGGCTAGAGGGCGTTTTTAAGAAAAGGTTAAATAAATAGCGATGGTATTGTTTTAATCAAGTTGTGCTGTTTCTTGTGAGTAGAAACAACAATAACGGTAAATTCTGAAGTTTTTTTTTTTAATTCTTCAACACTACTTTGTGTGTCCCTAGTTCCTCTTCATTCAAATTTACCACTTCCTCGCTGTTTGTCATTTTTAAGACTATTCTTGTTTTAATTGATGGACCCAACACTACCGGGTCATTATAAATAATCGCTTTGACCCTCAAAAATAGGCCAATCAATGATGAGAGTTTCGATAGTCGCGTTGGGCGCGGCCGCTGTGGCGACAGATAGGTTGGTGTGAAATTAGATTTGCAGCAGAAGACGGAATTCGTTTGAAACTAAAAAAGTATGTTTTATTTTCTCAAATCATTGATAAAATGTGAACCTATATAATAAATGTATCTTTGACGTTGATTTAGTGAAACTTGGGCACTTGTTCTTTTATAGGACTGACGACTGACGAATTTATGATTACGTTCAAAAGGACGAAAGAACCAACTCACGACACAAACAAGTGCAAAATTCTGCAGCTTCCCACATTTTTCTGTACTGCACTGCAGCCGGCGGCCTAGTCTTTTTAAATTAAATTAAAGATTAAATGGTACATACATATTTTTGTTGGAAAAGTTCCATTACTAGTCTCAGTCTACTCTATTAATTATACGTTTTTAACAATAACAACATGCTCGGGTACGGGTTGAGAGACAGACTCGGGCTGTACAGATGACAGGCATGACACTGGACAGGTCACAGGACTTAGCCTGTCTCATGGTCTAACTCTCAAGTCAAGTGATAAGTCTAAATGCTGCGACACCTATCTATCTATCTATTCATTTATATATGAATATTGTCGCATTGCGTATCCCTGAAACCTAGGGCTAGGAATAATTCAGCGTGTTTTTACTGAAGAAAAAAAGCAGGCATATATGATTGCTAACGGATTAAAATCCCCCAGTAAAAACACACCACCACCGGCATTTGCCCGCTCATACCGGTTTATTTCTCCTGGATTTTAGATGCCTTTTATCCTTCGAAACCAAGGATAATAGCGGTTGAAACCGGTTAGGAAAAGCAGTCTTTCGTCAGTATAAACACGCACGGTTCCTGCTCAGCGCGTTTGCCGGTGGAAAAGCGGAAGTGGGCACACGATGCACGATCACCTGACAATTAAATGCAAACAGATGTGTATGACCTTTCGCTGGCATTTATTATAATGAGGTCAGCGGCAGCCGGCAAGTTTGTTTATCGAACTGCAATAAAAACACGTCTCTCACACGAGCAATCGGCTTTTTATCCTGCTTTTTATAAGACGGGTAAAAGCCGGTTTGCTTAATAAAAACACGCTGTACGTGTACAGGTTAGAAGAGACTAGCCTCACCAGGCATGATCCCCTACTCTTTTATCTTTACGATAATAAGGTCTGCAACAAATTTAACGTGTTCAGGATGAATCGTCTGAATACACGGGACCAACGGCTTTAGGCCAAATAAAAAAAAAAAAAGTTTCTCGTCCGGGCTTTTTGAAAAAAGGAAGGAGGAGGCCCCCCTTTTTTTTTCTTTTTTTTTTCTTCAAAATGGCGGATCCAAAATGGCGGACTGATTTTCCGCAAAAAATACTTTCGCTTTCGACCTTTTTTCCAGTTGCTGTTGTTTCTTAAATGACAGCCACCTTTTCTAACACCGTTTTCAGACTTGTATTGGCTACAACTTTGTTGAAAACAAAAGGAAAGCCAAAATACAGATGTTTATACATTTATTTGACTTAACATTGAAAAAAAACGATACCGTTTTTGGTTAAAAAGGTGTTTTGGGAGTTTAAAAAAAAGAAGAAATTTTTTATTTATTTTTTAAAGAAAAAGAAAAAGAAAAAAGGAGGCGGCCGGCAAAAAGGAAGCGGGCGGGGACGAGAAACTGGTAATTTTTTTTATTTGGCCTTATGTGAATCTCCGAACCACAGCGCAACTGACATTCACTGTATAGACCTGCACGTTGTAGGCTACACAGTGAATGGGGAAGAGGAGAAATTCTACAATTAAATCTGAATCGGCTTAACCACAGAAAGAGGATCCGTTAAACTATTAAACCTGTATCTGGAATCTTCTTCATCTTGATCTTCTTCCATTAAAGGGACACTAAGAGATGTGTTGGAGGCAGCGCCCTCAATTATGATAAAAACTGAGATTAGTTTATTTTTATAATTGTATTTTAATACATGTATGAACTTACACCTATAAGGATTAAGAAAAATCAGCTCTCTTTGTACCAGAAAACGTCGATTCAAAAAATGCTTATCCCGCGGGACCAGCATTTTACGTCCAACAGTATCCCCGTGCAGTACGCGTGATACATAACGCGAACCATATTTTGCATAGAGGGCGTTTTTCAATAAATAGCGATGATATTGTTTTAATCTAGTTTTGCTGTGTTTTTTGTTAGTAGAAACAACAATAATGGCGATTTTTTAATGTTCATCTTGAATTCTGAAGTAAATTTTTAAACATTTAAACTTTTCAACACCACTTAATGTCCCTTTAAAGTACAGACCGCCATTGGCGTATTCACGTACTGTGTGCTTTGTGGGTGCTTTTTATCCGCATCACGCTAGAGTTGATGACATGACCTAATGATTGTTGTGGCTGGGTAGACTGTTTCCATGTTGATGCTGTGTGCTCATTGAAGTGGTTCCGGATCATAGTTTTGAAGGGGTTATGGTTGGCAGTGTCCAGATTTGTATGAGGGAGATTGTTCCAGTGAGTGGTCATCCAGGGGAAGAATGTGTTGGAATAGGTCGTGGTCTTGGTCAGAAGTCTTTGGTAGGATAAGTCATGGGTCTTTTTGAGTTGTCTATTAGTATTAGGCTTGATTAGGTGGTTTCGCCAGTTTAAGTCAACCAGGCCGTGTGTAATTTTGTGCATGAGTGTACATGTACATGTAAGCCTGGTAATTTTGCGCCTACTTTCAAGGCTTTGCCATTTAAGTGTGGATATCATGTCAGTGACACTAGATTCCCAAGAATAGTTGTTTAAGCACATCCTGGCTGCTGATCTTTGAATCATTTCAAGTTGGTATGAGTCCTTTTTGGTATTTGGATACCATGCAGCTGCGCCGTATTTGAGTTTTGGTTGAACTAGTGCCAAATAAAGTTTTGATTTAACATCAGGCGTGCATGACTTGAAATTTCTTCTGATGACCCCAATGACTTTTTTGCAGTTGTTTGTAATTTGATCAATATGAGGGCGCCACTTTATAGTTTGTAGTTGAATGAGTGTTGGGATGTGACGTCAAGTATCCTCCCACAAAGCTTGTATGGTGTAATTATTGGGTGTTTTTTAGTGGTGAAGTGCATTGTTTTGCATATCCGTGTTGAAACTCATTTGCCAGTCGGTGCCCCATTTGCTTTAAAGGCATCCAGGTTCTGTTGAAAGATGGTCCGGTCATTGCTGGAGTTGATTTCTCTATATACTAGGGCGTCGTCAGCAAAAAGTCAGACTTTTGTCCCAGCCGAAACACAGTCAGGCATGTTATTTATGTAGATGATGAAGCATAAGGGGCATATGACTGTGCCTTGTGGAACACTGGAAGTTACCTCTGCAATTGAGGACAATTTACCGTCTAGGCGGACACGTTGTTTGCGTGTAGTCAGAAATGTAGAAATCCACCCATGAAGTTTACCCTTTATCCCGTAGTGGTCAAGCTTTTTTAGCAGACGAGTGTGCTCTTACTGAATTCAAATGTGATTGTAGAATTTCCGACCTAGATAGAAACTTTTTGGGTAAGCAATGAATCTTGGTTTCAAGGAGACTTGAACCCACGATTCTGTGCTTGATGATAGAAAACTCCCGACCGACGATCAGCGCGCTAGACCGTTCGGCCACCTCCCCACCTTTCTTCAACTTCTATTAAGTTTGCACAAAAATCAGAAGAAGAAGCCTATATCAATGCCTACATGGCCCAGTGTTGTGTTTGGCGCAACATTCCAGTAAATAAGGCCTAGACGTTTTAAATCAAAACAAATAATTATAGATCAGAGCGTCGTGATCCGGGGGGGGGGGGGGGGGGGGGGGACACAAGAAAAAAATCTGTAGAGACAGGGGGAACACAATTTTTTTTGATTAACTAAGGTGGGGGGGAACATGATTTTTTTCCCCACCAAAGTGGAAAAAAATATGCAGCACATCGAAAGGGGTGACTTTGAAGCTGTGGGCTTTCTTAGACTTTGATATTAGATGAAAACATTCAGAAAATAATAAGAATTTTCTATCATTTTTCAATTGTAAAATTTGAATGTCTAGATTAATTTTGATAAATGAGGTATCATTTTTGAGAAAAAGCTCTAATACTTCAAATACAAAACTCAAAATTGACCTGCAAAGTCCCACCTTTCGATGTGCTATAATAACATCACATACAATGTATGTAGACATATTCACTACTAATTTTGAATACAAAAATGACATTTTATGTACATTGTACACCGCTGATTTTGGTGCGCTATTAAAATTACATATCGTCAGCCTACTTCGATAATTGCTAACTCATTTTTTCTAGTTTTGAGAAAACAACAAAAATAGGAAAAGTGAGTTAGGCAGTTATCGAAGCAGGCTGACGATATGTGGAATAGCACCATGAATAGTACAGGTGAATTCCAACATGAGCAGTAACTGTTGAATAAAATTAGGTTGGGGGATACCTTTAAGTGAAATGTGGCTTGTTATAGGCCTAATACGAGTTAATATGACCCATTTTAAACATTTTCCTAATTATTACAATCTGCCTAAACTCACAATGCTGAATTTAGACAGAATTGCAATTGTGCATATCAACACTTTTGATTTGTCAATGACTTATTACAGCATGTGCATAATGTAAAGAAGTCATGATTAAATGCAAAAAACTAAATTTCGCTGAAAAGTGAGTTAGGCAATTATCAAAGCAGGCTGACGATATGTAGACATTGTTCACTACTGATTTTGAATAAAAAACAATTGACATTTTATACAATTGTACATGTACAGGCTGTCCCAAAATGATTAGTACCCATCGATGCCCAAAGTTCAATAATTGTTTTCATCATCAAATATTGTACCCTTTTATTCGAATTTTAAATCATGAATATCGGACTTATTTAAGTGAAGTTACACTCCATTGTGTAAGACATGGTGATTTCACGTATTTTGCAAAGTGCAAAAAAATGTGTTTGTAATTAAACAGCTTGTTTGAAAGAAATTAATACATTCTCTTAATCTCTTGTCTGCTAATATCGTTGGTTCCTTTCTATTTTAAACTGTTGTTGTATCATATGGTTGTTCAAACCATTGATACTTCTTCATTTTGATTCAATTTGAAAACTAAAAATGGATCGTCACACATGAGCGACCCCAAGCTTAGTTTCTATAATGAGCTAGTTTTGAGGCTAAACTTGGTTGGTTGGTTGGTTGGTTGGTTGGTTGGTTGGTTCGGTCCTGTCATGACTGACAGCTCGTGACCTTACAGATACTGCGCCACAAATAACGATTTTCAGCAAAGGAGTAACAATCACGGAGCGGATGTCCAGTAATCAACATTTAAATAGGTAAACACATGGTCATGGTTAATTAGCAGTGGTTTAGACTTCTTTTTAATATTGGGGATGCAATTTCCTACAAACTTGGTAAAAATGTTATAGTCCCTTACTATTTAACCTCACGAAATCCATTATCCAATGTGAAAATGAAATCTAATATAAGCCACTGGTAATTCACCACATACCACTTCATTTAGAAGTCCCCAAACACTTGTCAAATAAAACAATGCATGGGGTCACTCAAGTGTGACGAACTTCTTTTACCCTTTAACCCTAACTCCCACGGCTATGTTTTTGCGTGTATCGGGGGAGGGGGAAAAAGTACCATCTTTTTAACCCGAAAAATCACCGAGCACCCCCCCGGGAGTCGATCCCGGGGCCATTCGCACCCAAGTCTGTGCCCCTATCAACTGAGCTAACTCCCCAGCGCACATGCGGCCACAAACTTCGTGGCCACATATATATGCCTGCGGTAGGTGACGTAATCGAGCCAATGCAGCAGCACGCGCGTGGAGATTTTGTATGGTCTAGTGGGTTAGGGTTATATAATTGAATTAAGCAGAAGAATTAATAGTGATTTGAACACCTATAACTAACAAAAGTTACAACAGAAAGACACACAAGATTATATTAGTAGACAAGAGATTATGAAAATCACGAGTTTCTTTCAAACAAGCTGTAATGTAACACACACACATTTTTTAGCACTTTGTCAAAAAGGTGAAATCACCATGTCTTACACAATGGAGTGTATCTTGAGTTTGATAAATCTGATATTCATGATCTAAAATTCTAATAAAAGAGTGCAGTATGCCAAAGATGATGAAAAAACAAGAGACCTAATCCCATTGATTTCGATGAGGACAAAAATTAATGAACTTTAAGCATCGATGGGTACTAAGTAATCATTTTGGGACAGCCTGTACACCACTGATTTTGGAACCATTACCAACTGAAGACCTACAAAACATGCAAAGAGAAACTTTTAGATTTTTCAAGTTTCATTGTTTAACCCTTTGAACCCAAAAGGCCATAATTACGGCCGCACGGAGTAAACGCTATAACCCGAAAGGCCGTAATTCCGGCCTCTGAACAGGCGACACATTGGTCATATGATTTTGAGTTGTCATATGACTTTAAAATCACATGATGTTTACCCGATGTTAGATACCTTGTTTCCGCAGGTTTATGTCGTGTTTTTATGTCATTTGCTGATGCAAACTGTCCAAAATAGCAGGAAATGGGATGAATATGCTTGCGCAGATAATTTTCAGGTAGACAGTAATGCATTGTAGTACGATTATGAATAGCGATTTTGGCGATAAAAAACAGAATAAAGCTGCTCAAAACGGATGTTTTATTACGAATATAATCTTATACGATGATAGAGGGCAGTATATCACAATATGACGATCAATCAGAGGGTGTAAGATAGGAAATCACTAAATATAGAATTATCCAATTTTCGCGAAAATAACTTCGGGTGGCGCTACCACCGCCCACCAATAACTCAGGGTTCAAAGGGTTAAACTTTCAGTAGGGTGGCCTGAGGGTGGTAGGTAGTACATGTACATGCTTGGAAGACCATCATTCTGTGAAAATGCATTTTCATTTGAGTTGCATACACTGTACATGTACATGTAGAGCCAGAGAAAAACATCCAGGCCTTTTGTGACCAAATTGTTCTCAGTGTTGTTGGATCATTTTGGCCAAAATGCAGATCCTTCTGACACTATATAGCCCTTGATATCATTGATGTCTATCATTTCTTGACCATCAAACAATATGTGATGCGATCTGAGAAAACCCGTCGGATGTCGCAAAATGTGAACTAGGGATTATGGGTAAAATAGTAAGAAAAAAAAGAAAAAAACACTTTTTTCTTTTTTTTAGATTTTTAAAAAAAAAAATAGTTTCCAGTACTTTGTGTCATCATCTTTCATGAAATTTCACCTTGACAAACTTACTTTATTATTAACCTTATATTAGGGTGCATCTTCTCCCCCTTTATTTTTAATATGTCAATGGATTTGTCTGTCCCTAGTCTTAAAATGTTCCTATTGTCACAAAACTAACATGTGCCAAGTTTGAATTAATTTGGAAGTTGTCATGGGGGGCCACCGAGAACCTAAAGTTACAGTATGTGTTCTATGTAGGAAAGTTCGTTGACCCCTGTACAATTCCAATTAGAAGCCGATCGAACAATTTAAAGTAGCTGCCATATCAAAACCGTTTGGACTTAGAAGCTCAACTCTTGTGAGCTAATAGAACTGATAATCATTAACCGCCAATTGAAATGAGCATGTGTGTTTTATTGTCAAAAGCACCCCCAGCCCATATTCTGGGGGGAAATGTCTGTCTTATGTGAACCAAGTGCTATAATACTCTTATTTCACACTGAAAGTGGATAATATACATTGATTTAAAGTTGTTATACTGTTAACACAATCAGGACATCAACATTTGTAAAATTAGGGTAAAAATGACCACTGCCAAATTCGGGGTAAAAATGACCACAAAATGCCAAATACATGAAATTATGGATCGCGAGGGCGTTTGTGCCAGTAAACCACACATGCTCATTGTTAGCGATTATTTGTTGTTGCAGATTTGAAGATGATTATCAGTTCTATTAGCTCACAAGATTTGAGCTTCTAAGTCCAAACGGTTTTGATATGGCAGCTACTTGAAATTGTTGGATCGGCTTCTAATTGGAGTTGTACAGGGGTCAACGAACTTTCCTACATAGAACACATACTGTAACTTTAGGTTCTCGGTGGCCCCCCATGACAACTTCCAAATTAATTTAAACTTGGCACATGTTAGTTTTGTGACAATAGGAACATTTTAAGACTAGGGACAGACAAATCCATTGACATAAGGGGAGAAGATGCACCCTACCTTATATTAATGTTATTATATTGAATTATGTATCTTTTTTGGCCTGTTTTCATGATTTCTTGTTTTGTAGCTTTTGGTGACATCACAATCATCATTCACTCATAACTTTTTTTGTAGTGATCGTAGAAAAATGATCGAAACAGTTCTGTAATCAACACAGTTTTAGCATTCTTATGATATAAATATCTCCAAAAATGCCACCATGTGGCGGGTTTTCACAGATCGCATCACATATTTGATGTGCGGTTCATGGATATTGACCAATTTATGAATTTGCATAAATTGAAAATATTTGGGGTGGGAGGGGGGAACATGAATTTTGTTTCTACTAGTCAGGGGGTAACCTGAAATTTTAAAAACTTGAGATGGGGGAACTTGGAAAAAAAAGGGTTCAAAGACAATGAAATCCTCCATCCCCCCCCCCCCCCCCCCCGAGATTTGATTCTCGGATTTTCCTTGAATAATTTCTGCCGTGAGGGCTGGATCTCCAGATTTGTTTCAACCAGCCAGTCGGGCAGGTAACTCACACAAAATAGCTGTCCAACAGAAATTCCAACAGCCAGTGTAACCCACTTCTAGGCAATGTTGTGTTTGTAGCCCCCGGAGGGAATAAACAACATTTTCACAGCTGGGCAGTTCCGTAATTAGGTACCGGTAACCCAAATTGAAAAAAATTGAAAATAATCAAAATGATCCAATTTATGTATAATATCAAAGGGTACCGGTTGTATACATGATCTAATTTGGAATTTGACCTAAAAAACATTCTCGGTTTGGCTGATTTTGAAGTTGTTGCGGACTTACAGGGATTTTTTAGTAGAAATCACACCATGGAAGTACAATTATTTCCATGAATGAACTAAAGGCAAGCATTACACATTGATACAATCAATACAACAATGAACATGTGTTGTGTATCATATAAAATAGTTTACTTAAAATGACCAAAATATTAAGAATTATACTTTTTGGATTAAATTTGGCACCTTCTGTTGCGGACGTACACTTCCCAAAAGCTGCTACTTTTAACCACTCCGTGTAATACCTTGGCAATGTTGGAAACCAATGGTTTTTTTTCTATAGACAATGATTTATAATTAACGCTTTCCACGCGGCTATTAGTTTTACCATATATACAAAACAGATTTTTCAGACACCTTTCCCAATTTTCGAAGTCTATCTCAAGGATTACTGAACCAATACCAAGCATGTTTGTACTTATTCCAATCCATTTTTCATGGTGATTCCGAATATGGGGTAATGAAATTCAAAAAATTTGACATTTTTTAAATATTTTGTGAAATTTGGAATGTCGTCTGCAGCCGCCTGCCGCGTGGAAAGTGTTATTGTTTAAAAATTAAAAATTATTTTGTTCTGTATTTGTTTACATTTTAAATACATGGTCTCTTGAAGTGTTGCGGACATAAGTGAAATATTTCACTGATGTACGTCCGCAACATAAATATGTATGGTACACTCCTGGGTGCTCAGTGGTCATAACAAGGAGGGTATATCAGACGTGTCCAAAATATTACGTACAATGTAATCGGGGTAGTTTATCAAGCTGTGGCATGTTACGTACGTAACATGAATATAGGGTATCAAAACAAGCAAAATTAAGAAAAAGGGTACTTTTTACATGTAATTGGCTTACGTATTTATGGTCCTTATTTGCTCCGTGAGGATTATAATAGCCACGATATGTATAATATTTATAAGATATTTTTTCTCAATTTCTATCCCTCGCAAGTGATCTGATACATTTATCAGCTCGGCATTTTTGTTTCATAATACTTTTAAAAATAATTTTGAAATGCGTCATACTCGGTAAGAGGTTTTAAAAAGTTTAAACTATGACTACTTCTTTAGGGTATTAAAATATTTTGACTACTTGTTTAGGGATATTGGAAATATTGATTAATTGATTAAAATGCTGTCCATATATAAATATACTTGTTTGAGGGGGTGCTTTTCCACATTAAATAGGCATGAGAATCTTCAGGAAAAAGCAGGAATTCCTGCTTTTTTTTAGTCCAAATTTACACAGTTTTATTTAATTTCAGCCTGTTTTTGGCCTTTTTTTGCCCAATTTCACACACTTTTTCAGGAATTTCACCACTTTCCTGCTTTTTCCTGTTTAATTTTCAAAACTCCATTCTCATGCCTGATTAAAGCAATTACTTATTTTTAAATAAAGGTACTTTTCGAATGTAATGACCACTGGCTGAGCACCCCGGGAGTACACTACTGTGAGAAATTTAGAAAGTCTTTATCTGCCAGTCGGGTGGGTACTATGTATCTTGTAACCGCCTGACACAAAAGTTACCCGATGACAAAACAGCTGTATTTTACAAAAAAATTGTATTCACCAAACAGCAACTACATGTATAGCAATGTATGTGGGCTGCAAATGTCGCCCATAAAATTACTGAATTTGTTTATTGTTACTCAGATAATCCACGTAAAACATGACCATGTCAAGTATTCCTACACCATTTTTGTATTTTTCTGGATTTCTCCATTGAAACACAGTAAAATGAATGCCTTAATTTAATATT
>CM069449.1:231869-328869 GCA_035610835.1 Ophiura sarsii | reverse complement strand
TGCCTCTACCAATGTTCGTAATTTGTGATCTTGATTCTACGTTATCAATGGAGAACCCAATCAAAAAGGTGTGTCAATTTCGAAATTTCGAAATTAGAAACCTCAATTACTTCTTGTAGAGTCCGAGTTGATATAACAAATAGGATACAGAACACAGATGTAATACTTAGAGAGTTTGTTAAATGCACGTCTTGGTTTGTTGGTGTGTTGATCGAGAGAGAGCTATATCAGTGTTGCCAGATCTTAAACACCACATCCCTCCTTTCCTTTTAGAACATTATTGTAGGGGAACCGATAATGGAACAAAACATGTGTGGTGCTGTAACTCTTGTAACACGAACTTGAAAACTACAACTATGTACAGTTAAGCCCACAATTATTCATACCCCTTGAAAAATATGAGTTTTTTGCGTTTTTCTCATATCTATACCAGTGAGTGGTGGAACTTTTGCTTTACACTAAAGACAATTAGTTTGCAAGTACAAATCAATATATCTGGGCTCAACATTTTTTACATAACAATAGAATTGAACAAGAATTGTGTTTTTATGCCTGTCCAAAATTATTCATACCCCATACCCAGTCTCAGGATTGAGGCCACTTTTTGTGATAATACACATGTTTTTGACATTCCAAACATTCTTTATATTGTGTGATAGGCTTTTATATTGTTATGTAATTATTCCACGATGTGTGCATACAATGTGGATGCATTACAAATGTGTCCTATTGAATGTACAGTGAGGGATATTATAGGACACCCCTGCCCCCCCCCCCCCCCCCCCCCCCCGCTCCCCCCGCTGGCTACGATACTGATTGTTTGTAATTTGAGTGTTTCGCGCTGTATTTAGTCAAGTGTCATTGCATGTGGTATCATGGCGTTTATCTTGACAGAATTGATGTTTTCTTCGGTACTATCTGTACCCAGATGATGTGGTGAGGTATAACCCGGGTGGCGAGATATGTAATCAGCCGGGATGTCTTTGCTTGGGCGATGAATAACAGTAATGTCATACCCTTGAGCTTTCATAAGCTAATTGCAGATGCGTGAAGACGGATTCGATTTTGTTTGGTTGAATATGGGAAATAGTGGTCTGTGATCGGTAACGACGGTGATATGATGACCATATGTGTAGATGTGAAATCTTTGTACAGCCCAGATGATTGCAAATGCTTCCTGTTCTATCTGACTATACGACTTTCCACTGCTGTCAGAGCTCTGCCTTATACCTTGAGCATCCACTTGAGTTAATATCGCTCCAAGACCGACAGGACTAGCATCTACCCAGATCTCTGTTTGGTTGCTCATATCAAAAAAGGTCATTACCGTGTCACTTGGTAGAGAGTCCTTCACTTGTTGAAGAGCTATGTCATGGCTTTCGTTCCAGTGGAATGGTGCATTTTTCTGAGTGAGTTATCTAAGTGGTTCAGTTATAGATACCAAATTTGGGATGAAACGTGAACGGAATGTTACAATACCCAAGAGACTTCTGACCACCCCTGAATTCTTGGGAGGGAATCTGTATTACGTCACACGAGCGATCGTAATGGAAATTGAATGAAGCCCGCCGCCACAGATCATTCCGAGTTATTCAGAAAGGTCGTTGACTTCGAGCATGCGCAGTACGACGTAACTCATAGCAACTCGGTAATTTGGCACTTCCGCGATTTCGCTATACAAATTATCATAAAACTACAATCACTCGCTACAATTTCTTTCAATTTCCCCATAAATATCGGCTCAATCTTTCTACAAAAATGGCACCGAAAGTGTGCTGCATCTGTGGAACCAGGACATCGAAGCGTTGGTATCAACCTTTTTCGTATCAGGCCTACTTTGAAGGATGTTTCGGTATTGAAGTTGATTTGAGACACGACGAGACGCAGAATTCGTCACCCATACCGATGCTCTGTGGGAGTTGCGTATCCGATGTCAAACGATTTCGTAGCGTTGGGAAAACCAAATTTGATAAACCAAATTCTTTGAAGGGGAAAATTGGACAGCCCGGACACAAGCAGTGTGGTGGGATTCGTCAAAAATCTACTCCAGACTCGTTTGTAGAGCCACCCTCCAAACCAGGGAAAACTGACCAAGGTGTGCAGACCAGCATATTTGGACCGGATGTTCAGAAATTCCAGCAAAGTCATCATGAATTAAATGATCTTCAACATTTTTCCAATGATAGAATGTTGTCACGTCAGCAAGAATCCATCATGCGAAATGCCACCAAACATTTACTCAAGGCAGCGAAAGGATCGTCGGACCCTGAAGTGATCTATGTAAGAAATGAGAGAGGCCCGCCAATCAAACTACAAAAGGTAACCGATGCAAGAGTTGGTTCTAAAGATGCAAGTACAAGAACTGTACGTAACCGTGCGAAACAACATGAGACATTTGAGCGTCGTACATCATGCGGAAAAACAACGTCTTCTGAAGCCAATGTTAATGAAAATCTGTTGGTTCAACGTGCAGCACAGATGAAGAGAGACAGAGAAGGTTATGCCCAGGCCTTGAAGAAAGCAAAGTTTACAGTGCATGCCAAATTTTCGAGAAAAACTGTGATGCAAATGAAAGCACTTATGCCAATGACATTATTCAAAAAGGTGAAACGTTTGTTTCTCGACGAGTGCGGTTTTAACAATTTCGGCACTGAAAAAGAACTCTATGCTGACATGAAGAATCTTCAATTTGAGTACGACGGTGCTACGTTCATTGGAGACAGCGCTAGCAACCCAAAGGTTTCGGTTATAAGGGTTGCGGACGTGAAGAATGTTGTGAGAGTTACGTGCAACGAACTCATTCGGAATGGGCTATTCGAACCAGTTTCAAACATTAACAAAGGGCAGTTGTGGCTGCATGTCAGTGGGGACAAGGGGGGGAAATCAACCAAACTCATACTTCAAGTGCTTAATGGAAAGAACAGACAATCAGTTACATCAGCCCACCTTCTAGGCATGTTTGAAGGGGACAAAGACTCAAGACACAACGTAGGGATTGCTTTCGGACCCATATTTGATGCACTGCAGGACATAATAAAGGACATCAGCAATCTGGAGATCCCTCTACCAAAGGACGTACATCATGTATCAGAATCTGTAACCTCACAACAAGTAGAAACAGAAGGTAATTTATTTGTATTATTCATTTTGTTTGTCATCATTTTAATATAAATTTATACTATTTATTACTGCATCTCTAATAATATAATTTATATTATTAGAGATGCAGTAATAAATAGTGTAACGGAGCAAAACACAAAATATTGCATGATTATCAGGTTTAGCCTTCTGGTTATTTTTCAGTTTCATGGAAATAAAATGTTTGATTTTAGTTTATCAAATTTACACTATATAAAATAAAGTAATACTAGTACTGCGATGAAAAAAAAAGAAAAAATCTGTTATAATTGTATACATGTACATGTAGGCTCAAATTCATGACCTATTTTTTTGAGTTGGCGAAAAAATAATTAATATACGTACATACGCAAATGAATTCCGACAACCCCAATGTTATCTTTTCTTGTTGTTGAAGAATGGCCAAATGCTTACAGATTTATTAAATAAAGGTCATTTTCAACGGGAGGAAAACCCAGGACAAATCCCTGATTTGAGAAAAATAAGGTTGGATGTGGATGATCCAGGCCTGGTATGGTACATCGTTTTTAGTTTAAAAAAAAGAAGTAATTTGCCGCAAATTACATTTGATTCTTTAACAATATATCGTATTATGTGCTTCGAAGAAGTAAGAACTATCATTAACTTTTATTTTCATCCATTTTATATAGATACAACAAACCTTGGGTTTACTCCGCTTGAGCCGCTCAACAGCAATAACAAGTACGTTAGTGAGAAGTGTCAGCACTGCATCAATTCCACTGAAGTTAATGGTGAGTCAATTTTTTTGAAATTAATTGTGTACATTACAAGTAGGTCCCACCGTCCCAGCCATGCATCAAAATCATTGGCGGAATAATACAATTAATTGCATTGATCATTAAAATAAGGTTATTTTGTGTACCGTCTGTCAGGGTGGCCCAAGGGTTTTAGTAGCCGGCCATGTAGGGAGAGTTTTACACACGTCACCCAAATTTGTAAATATACACCCAGTTTTTGTCCACATGGTCTATAGCCTACTTTGTAAAAAAATCCTCGATCCAATTTACACACCAATATTTTTAATTGACATTATTTACACACAAATCTTCAAATCCAGCCTGTCTGGGCCTTAAAGTACACAGTATTCAATTTTTTTTGTTGTTGTAATTATACCGTTTTGTTTGGAAGCATGACAGACAGACCATAATAAATGCTGTTTACTTTGTTTCTGGCTACGACAACTGTACACAACAAGTGAACAAAATAGTACGGAATGCTATATGATGAAATTCAAACAAAATATGTTGAAAAATTACGGTTAGGCCTAAAAAAAAAAGGTTTGATTTGCGTAACCCGACCGACCGACCCTAAATACATCGCCGACCCTGAATATTTTTTATTATTTTGAGGGAGGAAAAAATAAAATAAAAATAAAAATCCCGACCGACCTACCCTATTTGTTTTGGTCATGTTACGCCAATCAAACCTTCTTTTTTTTAGGCCTTACATGTAGTTGAATGTAATTCTCTTTGAAGTTCAATCATATTTAATAATTTTCTTTGTATCTGCTTCAGGTTCCTCCTCCTCATCAGTTCCTGTCACTGACACGGTGGATGCTGCTACACCTGATACTGAGGCTGAAATATTCACTGAATGTCGCCTGACTTTTGGTGGTGACTGGGAGTGGATAGCTAACATACTTGGACTTTCAAAGGCTACAGGCACTTACTTCTGCCCACATTGTTTGGTGAGTTCATCAAGTCTTAAGAAAGGAGAGTCGCACACATTGGCATCGATAACTGATGATGGAGTAAACACACTGCGCACACTTGAACTGATTGAATCGGACAATGAACGGTTCATTGCGGAAACTGGAGGCGACAGGAAAGATGTCAAAAACTACCATAACTGTTTGTACCCCCCATTAATTGGAGACAAGGGGAATGTGATAGACATAATGAGCACCAGTCCCATGCACGTGAGCTTAGGCCTTGGCCTTCAAAATGTTAACATTATGGAAGACATGTGTGTGTCGTTGGATGGGGATGTCAAATCCGATAACATCGAGTACTGTGATCGAATGAAGGAAAAAATGAAAAGGCGAACTGACATGTGTGCAGAACTTGTACGCCTCGATGAGGTAGGCAATGTTTTGGAAAGAGATTTGAGTGAAAGTAAAGCCATGTTGACTGAACTGAAAGGGGCTGTTGCCAGGATGCGTCGAGGGGCAGGGAAAGACGCAATTGATGAACTCAAAGAGGAAATTAAGTTTTTCCAAGCGGAAATTAAATCCAATGACAAGGAAAAGAAACAAGTGGACTTGATGATAACTGAATTGGTAAAGCAAATTGAAACCGATAAAGGACCATTCCTCGAACGATTCCATAATTTAATGGATGAGCTTGCCCTAAAGAGGGTTGTGTACCACAGCGGGGCCCTCATTGGAAATGATGTGAAAAAAACGCTACGTCCAGCCAACATCGAGAAATTTGCAGAGGTGTTTACGCCCAAGGTTTTTCCTTCTCCAAATGGACCATTAACTTATAGTAATGAAAACAATGCCATAAAGGTCCATGCACTTCTTACCAAATTTGCATCATGTTATGATTTATATCACAGAAATGCACCTTTGTGTAAGCACGAGGTAGAGGTGTTGGCCCACAATTGCGCGGATTATGGGGAATGGTTCCCAAATGCATTCCCGAACTCGTCTCTTATTCGCAAATTCCACTTGCTAACGACCGAAATACCTCGCCAGGCTCGTCGGCTATTCACCGTTGGAATGATGATTGAACAGGTTACAGAGAGCATACATCCATTCATGAATAAAGTGGATTATATGTTCATTCAAACCCAGAACACAATCGCCAAACACAAATTGATGGCACGTCAACACAACTTGTATGTACGTGTCCCGCTCATGGAGAGCGAGCGTTAACTTGGTAAAATGAAATTAATATATAGTAGTATAGTATTACATGTACGTGCAACATATTCCATTTTATACTTTGACATGCTCTCCGTACGCATAACCTGTTCAATCATCATTGAGACATTTGGCATTCAACAGTCTTTCCTGTGATTGGTAGTAATTGAAAAGTGATGGGCAAATAATATACTGAAATGGGAATATTTCTATTTGTAAATGTTATTATTTGAAGAGTACAAATTTAAAAGCAAAAAATGAATTAAATTATGCTATAATAACAGTGTATTTTAGTGTAAATCATATTGTGTATGAAATAGAAAATTCAGAAAAGTTAACATGTTAGACTTGTTTTTATTAAAACTACTGAACAGTAGGCCTACATTACAATGTAGGCCCATTGTTATTATAGTCCAATTTATAATTGAACGAACACATTGAAGCAGCGTGTTGCATACATTGCGCATCGCGTGAAGCGCAGAACAACCATAAGCTTGATAGTTATGGGCGCGATCATCTTTGCACTTCGTGCGTGTTGTTCGTTCAATTATTAATTTGGCTATAGTTTGTTTCAATTGAAAAATAGAATCATCTTTTAAACTTGGTTGTGTGGTTATGAATTCCATTTTTACACGTCACGTGCATTCCACGTATATAATGCACGCTATGATTTTGTAAATATTGATATTTGTTTGAAAGTTAATTATAATATTATAAAGATTTCCACATTGTATATAAACTTGATATCTGTTTGTTAGGAAATCTTACATGGACTGTGTTTATAATATGATACCCACCCAAGCACTCCTTATGATCTCTTTTCATCACAACAATTGATGAACCAAGTTCAAGAAGAGAAAATAACAAAAATATTTGGCGATCTCAAAAAATTGGTGAGGGCGGGGACGAGAAACATGTTTATTATTTTATTTTATTTGTATAGGGTAAAGTCGCCTATTTTCGGTCAGCGCCTATTGTCGGTCACTTCACCCAAATCATGTCATGAAAATGACCACGTCGTTATAAACTGACGTACAGATAAAAAACTGCCGCATAGTTGATGCCGGTATTGCTTTAGGGTAAAGTCGCCAGTTTTCAGTTAGTTCTATTTTTCGGTCACTTTTGCCCAAATCATGTAATTAATTGCATCGATCGTGGCCCTTAAAGCAATACCGGGCATCAACTATGCGGCGTTTTTTAGCCGTCATTTAGTTTAATAGGCGCTGACCGAAAATAGGCGACTTTACCCTAATATTATAAATTAAATGATCCGTATCTCTGTATATTTTGTAAATATTGATATTTTACTTTTCCAACGACAAACCTGTTAAATGTATCAACCTATTGATATAGTTTGTAATAAAAGTGTTGTGATTTGTAAATACTATTTTTTGTGTTTGTGAATAAAATATTCAAAGTAAAAATAATCTGTGTGCTGTGTCGTGTGTAAATAAACATTGGATAGATGAAGGGCACATTATTTGGGTGTAGGTCCTGTCATTTTTCTTATAAATGCCCACGTTAAATTTGTCAAAACTGAGGCGTTTGCTCCTATTTGATTTCTTAGTCGAACGGTCAATACTAATTTGTCATTCCGACCAAAAGGGTTCTTTATTTCAAATAAATTTATACCTGCCTTAATATTATACAAGGATTAACATGAAGTTACATGAACGAGTTTCAGCCTATTAAACCGGAAACCGTAATCAAAATGAGAACGACTCATGCTGCGCTAAGTTCAGAAAAAAACACTGTATGGTATCAAATACAAATTTGGTTGCAAAATTGTGTTTTATTAGATAAAGAGCGATATCAATTTTGACACCATCCTGCATGCAAAAGGTCTTTTGATGACGATGCATAGGAATGAAGCCCATAACATTCAACAACCAGCCTCAATCATCATTCTCACAACACTATCATATTTACAACTGTGCTGCTTTTAGCTTTATTCTTCATGGGACTGGGAGACCTACAATAGAAAGAAAAGAAGAAAAAAAAGGTGTTTTTTTAATAAGCTTATAAAAAAATTATTAAAAATATTATTTTCAAATTTCTTTTTAAAAAAAATGTATGTGACGTGCACGAAATCAAAGGCGTAAACATACATATTGCAACAAAACCAAAATACCCTAATTGAATACTAGATTGATTTGAATAAATATTAGTGATTGAAAGACGGAAATCAATTTCCAATTTCGACACCGACTCGCGTGCGACGCCATTTTGAATTTAACGAAATGCGAGGCCGAAAATTACAACTACCCAACTTCAACAGCTAAATTAATATATCAAACGATTAGACAGCGCACAACAGTTTATTTCAAGTTTTTGGCAGTGATATCAATTTTCTAAAAATCAACAAATCTAAGTGAGACCTGATCGGAATATTCGACTAAAGAGGCAGAATCTGTCGAATATTTCGTCCCACTTGAGACAAAAGTACCGATCAAAAATTTTAATAAATAATGACGTGGACTATTTGGGGTTTCCCCATGTCAATTTTCATTCTGAGGATCTAGAAACCATTTGTTTTTGTTTCCGAACCCTCTTTGTTTATAAATAACTGCTCAAAAGGAACAAAAATTCAACAGAAAACCTTTTAAATAGCCTGTTTTGAAATGGGCTCTGTTCCTAAATATAATTATTTTAATTGAAAAATGTCCACATACGCGTCAATTCAAGAATTATTTTTTTTGGTGAAAACGATTTCATCTTGGTTTGTAATTTCGTACACATACTAGAAACACCATATATTTTCCAAATAACAACACTTTTAGTTGAGACCTGATCTATATTTGCTCAAGTTTACGAAATACTAGAGGAATTGTATTTTTCTTCAAATTATTTGCCCCGTTTTAGCACTTTATACACTTTGGGCCATATCTCGAAAAGTATTAGTTAAAATTTAATGCGGTTTTGATTTTTAAAATCTCGGGGATATCCCCTGACGGTTTCAACAGACCCATTTATTTCAGATGGCCTGTACACGTCATGGCAACCTTAGAAACGAAGACCTTAAAAGGGAAAACAAAATACCACGTGACTAGCAACGACGGAAATAGAGATCATACAGGACGCCACCGCACGGTCAATTAGCGTAAAATTGTTAACAAGGAAGTATAGCGGTTCAGCGCTCGTGGTCAACCTTCCTGGGATCTGGCGATATGCCATGTTCCCCAAAGATCAGTCCAAAGAATTATAGTTGAGTTTGATTGAATTCACATTTCTCTGGTGCAAGTGCGAGTCCTTTATCAATTATGCGTTGTAGTAGCTTTAAACGCCTGTCAATATCTGCTTGTGTAGGTACATAAAGAAGGATGTCATCTGACAGATTGATAACCCCGGGAATACCTTCTAGGGCTTGACGGTTCGGATCACAAAAAGTGATTTGTTTTTGTTTTAAGTTAAAGTTGATACCATAAATGGATTCTCCGACTCATTTCCTTTCAAAAAAATATATACATTTATAAATGTCATGTTTTTTGGGCTGACATAGTGAGCAATTCACGAGCACTTCAAGGGTCGGGTAGTCCTCACTATTAGTGTTGTAGTAGGGTCTAGAATGGCAATTCCGTGACCATTCTCTGGCTAGTAAGGTTTGACGATTGATTTGACATCTATGAACCATAAAGAAAAAATAAGCTTTGATGCCCCTCGCAAAAATCCCGGGGTTTTTCGTTAGAGGCGAAAATCCAAAATGGCCGCCATACAGGGGTCCGAAAATTCAAATGACTTCAATTAAGCTAAGAAGCCTACCAAATTGTTCGCCTAAGCACAAGGATTCCGAAAAAGTATAGTTTGCACTACTTCCGATGTTTGGTTAGCAAGTTATGGGGTCAAACGTAAAAAGGTCGTTGACCTTTGCATATGGGGTCAAAATTTAAACTTGCTCCGATTTTGAAAAATGATATCTCAAATTGTTCGTCTGATTGCAAGGATTCAAGATATGATAGTTTTTACCACCTAGAGTGTCTGTTGTAACTTATAAAGGGGTCAAAAGGTCAGTTTCTATATAGGTCAGTATACTCTGACCTTTTGACCCACACAAAATATTCCCGATGGTAAAAAAACACCTATTTCTGGAATCCTTGTGATCATACGAACAATATGAGATATTGTTTTTCAAAATCGGAGCAAGTTTAAATTTTGACCCCATATGCAAAGGTCAACGACCTTTTTACGTTTGACCCCATAACTCGTTACCAAAACATCGGAAGTAGGGCAAACTATACTTTTTCTGAATCCTTGTGCTTAGGCGAACAATTTGGTAGGCTTCTTAGCTTAATTGAAGTCATTTGAATTTTCGGACCCCTGTATGGCGGCCATTTTGGATTTTCGCCTCTAGCGAAAAACCCCGGGATTTTTGCGAGGGGCATCAAAGCTTATTTTTTTCTTTATGGTTCATAGATGTCAAATCAATCGTCAAACCTTACTAGCCAGAGAATGGTCACGGAATTGCCATTCTAGACCCTACTATTGGTTTGATATTTGTTTCTCCCACCGCGAGACTGATATCATATGGCACAGAAACTCTGTACTGTTCGTGGATTGGGAACATTTTATGACAGTGTCAAGTAATTGTCTTGGCCGGAATTGGGTTCAAAACTCGTTACTCGAATGCGTAGGGGTATCTATTCATTGCAATTTCAGCGTTAGTTTGGAGCAGGCCTTCTCAAATGGTGGCGTGCGCGACTCGCGTCACCTGTAGCGCATGAGGGACGCATGGAGAAGAAGAAAAATAAATAAATAAATAATAAAATTAAATTAAAATAAATATAAATAAATATATCCCCAACTTCAACCAGATCGCAAGAAGCATGAAGAGCCACTTCAGCCACTAACTGCAGTATGACAGTGGGGTAAGTCATGATAATTAGTAGTACATGTAGTAGGCCTATATTGATTATCACTACATTTGCTACAATTTTTGTGTGTGTACATTTTACCATCAGCATCTCTTTATTTCTTGTACCATATTGCATGCAAATATAGCTCTCCACAGCCTCTTAAAAGGGGGTAAACCCATGAGCTTCCAAGGGGCTTCCTCCTCCCCCCACCAGGGACCAGGGGCCTCACCCGTTATTCGTTACGCTCGCAGGAATAGTGGCGCTTCTAGATCACTAACTTCTCAAAAGTGGTACTTCACAAAATATAGTTGAGAAGGCCTGGTTTGATGGAATGAATAAGCGGTCGTCTGAAGACATCACGAGACTATAAACATGATTGGTGGACACTGTAAATTGCCCGTAAATTCAATTAAATTATGTCATCACATATCATAGAATATAGTATATACTCACACAAAAATGCTAATTTGTTTCCGCTGACGGCATTCTTGGCCAACAATATTGATAATAAACATTGCACTATTTCTTGACATAATATCTCTCAAATGAAATAAGTTACCTGGTCCGTAATTTTAATAAGTGAAAAGGCGTGTATATTTTGCAATACTTTCAAAAGCGCTGACTGTCGGCAATTAAAAGGTAACATCGTTTTTATGATCAAAATCCAGAATAGTGGAAACATCATATTGGTTAAAATATTGAAATAAAAAACTGTAAGTTCACATTAAGTTCCCTGTTTCCCTAGTAACCATTTTATTTATTTCTGACCATATCATTCTAATTATTTTGCAGTTAAAAAAGAAGTGTTCTAAATAATCTTTCTCGTTGCATTTTTCACACATATTGCTCCTTGCTATTCCCATTTTTTCTAAAAGAATATTTGTAGGATATATATTACTTAAGATTTTCCAGTTTAAAGTTATAAGCCTTGCTTCATTGGCGTGGGACGGTACGTTTTTCCAAATGGTCTCCCATACGAAATTATAATTTGGAAATTTTCTTTCCCAGAAAATTTGGCAAATTGGTTTGACAGAAATGTCAGTAATCAATCTACAACGAACAATTTTAGATGTACATTGTTCTAAAGGATAAAGGACCAGTTTATTTTGTATACCATTTTGGTGGACTTTATTTGAACATGTATTTTTATATAAGTTAAAAGTTAAAAGTTTAACGGGTTCGCCGTCGGACGAGTTTAACGGGTTCGCCGTCGGATGTATTTTTATATTCTTTCCAGCTTTCTGGAATGGATGATAGTAACGTTAGATAATCTAACATGACACCACCAGGCTTTTTAATTTTATCATTAAAGTACTGCATTGATCTTAGTGAACCATCTTCGTTGTACAATGATGATACAATAATATATCCAATTCGGATCCAATGTTTGAAGTACAATGTTTTGCCATTATATTTTATATTTTCGTTATTCCAAAGAATTTCTGGTTCGTCATTCTTCGTTTCATCAATGTTTGTTATTCTTTTACATTTTGACCATAATTCAACAAGCGTACGGTAAAATAATTCCATGTGTCTTATTTCTTGAATACACATATTATTCAAAGATTTAAAATTACAATTACATTTAAATATGTCGATACCAATACTGAGTTTTTTAAATTCAAATAATGCGATATTTTTCCAAGTAGAGACCGTTTCATTTGTCAATCTCTTTATCCAAGAAAACTTAAGAGAATCTAACAATTCGGGAAGGATGATCATTTTCGAACGTTGTTGACATGAGCAGTCCACTTTAGCTTGCTGTCAATTATGGTACCTAGAAATTTCGTGGTGTCCACTTGGAGAATAGGCTGGTCATCGATGAGAATGTTAATATTGTGATGTTTGTGTTTGCCGCGTGAAAAAGTCATGAAGTTAGTTTTTTTAATATTTAAGGACAGTTTATTAGCTTTGAACCAGTTAGATAGTTTAGACAGTTCGTTGTTAGTGATGTTTTGAAGTTCATGGTAATCTGGGTGTGAAAGAAGTAGGTTTGGGTCATCTGCGAAGATGATGTGCGAAAGAGCGGTGCTGACGTACGTAATGTCGTTAATGTAGAGTAGAAAGAGGAGAGGGCCAAGAATGGAACCTTGTGGAACCCCACATGTTAGTTGCTGAAGCGATAATGTTGTGGAGTGGACGTAAACAAAATTGATGTCTATCTGTGAGGTAGTGTCTGAACCATTCGAGAGCATTGCCTCGTATACCAAAGTGTTCCAATTTAGAGATTAGTATATTGTGATTGATGGTATCGAAAGCTTTGGACAGGTCCAAGAATATACCTAAGGTGTAGTGCTTTTTGATCAGTGCATCGTTGATTTTGGTTAAGAGATCAATGAGAGCCATATGTGTTGTGTGATTTGTACGAAAACCATACTGTGAATTTGTAAGAATGTTGTGCTTGTTAATGAAGGATGTAACACGATATACATTATTTTTTCGAGAAGCTTTGAGAATGCTGGCAACACAGATATGGGGCGATAGTTAGTGAATTGTGAAGGATCGTTGCTTTTGTGAATTGGGATGACCTTTGCTTGTT
Source organism: Ophiura sarsii (assembly GCA_035610835.1). Lineage (NCBI taxonomy): Eukaryota > Metazoa > Echinodermata > Ophiuroidea > Amphilepidida > Ophiuridae > Ophiura > Ophiura sarsii. Next base: position 315,455 of record CM069449.1, on the reverse strand, counting down.
TGAGTTTAGTAGGAACAAAGCCTGAAGTAATAGAGAGATTAAAGATGTGAGAGAGAGGTTTTGCAGTGATTTGAAGTGTGTGCTTGGCAATTCCGGGATCGTCTGGACCAGCACTCTTGCCATCCTTGAGTAATTTTAAGGTCAAGAATTTCTTCTGGTGTCACTGGTGCAAGGAAGATAGAGTTTGAGATGCGATTTTTGAGGTAGTGGGTAGGTGTAATTGTGCTACTAGGAATTTTGTTAGCAAGAAGGACCAATACCTGTGAAGAAAGAATTTAATTGGTTAGAGATGTCAGCGGGTGTTGAGTATGAGGTGTGTGTGTTGTAAAATGTAGTCGGAAGAGTATTTTTGCGCTTTGTGTTGCGGCCCATGATGTTGTTAAGAATGATCCACGTCTTTTTGAAATTTTGCTTGTTTTCTCAAGAATGTTGTGATAGTATTTCTTTTTTGAAATGCGTATAACGTGGTTGAGTTTGTTGCGAAATTGTTTGTATTTGTCGTGCTTAGTGTCTGTGTATTTTGTTCTGAGTTGCTTCAGAAGTTTGTTTTTAGTTTTGATTGATTTGGCTATAGCGCGTGAAATCCATGGTTTGTTGCGTTTCTTGTGTTTGTGACGAGTTGTTTTGTATGGAAATGAATCGTTGTAGAGTTTAGAGTATGTGGAGGCGAAACTGTTGTAAGCATTGTCTGTGTCAGTTTCATTGTATATGCAATCCCAGTTATGTTCTTTGAGTTTAGTGTTAAAAGTGTTTTTGTTCTGCGTGTTGATATTACGTGTCTGTGTATTGCGGGTTTTGTGAATGTTAGTGATATCAGTGATGTGAAAAACAGGATAGTGATCACTTATGTCCGTGATCACAATACCATTTAAAGAATTGTTATGGTGATGGGAGGTGAATATGTGATGCGATCTGACAAAACCCGTCGAATGTCGCAAAATGTGAACTAGGGATTATGGGTAAAATTAAAAAAATTTAAAAAAATAAAAAAAACTTTTTTTTTTTAATAGAATTTTTTAAAGAAAATTAGTTTCCATTACTTTGTGTCATCATCTTTTATGAAATTTCACATTCAAAAACTTACTTAAGTCACTTTTATTATTAACCTTATAATGTTATTATATTGAATTATGTATTTTTTTTGGCCTGTTTTCATGATTTCTTGTTTTGTAGCTTTTGATGACATCACACTCATCATTCACTCATAACTTTTTTTGTAGTGATCGTAGAAAACTGATCGAAACAGTTCTGTAATCATCACAGTTTTAGCTTTCTTATGATATAAATATCTCCAATATGAAAAATGCCCCCATGTGGCGGGTTTTCACAGATCGCATGTTATCGATTATACTGGCACTAGTGCGGGTGACACGAGTGGGTTTATCAATGGTAGGATAGAAGGTGTTTTGAATGAGAGTTGTTAGGAAGTCATTAGTAAGAGAATGAGTCTGATTGATGAGATTGATGTTGAAGTCACCAAAAACAACACAGGGGGTTTTCATGCTGTTTAGTTTTGGAAGTATAGTGCTAAGATTGGAGTTGAAACTAGAGATGTTAGTGTCTGGTGGACGACAAACAACGCCAACGGTAATTTTAGTGTTATTGCCGTCTGTTAGATCTACGAAAAGTGACTCCGATGTGTTGCCTAGTGAAATATCAGTGCGCTCAGTGATTGAAAAGGTGTTAGAGATGTATACTCGTCAAAAGAAGTTCCTTGACACTTAAATTAAATTAAAATGTAATAGAATATATATAAGTATATAAAATCCAGAGTTTTACTTGAATCAGTATTGATAAAGTGCTCGACCACATGGGAGCAATAATTATATTTGACAACCATTTCTGGTTAGACTACGACATTTGAATAAAGTGCTCAATACCGTAAACGGTAGAGCTTAAAAAAATTCAGAGGTCCTTCCGGAACATTATCGCTACTCGAGTTTCATGGACAATCCCATACGGTCATGTTGTCCAATCTACAGACGAATAGATGCTTCTCTGATCGCAGATCTAGCACACATATGATAATGCGAATACACAATCAATGGTGTTTTTGATCAGCGATCAGATTTTTATAAGCTCTACCGTTTACGCCTAACGGTATTGAGCACTTTATTCAAATGTCGTAGTCTAACCAGAAATGGTTGTCAAATATAATTATATTACGCTCCTGATTTATCAGTTGAGCACTCTCTGATTATCTTTTGATGTGTATTGACCACTTCGGGAATATTATGCTGCTCTGATCGCTGATCAAAACACCATTGATTGAGAAAGTCAACGAGGAGAGGATTGAACAACAAGTTGTTGAGATTGAGAAGATTAGCGTCGGAACTGAATGAGAAATCAAGGATGGCCATTTGAAAATCGTCATCGTCAAGATAATGATTGAAAGGGAAAATATCACCTAGGCATTTTGAACAAAGCCATGAGGAGGAGATTGGAGTTCGGGATCGATCATGATTTGTAAATACATTTTTGGTTACTTTGCATAAATAGACAGACAATATGCACATAAAACACTAAGATTACTTAGTTACAAAGATATACTTTAAAGGAAAACAAAAACAAAAACAAAATAGCAAAAGACAAATATGAAATACGGGGAGCGATGGATAGAAGGGCGGGTGTCCCAAACAAAAATCGCATTACTGCAATGGAAGTGGGAATACATAGCAAAAAAATAAAAATTAAGGATGGTGAAAAGGGGTTATTGACCTTATACAGAATGATAAAAGCATGCCAAAGGAATACAAAATGCAACGTCAGTTATAGGTTCACAACATCCAGCACCACTTAATAACAAATGGATGCTAATATACCAGCATAGAGAATCAAAATTGAGGTTTGGAAGATGAGAACACAATTAAAACCAAAACAAGCGTGGGAAATACAATGGAGTATTTGATATAGAAAATCCCGTTTGATATCATCACTGGATAGCCATACATACATGCAGGAATATACAAATGGGTAATGCTGGTTTGGGATAATGTAGCCATACTATTGCAGGTGATATGTTTGACATGTCATTAAGGAATACAAAGTGTAATACAGAAAATCAGCATACAGATACAGATAATGCTATGCAAAGTGGGGTACAAATCAATGGGATACAAACAATGTGTGAAAGAGCTTAAAATTACATTGCAAGTGGTTGAAATGAGACTAATAAAACCAAAGACAATTTAATCACAATTCAAAACACTGTCAGAAGAGACGCACGAGAGTAATCAAAAGAGTTTGAATTGAATGATAGTGATATAAATTGCAATTAGATCAGGCGCGCATAGACAATACAAGGATTATAATAAATCACACAAAGTAGCAAGAGTAGAAGATAATGATAATTGCACAGTGTAATAACTATAATGTTGCACAAGTCAGCATCGAACCCATAACTAATACATCGGATGAGAAATGATAGCACAAGGTGGTATGGGTGGGATGGTGATTTGCTTAACATATCATTAAGGAATACAATGTGTAATACAGAAAATCAGCATGAAATACACGTCGCGTCAGGCTATGTAACGTCACGTTATGAAATCAATAACAAGGCTATACAGATAAGGCTATGCAAGAGTGGGGTACAAATCAAAAAGGGAATCAAACAATGTGTGAAAAGAGCTTAAAACTACATTGTAAGCGGTTGAAATGAGACTAAGAAAAACCAAAAACAATTGAATCACAATCCAAAACACTGACGGAAGAGACGCACGAGAGTAAATCAAAAGAGTTTGAATTGAATGATAGTGATATAAATTGCAATTTGATCAGGCGCGCATAGACAATACAAGGATTATAATAAATCACACAAAGTAGCAAGAGTAGAAGATAATGATAATTACACAGAATATTACAATTAAGAAAAGGTATGACCCTACATAAAAAACACCACACTCACTTTAAAACGATGATGGTTAAAGGATCAGATTCCACACCAATCAGATTAACAATTTGCTCTCTGTTTAGAAAGATAAGAATGAAACCAGGTGGTTGATTAGACACCCATAGCGGATAATTTGTTACATAAAATTTGGTGATCAACGCTGTCAAACGCCTTTTTTGATGTCCAATAAGATCATGCCGGTGACATTTTTGGGGAGGTAGGGGTAGTGTGGGTGGGGTGTCTAGGGTATGTATGGTGTCAGTCAGGTGATCACGTTAATGTATCATGTTTTATGTGCAATATCTTTTGGGGAGGGAGAGGGGTGAGGGGGTAGTGTGTATGTGGTGTGGGGGTGGGTTTGCGTGGGTGTGTTTGAGGGGGTGTGGCGTCGGGCTGTGTGTTTCTCTTAGTGCTGCTTTTGTGTATTTTATCATGTAATATGTATGTATAATTCTTATTTTACTGCTGGTTTTTGTTCAACATATTTGTATCTAATGTATACATATTGTACAGCGCATTGGTCTTTTGGAAATGCGCTATATAAATCCTTATAATAATAAAAATAGCCAGAGGCCACTTGTTTTCTGATATGATCTTGCAAGTGGATAAGGCATGTGTCTGTGGAATATGATCCTCTAAATCCAGATTGAAATTGGTAAAGCAGTCTATTGTTAACCAGATAGTCATTTAATTGCAGGAACACATCTTTTTCCAAGATCTTTGAACAGTAGATAGAACACTAACTGGTCTATAGTTACCGGCCTCAAGCATACTTTTCTTTTTGTAGAGAGGTTTAAACCTAGCCTTTTTCATTTCGTTTGGAAAAATGCCAGATCTTAAAGACAAATTGACAATATATGCAATGGGAACGTTAATAACATCAGCTGCGTCTCTAATAAACCGTGCTGGAATGCCATCGAGACCGGTACTCTTATTGATGTCTTAGGAATTCCTTTAAAACAAACCCTTTACTGATTTGCTGGAATTTGAAAGAGTTAGAGGCAAAATGTTTGTATTGATTTTTAAATTTATCCGAGTCAACATCATAAATCATACAATCTTGTTTTGAGGCAATGTGAGTAAAAAAACTGATTAAAATGGTTGGCAACAGTTTTTGTATCATGACACTTTTGACCATTGACATTTAAAACAATATTTGTTGATTCTTTAACTTTGATTGGTAACCAAGATCTTAAGTGTTTCCATAACTATTTTGGATTGTTCTTATTTTCATCAATTTGATCAATCATGTATTGACGTTTGGCATTTTTAATGTCCTTATGAACCTTATTTTGCAACTTACGGTAGTTCTCATAATGATCAGGCGCGTGCACATCCTTCCTGGATTTACTTAACCAGCTATCCCGTTCACGAAAGCTTTCAAGAATCTCAGGAAGGCTCAGAAGGCTCTGAGTTGTTATGATGCGAACTTTCTTCAAAGGAGCCATTGAATCTAGGATAGTAGTAAACAAATCCCGGATGACAATGCTTCATCAACATTAGAACTGTGAACTGATGACCAGTCAACGACCTTTAGCCTTTCTTAAATATTGTCCCTGGTATTCGAGGCCGAGGCCCATGTTATTTAACAAGAGCAATATGTCTAATCAGGGTCGAACGGGTTGGTTTAAGTCCCCCCCCCCCCCCCCCCAATCGCCCCAGTCAATTGTTTGAGATTTGCACTGTCGGGTACACCACGCCACCCGCTCTCAATTTTATATCTACACACTCTCAATTAGAGACTTGAGGCCCTCGGCGGCATGTTTAAGCCATGAGGAATTCATCGGCTCAATCTTATTTTTTTCAAATAATTGGAATCAAACTAGTGGCGTATTTTGGATCTTTTCCAGGGGGGGGGGGGGGGGGTGGGGGGGGGGGGGGGGGTACAGTATTTAATTTTTGTCTTTCCACCTTTTATATAAACTCCATTTTTATTGTGTTTATATAATCTTCCCTTTCCAATGGCAATATGATTTTCAAATTGGAACATAAAATGAACGAAGCCCTTAAACACTTGAAAAATCGGCCGTAAACCTGCACATCTTTTTCTGTATACGTACAGTTTCCCCAATAATATAATGTAATTTAGTAAAGTGTCCGGATCAAAAATATTGTATCCAAACATTATTTAAAATTTTGTTAAACTGAGATCAATTCCAAAAATGATATTTAAAAAGATCTCAACACTAGTCCAAAAACGTTTAACATGTTCACACTCGTAAAACAGATTAATTAAACTGTCAACATTCGCATTACACAACGTACAATTTGGTGAATCAATTAAACCAATTCTATGAACGAATTTATTCGTTGGCAACCGCCTATGTAACAACAAAAAATGAAATGATCTAGTAGGAATATCCAATGCACATGTAATTAATATCATATTTAGTTTTGAAATTCTCGAAAGATAAAAAGCTATTATTGCCTTCAGAAAAGAAATCTTTTACATACCTCACGTTTTTATTTAGCCATTGTCTATACAATACAGATTTATTACCAACTTTTATAAACGAATTATTCCATATTCCTTGATTCGCACAGGCACGTGCAGTTTCGGGTTCTGCGAATGAATGAAAGTACCATGCTTCTAAAATATTTCTTAAAAATAAAGGAAAAATCTGACTTTTAGTCCATTTTAGATTAAAATTGGAATTCCAAATATAATTTCCTCCAAATTTTCAAGTTCAGATAAAGTATTTTTCTTCCAAAAACCTTCATTTTTATCATCGTTTAACATTTTTATCCATGAATTTTTTAAAGCATGGCAAAAAGATTCATAATCAGTCATTTTCAATCCCCCGTTTTCATACGAGTTATATAGTATGTTTCTTTTGATTTTATCTGGGGTTTTTTTCTTCCAAATAAATCCAAAAAAACTCCCTTTCAACCTTTTTAATGAAATCTTTACTTGGATTTGGAAGAACTGTGGACACATATGTCAATTTTGGCAATGCCAGCGTTTTAACTAATAGAAATTCACCTTGAATGGATAAATTCCTCATATACCATACTTTTAAACAGTTCTGAATTTGTTTCAGTTTGTCATTTTAATTTGAAAGTACCATATCTGTTAAATCAAGACTAAAAACTATACCAATAGATTTAAAGTTACTTTCATTCCACTTAAGCTTTTTTTGAATTTCAAAAGTATTTCTTATATTTTTTCAGAATGCCTAATTTTATGACTTCAGATTTATCATAAGTTATACTTAATCCCGAACACCTTTTATACCTATCAAGAATTTCTATAACCTTTAACAGAGACGTTTTTGACCCGTCTAAATATATAAGTGTATCATCTGCATATTGACTTATTTTTGTTTCAATACCATTAATTGTGTAACCTTTTACACTATCTTCATTCCTTATAGCAGTACTCATTATTTCTGCGGCTAAAATAAACAGGTACGGACTTAAAGGATCTCCTTGTCTAACACCACGCGAAAGTTTAAAATAATTGGAAGTAAAACCATTATTAATAATACAGCTCTCAATGTTGGTGTAAAAGAGCCTAATCCAATTACATATATCTTCTGGAAAGCGATAATATTTTAAAACTTTAACTATAAAATCCCACTCAAGTTTATCAAAAGTCTTTTCAAAATCAATAGAAAATATCATACCAGACATTTTATGACTTTCAGCATGTTCTATAATATCAATAGTTTTTCTAATATTTTCCCCAATATAACGCCCTTTCATGAATCCTGTTTGGTCGCTATGAATAATTGACGAGAGTACTTCTTTAATACGATAAGCAATTGCCTTTGACGCTATTTTATAATCAGTGTTAAGTAATGTAATAGGACGCCAATTTTCCAACGAAAGAGGATCCTTGTTTTTTGGTAATAATGTTATTATCCCTCGTCTTTGAGAAATAGACATTAACTTATTTTGGAAAGCAAAGTTAAAGGCTTCAATAAAATATTTTTTAATATCTATCAAAAAGAATTTATAAAACTCTGTTGTAAGTCCGTCAGTTCCTGGCGTTTTATTATTTGCAAAACTCTTTAGAACTCGTATACATTCGTCTTCCTGTAACAAACCCTCTAATTTCAAACCTTCATCTTCAGATAAGCGATTACAATCTTGCGCAAACAAATAAATCATTATTTTCTTCAATATCATGCAATTCTGTAGTATACAAATGTTCATAGAATTGTTTAACTTGTTCTCTAATCTCTTTGGGGTTTTCAACAAGTTCATCATTAATATTTAAACAAGAAAGAGATTTATTTACATAATTTCTTTTTTCCAGATTTAGAAAATATTTTGTGTTTTTCTCGCCCTCTTCAACCCATCTTGCTCTGAACCTAATAATAGCTCCCTTTGTCTTTATTGCCATAAGTTGCTCAAACTCCTGCTTTTTTTACGCTCAAACGTTCAAAAATTACTTCATTTGGAGACATATCATATTTTTCTTCCAATTTTGAAATCTCTAAATTCAGCATTGATTCCTGTATCTTTTCTATTTTCTTGTTTTCAACAGAAAAACGAATTGAAGCCGAACGCACTTTGAATTTAATCATTTCCCATAAGAGAGATGGGTTCATGTTCACATTTTCTTCAGCTGTTCTATTTATACATTCTTTATAGTATTTACATATCCTTGGTTTGACAGAATAGAAGAATTAAATTTCCAAAATCCAGGCCCTCTATCTTCAATGCACCTTTTAATGTTTAAACTTATTAATGAATGATCTGACCTGAAAGCAGCTTTTATATTTGCGGCTTCAGCTCTTGAGATCAAGTTGTATGTTATAAGGAAAAAATCTAAACGTGTCATTATCACCGGCCGTGTATTTGACCTCCAAGTAAATCTTTTAGAATTCGGATTTTTATGTCTCCATATATACATCAAATGATAATTATCATTCAAAGTAAGAATTTCATCTTGCTTTAACATTTTTTCTTGGTATTCCACCAATTTTGTCCAAACTAATATTCAACACTGTATTAAAATCTCCGCCCAAAATCAAACTTCCGTTACAATTTTCATCTATTAATTTTGCAATATCCGAAAAAAACATAGCGTCATCTTTATTTAGACCATTTACATTAATTAAAGTTAATTTTTCACCATCAATTTCAATATTAACCAATAGTTTTCTGCCTTGACTATCCTTACAGATATTAATTACATCTACATGAAAATCTTGTGCAAACAAAATTGCAACACCCGCACTATTTGAACTGTAACTATTTTTAAAAAACCTTTGATCCCCAATCATTTTCAAAATACTTTTCTGTTTCAGCAGAACTGTGGGTTTCTTGCATAAATATTATATTATAATGTTGTTGTTTAAACCAATTAAACACTTGCTTTCTCTTTACTCCATCAGAAATACCGTTAACATTCAATGACGCAATAGAAATACTAGATCTTGTATTCATATTTGACATACATGTACTATTACACATATTTTAACACAAAAATACAACTGGAATAATAGGAAGGGGATCTCCTGTGTTTTACACCGTATGCTTTTATATTGTTGGATCACTGAAATATATTCATTTTGTAAATATTCAGGTCTAATTTTGTATTGAACCTGCATGACAAACTTTTGTTGTTGTTGTAACAAACAAAAAAAGAGACCTGGCAAATACCAAAAAAAATGAATTAAACGAAGTGGACAAAAAACAAATTTATAACCACTTCCCACCTTCCCGAGAAATATAAATAAACTACTTTATGCTTTCTTGAAAATTTATGTAATTTTTTAGGCCTCTTAAATGTCAAAGGTCCTTACAAAAGCACATTCCCATCCCTTACTCAAAGTGACCAATACACGAATCGGCCCTCTGCCAACGCAGTCACAAACGACCGCACAACTACACCTGTCCCGCCTTATCGACGTAGAAAAGTACAATCATGCTGTCAAATATAAATAACCACAGTGGCAAAAGAACGATCCAATGCGTTGATCTCATTTAAACATGACAAAATATTCACTGTTACAAGGTCTTGGTATTTACATTTCTTCCTGGTGAAAGCATTGCAAGGTTGTCCTCTGCTGGGACTGTCAATTCAATGATGTTTTTAGTCTAAGTTGAGAAAATAGTAATGTCAGGTCGTTTGGCCGTCTCAACAATTTCTGGTAATGAAAGACTCTCTTCGAGTGCTCTTCATCCACCAGGAGTTTCCAGTCACTTGCATTTCTCAGGATGTCTGTCTCTTTTGGTTTTCTGCACGGCAAGATTAGATTACGGTATTTTGGGCCATCTGCTTTTTGGAATGCTATGATAGGACTGAAAATTTGAGACTGGGATGTAGATGGTCTGTTGTAGTTTGCTTCATCGACATATATGGTATCAGTCCTGATACAATTGCTCTCAATGTTTGGTCATGGCACCAATTGTACCATTTTCCAAAAGCTGCAACAGTTCAGGATGTGGAGCAGGGTACAATGGTGACATAACTGGCACAATCCCATTTTTTGTCTTGCCAGACTCTCAGGTTAGTTAGTGTCGGGAGTTGGTCATGGATGGCATTTATCTGGAACAACAGGGGTTCTGGTGTCTAAACATACAGGAGTTTCTTCCATGATGTGTCCACTTGCATGGCAGAGTCCCATCGCAGCCACTGTCCTTGTTTCGCGCATCCATAAGGTAGATCAGCATCTCATCCTCATCTACTTCTTCAACCAAACTGGTCAGGCACTGCCTGTGTTCTTTCAGGGTCATGTCTTTAATTAACTTCTGTTTCTTCTTGAACCCAAAGCTTGCTTTGTCAGTTTGACCTCTGCCGATTTCATTAGGCTGGGTTCACATAGGAGTATACTATTCGGGTATACGGTGCACGTTTTGCAGGGCACGCGGATAGCTTAAATCGAACAAGTGTAATTTCATAATACCGGATCACATAAGAGGGCACTATTCGAAAAGGCCGTATACCTCCGTATACCTCCGTATAGTATAGTATAGTGGGAATCGTGCGCGTTCGATTTTCGTGCCGCGTATACCGTCCTGTGTGGATGTGGCAGCTGTAATTCGTGTGTACAGGCGTTCTGAATTTCCCCTATAACGATTTATAAACAATTTATTGCGTAGAATAGGTAAGTTAGAAGCAATAGGACTCCTTTGCAATTTAATAGCACATGCCTTCATATGTACATGTTATACTATCAACCAAATGATATATGATATGTAGACCATACATTCTCTTAGTGATTTAAAACTCGTCGTCTTAACTAATAATCCATTCCTGAAGTGTCCATTTGATCGGCGCCAAAAGACCGAGTAGGGCACGTGTGCTACCCTATGTGACTCGCCGTGCCCGTATAGCATAGCGAATAGCGTAATAGCGAATACCGTTTACCGTATACCGTATAGGGAGAGCGTGTTGGCGCAGCGGTAGATACCCTCGCTTTGCACCAATGAATCCCGGGTTCGAAATCTGTGCTCGGTCGGGCTTTATGTGCATTTGGTTTATCACGATCCATACACGCTCTCGCAGGTTTTCTCCGGGATCTCCGGTTTCCTCCTGCTTTCAAAATCTGTGATTAGTTGTTTCGGTTATCAAAAACTTCCTTGACCCAATGGTATTTGGGGAGCTGCTTTGAAAAATGGTGGATGTTGTTCATGTGTGTTTATATGTCGCAACTTGGCGCTGATTTAGCTGCTGCCTGGACGTTGCATTGTTTAGTATGATTCACCAGCAGCGAAATTACAGCGCTTTGAACCTTTGGAAAAGGCGCTATATAAATACTGATTATTATTATTATTATTATACTCCTATGTGAACCCAGCGTAGGATGAGATGCCGTTCTTTTGGTTCTGGTACAGTGTAAAACCCGAGAAAAGTGCTTTCCGTAAGACATTCCGTTACCCCTATTGGAGCATGCGATTGGTATAGACATGTGGGGTATTGTCTCCTCGATAAGAATATCGCTGTTGGTAAATTTAAATCGTGTGCTAATTAGCTTTAAAAATAATTCAAATATCATATTTCAGAGGAAAAAAGGCATTTGTAAAGTATAAATTAAATTTCCAATGTTCAATTCATAAAACAACGTCATCGCGTTGGAAAAAGAAATTCTCCAACGCGCTAGTCCATCGGGCCACCTAGGCAGACACGTCATTGATTGTCAAAGAAAATACCTAAATACTGATTGCTTCGCAATATCGTATACCCTGGTTCGGGGACTCGTACAAACTATAAAACTACGCAAAAACTAAGGAGGTTTCGTCAGCCATGAGGGTTTTAATTAGTAAATAATGATTAATGAACAAACTTTTGAATACTTATACCGACTTTAAATCCGTTGGGGAAGTGCAGAGGATTATTTTGGTTCCGAGGGTGGCGCAAGCGGTCATGGGACATCAGTGTGATTTTAGGGTAAAATTGGGGTAAATAGTAATATCTTACTTAGCGTTGCCCAATTCAAGTTCAGAATGCGCTAGGCCTACGTCTTTATAATTGATTGAGCTGGGGAAGAGTTTCCACAAATTACAGCCTTTCCCACATTCTTGTATCAACGTAGATAAGGGTGCAGCAATCACGCATAGCGCTAACGACTGACTGGGGCTTGGTTGACTATTAGGATGGCTTTACGTGAATTGTAATATAGATAATTAATGATGATATCAATGTTAATTGTTTCTGCAATAATTTTAAAGTCCAAATAATGATTAAAGGTAGATGTTCCGATTTTCAACTTTAAGTTTTCTATTCTACATGAAAGGTCATCCTTAAAAAAGTCGTGTTCCAAAATTTGAGTTGCATAGCTCTAACGGTTCTTATTTTAGACGCACAAGATGTTGTGAACTGTCCCCATTGAGAAGTACACAAACTATATCGGTGGTAACCACCATTCGCGGTAATTCAACGTTATTTCACTCGATTTCTCCGTAATTATACCGATTTATGCCGTCAAATTTCAGTATGATGATGAGAAAAATACGAGCTTTCATATGATATGAAAATCTCCGTATGTTTGAAATAATTCTGTGTTGGCCAAATCCATGCCAAATGTGAAAAACAGCCAAAATTTCAAATTGGTTTTACAAGTTTTTCTCCTCTATTGTTGGTAAGGGGTATATCTCTATTTATCAAGTCTGATATGATCTCACCTCAATTTGTTCGTTTTGGTCATTACATCATCGTTTGAAAATAGGTGCGCAAAAAGGATAATGCTTTTTTAATTTGGCTTGAAAAAATCTAGTTAAGAAAGTGCATTATTTTTGTAATATTAAGTATTGCTTTTTAAATGCTATTTGTGATTTAGTTATTCTAAATAAAGCTTCCAATGAAAGTAAAAAGCAAAAAAGTGATATCACTTGCGAAAGGCGCAATGCGAGATATCATTTTTACGTTCATTTTTTCCATTGGATCGCGTAACGTCCGTAACATTTTTTATCTTTTTTTTCCTCTGGGAGAAAACTAATTGGCTGATTTTAATAACATCACACATTCACTGTTAGTTTGTGATGGGTTCAATCATTGAGCAAAAAAAAAAAAAAATCTATAATTAGAAACACCTTAACGAGCGTTACGGACATTACATAAATCGTTACGGACGTTACATAAATCGTTACGGACGTTACAACTTTTACTCAAGGCTTTGAAGAGCTTCTAAATGACACACCTTTGTGAGCTGTAACACTGAAAATATCAATTTGTCAAAAATGTGGTCTAATTTGACAAATTAGACCCCATTTTCTTCAACAATGGTTTAGACTTGTATACTGCTACATAGTCAGTGTAGCCCAATTGAGGAAAAAGTACTGTTGACATTTGAAAAGTTGACAAGTCAGGAGTGTAACACTATGTAATTCTTTGATACTGGGTTGTCTTGCCACATATTATGCTATGAACTTGAAACTTCCAGAGTAGTTTCTGATAAGCATTGTTTAAAATATGTTAAACAGTTCTGTGACAGTTACATCTTTTTTGTATGAACACTTTTGCCCTCTAAAGTGACGAAAAACAAGTGTTTTTCATAAGAAAAATTACATTTTTTCCATTTTCAGTGGTAGAGATATACTTGATAGTGTTAGAGTGGGTAGTGTTAATAACCTTTAATATAGATACCTAAAACACAAACAAGCTTTGTGTGAATGAAAAAAATAACATACTCTGTAGTAAATATGCCAAAAAAACCATAAATAGATGTTTTCAGACTACCCCTTCCATTATTTTACAACTTTAACCAACTAAGGGACCGTTCATTATTATTATTATTACAAATTCGAGACTCGTATGTTAAAATTACCCCCCTACAGCTGAAACTGAAAATTACATGACCCCCCTGCTAACCAGTAGCTTTATACACATCCCCCTCCCCGAAAAAAATCAACTTGTCACATACTTAAGGGGCTGTCTTTAACTTTGGAATTTTGTTCATGCATAACCTACGTTGTCACATTTTTGTTGTGCCCTATCTGAACAGCCAATAATGTTATGATGCCCTTTTTTTATTGTGTGAAATTAGTAATGGCGAGCGTAGAGAGTTGGAATTTTTTTCTCATATTTATACAATTTGGTTGGTTTTGTGAGTCTTTATAACCCGAACAAGTTAGAACATTCTGAGCAGAAACGTATAATCCAGTGAAACGTTCTACTTTTGTGAGCATTGGTGCAAAGCAGAAATGAGGTGAAAAGCATGCAACAATAATAATAATAACACGCACTTTTAAGCGCCTTACTTTTAGAAACGACAAAACTCAAGGCGCTTTACAATGACTAAAACAATATAAAATATACAGAGCAATATTATAGTGTACAAAAGGTTAAAATACATCAAAATAATTAACGCAAACCAAAAACCATCATAAAAAGTACCGGAGTACCTAAGTTACAAATTACATTATAAAACAGACCTGACAAATATATGAAACATAATTAAGCATCAACGGTAACATTGGCATGTTGTATATACAAAAACCAACGGGAAAAAACAAAATGTATAAAATGGCAAAGATCAAAACGTATTGCACGGGCAAATATATAAAAAGCCGAAAAGACCTGGCAAATATGTGAAACATAATTAAGCATCAACGGTAAAATTGGCATGTTGTATATACAAAAACCAACGGGAAAAAACAAAATGTATAAAATGGCAAATCACATTTTTAAATCATGAAGGGGTCACACCACTAAATAGAGCTCCATAGGGATATGTACAAAAACACCGATATAAAACTCTGTTTTAGACCACTAAATTACGAAATTAGACCCTATAGAGTAATTTTTTCTTAAAGATTTTATCACATTTCCCCACCAAAAAGTGAAGAAAAAAAATAGGTAGGTTGACCTGCTCGATTTTCCAAAATATGCCCATGGAGTTAACTACCTCTCTGACGAGCTTGGAAATGTCGCCGTAATCGCCAATGTTTCCAGTAAAAAGCACATATTTCTCAACATTTACCTAGATGATATCGGGGATGATATTCACAGTTTATAGTCAGGGTGCATGTAGGTGATGTCCCATTAATCACAATTAATCAAAAATCATAGGCATTTACGCAATTGTATTACTGTCAAGTCTTTTTAAATTGAGGATTTTGTGATGCATACTTTCCGATTCTAGCTTTAAACACCGTCCTTAAGGGTAGAGGACACCCCATGTAGTGTAGTGCACCCTGAAATTGGATTTTGTAACATTATACACCCTGTGGCTCTAATGTCTCTACCGTTGATGATTGTATAGATGTTTTTTCCAACATATCATCGATTTGCTGTCCAGAAGTCGTCTGATAGTAAAGTTTTTGAAGTCGATAGGTTTTAAAGAAAATATGCGCGAAGCCCCCCCCCCCCTGTTCAAGAATAAAAAGTTACATAGCCCCCCCTTTTTATATATGAAAGTTACATGACCCCCCTATAGTTTACCCGCCCCCCCCCCCCCCCCCCCCACCTCCACCATAAATAATGAACGGTCCCTAACATCAAAGTAACACAAGAAAAACACATGGATTTTATGACAAATTAGGGACAAAATGTCCCATTTTGATATTATAAATCTTGTTTTATTGTTGATTTTAATACCTGTAACGTCCGTAACGCTTCAAAATGTAACGTCCGTAACACTAAATCAACAGCGTTGGACGATACGGGAGTACTAATTTCAAACTTGCTTTTCATGTTAACATAGAATGGAGTCAGGGCTTGCTCAATATAGTTGACAGAAAAAAATAAAACAGGGAAATGAACAGAGATTCAAGGATATGTACCATAGTCAAAAAGGCACTTCCTTTCAAGGTAACGTCCGTAACGCTTGTTTCTAATTTTTGTTGCTAATTAACTAAGAAAGCTAAAACAAAACTGCTTCATTATATTGAACATTAGAGTGTTTACTACTAGCATACTAAGAAATAAAGTGTTATCTTATCAGCAAACAGATGTGCTATTCAATTAAAAGTTGCAAGTTGCATGTATCTGTAACGTCCGTAACGGTGGAATTGGCCTGTTACGAAAATGTGATCGGGTCATCTACCTTTAAATATAAATTACATTAATGAAACGCTTAAAAACATCATCGATAAAAAACACCATATAAAGTAGATTTAATTTACATAGACAAATATCATGTTGATATACGGTGTCACTACCGAAAGGAAGTGACAATGTAACATAGGCAAATGACAGCAGTTGTTTGGTCGAGAAAAGGTAAGTTATAGTCATGTGCATGTGATTTAAGTAATTAGAATGTTCCATTATTGTTCACTCTCAATGAGGGTAAAGTTTACTCTAAATGAGTGAAATTCACTCCTTATAATTATATTCACTCTTTTTTCACTCCAATTGAGTGATCCCTGTAGGCACTCTTCGAAGAGAGAAAATTCACTCGTTCCTGGAGTTTTTTTTGGAGCGAAAATGGTTCCACTCTTTCAAGGAGTGACTTTCACTCTATTATAGTGATGTAGGCACTCCTTTGAATAGTGAATATTCACTCCATTAGAGTGGAATTTCACTCCTTTACATTTAGAGAGTAATGTAATATATGGGTACTATCTACAGAAGATAGACATGTAATGCCGGGAGTTTATATACTGAAGAAAGCAATAATATTGGGTTATATCTAAAGTGATGAATGCAATAATATATGAGTGCTATCTGCTGTAGATAGCAGACATCCGAGTTGTAATGGTTTGTGTGTTTGTTTGCTTGTTTATTCGCGAATTGCATTACACCTTAACCAGCCTTAAACTAAAGGCCTCCATGCAACAACAAAACATTGAGAGATTTGTGTTATTCTCCAAAAGAACTATAATATATGGATTAAAACAGCAACACCCGTATTCAATTTCCTTTGGGTACCGATGATGTTGACAAATTAGGTGTCATTGTAATGATTGCAGGTATTAAATTGATTTCACTAAAAACGAGTTCCGCTAATACCCGTGATTCCATAGCTATAAAAGGGCAACCCACCATTCCATTTCAATCGCATGCTCCAACACGATAGGGGTAACGGAAATTATGTTAATGAGCTACCTTTTCCTCTACCATTCCAGCTCCTTCACTCCATTCCAAAACTCCCCATCTGGCTAAAATAATTATCGTATCTTATATAATATACATGTAGACACTTTTTTGACAATGACACCATACATATATTTTTAAGACCTGTTGATAGAAAGAAATCTTTAAAATCCACACATGTTCCTGTAATTTAAAAAGTGTCTTCAAAATATCACCAACAATATTTTTGTACTGCATTACGTGCGTGCAGCCTATTTAGATATATTCTACCTATCTCTCTCTCAATGTTTTTAAAAATCCACACATGTTCAAAATCTTTAAAAACCACACATGTTCTTGTAGTTTAAAAATAATTCTTCAACATTTTTACACACATTTTTGTACTTAGTCGTTTCAACATCATCATATGCGATCATCGGGCAAACAAAATGTTTTTCTTCCAATCAGCGAAGTCAGTGACAACAAAAAATATTCTCGCTGTGTATTCAATAATGTATCAGTAATTAGTGCGGCCGGTCTATGTAAAATGCCTAACCAAAACATACCATACAATTTGCACTGCTCCTCTATCATGTACTGAACATGTACTTGAAACATACATAATACGTTGTGATAATTTACCACATTTAAATATGTAATTACAGGGTCAGCGTACTCCACTTCATAAGGCTGCTTTGAACGGACACCACGAAATATGTACGCTGCTTCTACAGGCCAACGCAGAAGTTAATGCAAAAGACAAGGCAAGTATGATGTATTATGTAGGAAATTAAATTATATTATACATAGATCTCATTAGTCAAGACTTTACAAATCCTAGAACGTATAACATATAACCGTGTATGGCAACTTATGACGTGTTGAAAGTGAAACCTATTTTTTTACAAATAGTGTGTACACACAGCTATGAAATCATTTTCTCTTGGTACTTGCCAGTAGCGTGCCCAACAAAAGGGGGGTTGCCGCGCCTCCCCTACCTTTGAAATCAGTCGGGGAAAATTACTGCCAGTCGGGGGAAACTACTGCCAGTTGGGTGCAGGGCAGTCGCTAGAGGGTATGTGTGCGGGGTAGTGTGACCCAAATAGTCCGAATACTCTATTTATTCAGAGATGAGATAAGATATCATTGTTATTCTTGTTGTTCATGAATTCGCATTTAGTGTTCCCAAGTATATCCAAAGGACACGGACTATGTTGGAAGGAAACCCTTAGAAAAACATTTTTAAAAATAAGGGTTTTTTCAAAGTTTTGCAAAAAATGGATACAAATTACGCTTCAAATAATCCACACGTACACGTGGAGCGTGTTATTTTGGTTTAATGTG
The DNA here is from genome assembly GCA_035610835.1 of Ophiura sarsii. NCBI lineage: Eukaryota > Metazoa > Echinodermata > Ophiuroidea > Amphilepidida > Ophiuridae > Ophiura > Ophiura sarsii. Next base: position 296,811 of record CM069449.1, on the reverse strand, counting down.
AAATTTTGAATGTCACTAGATTTTACTTTTTTCTTGTACTGCTATGGTAAATAACGGGTCCGAATAAGAGTCTGCATACTCTAGGGATGTCGTCCATTACCTTTTTATGTTTCTAATGTTTTAATTTGCCGCGTGGAAAGTAATACGCAATTGTTATTTAATTGAACATGTATAGTGTGAAATTCGCCGGGAAAATGTTTTAAAATGTCAACATTATTTAATGTCACGGTCACCATATCGGAATCATTATGAGAAGTGCATTACAAGTTGTACACACTTGCCTAGTATAACATAACATAACATAACAATGAGCATTTATATAGCGCTCTTACACATTATACAATGGTACCACAGCGCTTAACAAAATTAAAACATAAAATTAATATTAACAGTGTTAAACATCACTCGCATTATGACGGTGGAATAAGTGAGTTTTTAACATCTTCTTAAATCAAGTCAGTGATGAGGCATGCCTGATGTGACGCGGTAAATTGTTCCACAAAAATGGGCCGGAGGCATAAAATCCTTTCTTGGCGGTAGTGAGACGAGTTTTAGGTACAGTGAGAATCCGAGTGTCAGTGGCAGAACGAAGACCACTTCTTTTAGGTACATATGTACTAGTAAGGTCCTTAAGTGTAAATAAAGCTAACCACCAGCAGATTTGGGACATTTTCGGAAGAAGGGGGTCAGCAAATTTGTTTCATATTAAGTCTATGAATACCTTTAGACAAACCATCATTCATGGTGGGCATAAAAAAATCTCAGTGTTTCTAGATTATATTATACATGCAGTTCAATTTTCACAAATTTGACACCTGGGAAATGAACTTTTCAAATCATGAGCAAAGACAAATGGCACTCCCATCATGTGCATGTAAATACTTCCACATCCATTTTTTATTGGCATATAGCAAACATATTTCTTGTTATATTTTATTAAATAATAGACCTGCAGTGTTTCTAGTTTTTAACAATGAGAGTTTTTATTTCCTCAATTTTCCATGTTTTTATGTCAAAAAGTGATGTTTCAAATGTCTCCTGTTCTCAGTTGGTCAGTGGTTCAGGTGTTAGTTTGTATGTTGGTTATAAAGAGGAGCCATGGCCCCTCAAAGGTATGAAATAAAGTCATTGTGTTTTAACTTTTATGTTATAGAAACACTGGGTCAAAACATAGACAAATTTCAAAGTATCAAATTCCAATTTTCACAGTATCTTCCGCATTTTTGTAAAAAATCCTTTTAAGTTTTCATGAATGATGATTAAATTCATTCAAAACTATTCAATATTAACCCTAAATTATTTTCAAAAAGTTTATTTATCAGTGTTTCTAGTCTAATGGTACTTTTCAATGAAAAATAATTACGGGTATGACATTCAAAATGGCCTTAACTGGAAAAGATATGTGGGTTGTGTTAAAATCCATTTAGGTTCAGGTATTAGTGTGTATGTTGGTCATAAAGAGGAGCCATGGCCCCTTACAGGTGTGAAATAAAATCATTGTGCTTTAGTTATAATGGTATAGAAACACTGGGTCCATAACATAGACACATTTCGGAGTATCAAATTCCAATTTTCACAGTATCGTCCGTAATTTTGTCAAAAACCCTTTTAAGTTTTCATGAATGATGATTGAATTCATTCAAAACTATCCAATGGTAACCCTAAATTATTTTCAACAAGTTTATTTATCAGTGTTTCTAGTATTATGGTATTTTTCAATGAAAAATAATAACGGGTATGACATTCAAAATGGCCTAAACTGGAAAAGATATGTGGGTTCTGTTAAAATACATTTAATTACAAAGTGGTTCAGGTGTTAGTTTATATGTTGGTTATAAAGAGGAGCCATGGCCATTCACAGGTGTGAAATAAAATCATTGTCTTTTAATTATTATGTTATAGAAACACTGGGTCATAACATAGACAAACTTTAAAGTATCAAATTCTAATTTTTACAGTATTTTCCGCATTATTTTCATGAGTGATGATTGAATTCATTCAAAACTATCCAATGGTAACACTAAATTATTTTCAACAAGTTTATTTATCAGTGTTTCTAGTCTAATGGTACTTTTCAATGAAAAATAATTACGGGTATGACATTCAAAATGGCCTAAACTGGAAAAGATATGTGGGTTGTGTTAAAATCCATTTAGGTTCAGGTATTAGTGTGTATGTTGGTCATAAAGAGGAGCCATGGCCCCTTACAGGTGTGAAATAAAATCATTGTGCTTTAGTTATAATGGTATAGAAACACTGGGTCCATAACATAGACAAATTTCGGAGTATCAAATTCCAATTTTCACAGTATCGTCCGTATTTTTGTCAAAAACCCTTTTAAGTTTTCATGAATGATGATTGAATTCATTCAAAACTATCCAATGGTAACCCTAAATTATTTTCAACAAGTTTATTTATCAGTGTTTCTAGTATTATGGTATTTTTCAATGAAAAATAATAACGGGTATGACATTCAAAATGGCCTAAACTGGAAAAGATATGTGGGTTCTGTTAAAATACATTTAATTACAAAGTGGTTCAGGTGTTAGTTTATATGTTGGTTATAAAGAGGAGCCATGGCCGTTCACAGGTGTGAAATACAATTATTGTCTTTTAATTATTATGTTATAGAAACACTGGGTCATAACATAGACAAACTTTAAAGTATCAAATTCTAATTTTTACCAGTATTTTCCGCATTATTTTCATGAGTGATGATTGAATTCATTCAAAACTATCCAATGGTAACACTAAATTATTTTCAACAAGTTTATTTATCAGTGTTTCTAGTCTAATGGTACATTTCAATGAAAAATAATTACGGGTATGACATTCAAAATGACCACGAAAAGATATGTGGGTTGTGTTAAAATCCATTTAAATAAAAAGTGGTTCAGGTGTTAGTTTGTATGTTGGTTATAAAGAGGAGCCATGGCCGTTCACAGGTGTGAAATACAATTATTGTGTTTCAATTATATGTTATAGAAACACTGGGTCATAACATAGACTAATTTCAGAGTAACAAATTCCAATTTTCACAGTATCTTCTGCATTTTTGTCAAAAACCCTTTTTAAGTTTTCATGAATGATGATTCAATTCATTCAAAACTATCCAATGGTAACATTAAATTGTTTTCAACAAGTTTTTATCAGTGTTTCTAGTCTAATGGTACTTTCAATGAAAAATATTTTGTCTATGACATTCAAAATGGCCTAAACTAGAAAAGATATGTGGGTTGTGTTAAAATCCATTTAAATTGGTTTAGACTTGTGCACTGCTACATAGTCAGTGTATGGTAGTAGCCGGCACTTCTTTGCTAATATAGATGTAATCATCTGGAAGAGCAGTCCAATTACGGTTTGTTCGATTTACTACCAGCTACACCCCTTTCTTACTATTAACAGATATCTAATCTGTAAGCTGTTCACCTTATATTTTTATATAAATTGGTTGATTTTGTCCATTTTCTAGGAGTGATAATATCACTTTTACCATCTCCAACTATTATTCCGATACGGAATAAACCAAACTTTCACAAATCACCCGAGAGCTGAAGCACATGATACATACCGTTTATTCTGTAATAAGAAATAAACCACATTACATAATATAACCCTACCTATACCCGTCCTTTATGTCCCTTACTCAAACCCAACATGACACGATATATTCAATATTATTATAACTGAACAAATGTTCATAGTTGTAAAAGTTACTCCCGTATATCTTTCAACAACTAATTGTTGTGTTAGAAATATCTCTTTATTATCCCATGATGAATTACTGATATTAGATCTCAGGTTGAATCTCATCTCCGTCAACCCCCCACTCCCTTATAATTCCGATACGGAATAAACCAAACTTTCACAAATCACGAGCACATGGTACATACCGTTTATTCTATAATACGGAATAAACCACATTACACGCGAAACAAACCACATCGCACGCGATACAAAAACTCCCCCCCCCCCCCCACACCCATACCCATCCTTATAGTCCCTCACTCTAACCTATGCAACTGATATCTTTCAACAACTAATTGTTGTGTTAGTAATATCTCTTAGTATCTCATGAATTCTGGATATAAAATTTCAGGCTAGGTCTCATTCCCGTCACCCCACTTTTTAAATATATCCCTTTTGTTCTATAATACGGAATAAACCAATATTTGCCTTGTTTACAATATATCTTCTCCCCCCCCCCCCTCCCATACATACACCTGTACTCTCTACCGTGTTAGCGTGACCTCCATTTAATTATACTTCTACTATAGCTGAACAATGTTGCATGCTGTAGAATGATCTCTCTATTACGACACGTTTATATCTACAACTAATACTAGTTATGTTTAGATATAATTATCTCTTTATTAAGAGACCGCGTGTTCCTGAAATTAGTTTTCAGGTTTCATCCCCCCCCCCCCAACACATCTAATTTATCCACCCCAAATCCATTAAAACACAATGTTCCCACCAGTCATGTCTTATAACTAACTCTCAAATCCATTTCCCCTCCCCCACGGGATCTCCCCGCCCAAGGTAGCCCTGCGGGGCCTATATAAATTGGACCCACTAAACCGTCCGGATCTCCTGTTAAGCCGGCCCCATGCACCTCGGCCGTCCGGGCCTGCGGTTCTGTTTCTTACTTGCGCCTGCAACTGGCTATCCGCGTATCGGCCTTCGGCCTCGCTTGTTTGATATTAGATTCAAGTTGAGTCTCATACTCGTGATCCACCTTATAATTCCGATACGGAATAAACCAAACTTTCACAAATCACGAGCACATTGTCCATATTGTTTATTCTATAATACGGAATAAACCATATTACACGCGATATAACACCCTTCCCCCTCGCCCATCCTTGTAGTCCCTTACTCAACCCCAGCATGACATACTCAATACTTCTATAACTGAACAATATTGATAATTGTTACAGTAGCTAGTCCCATCTATGACACGTTGATATCTTTCAACAACTGATTGTTTTAGTAATATCTCTTAGTATCTCATGAATTCTGGATTAGATTTCAGGTTGCGTCTCATCCCCGTCACCCCACTTTTTTAACATTTGCAAAGTTGACAAGTCAGGAGTGTAACACTATGTAATTCTTTGATACTGTGTTGTCTAATGTCTTGCCACATATTATGCTATGAACTTGAAACTTCCAGAGTAGTTTCTGATAAGCATTGTTTAAAATATGTTAAACAGTTCTGTGACAGTTACATCTTTTGTGTATGAAAAATTTTGCACTCTAAAGTGACGAAAAATTACATGTTTTCCATTTTCAGTGGTAGAGCTATACTTTAAAGTGTTTTTGTATTTAACCATATCAAATAGTGTTAGAGTGGGTAGTGTTAATAACCTTTAATATAGATACCTAAAACACAAACAAGCTTTGTTTGAATGAAAAAAATTAGCATACTCTGTAGTAAATATGCCATAAAACATAAATAGATGTTTTCAGACTACCTCTTCCATTATTTTACAACTTTAACCAACTAACATCAAAGTAACACAAGAAAAACACATGGATTTTATGACAAATTAGGGACAAAATGTCCCATTTTGATATCTTAAATCTTGTTTTATTATTGATTTTAATACCTGTAACGTCCGTAACGCTTCAAAATGTAACGTCCGTAACACTAAATCAACAGCATTGGACGATACGGGAGTATTAATTTCAAACTTGCTTTTCATGTTAACATAGAATGGAGTCAGGGCTTGCTCAATATAGTTGACAGAAAAAAATAAAACATGGAACTGAACAGAGATTTAAGGATATGTACCATAGTCAAAAAGGCACTTCATTTCAAGGTAACGTCCGTAACGCTCGTTTCTAATTTTTGTTGCTAATTAACTAAGAAAGCTAAAACAAAATCATTATATTGAACATTAGAGTGTTTACTACTAGCATACTAAGAAATAACGTGTTATCTTAGCAGCCAACAGATGTGCTATTCAATTAAAAGTTGCAAGTTGCATGTATCTGTAACGTCCGTAACGGTGGAATTGGCCATAACCGTGTATGGCAACTTATGACGTGTTCTGAAATGGAAAAGGAAGTGTTAACAAATAGTGCGTACATGTTAACAAATAGTGCGTACATGTTAACAAATAGTGCGTACATGTTAACAAATAGTGCGTACATGTTAACAAATAGTGCGTACATGTTAACAAATAGTGCGTACATGTTAACAAATAGTGCGTACATGTTAACAAATAGTGCGTACATGTTAACAAATAGTGCGTACATGTTAACAAATAGTGCGTACATGTTAACAAATAGTGCGTACATGTTAACTTGTGCAAACATTATCTTTTGGTACCTGCCGGCCATTCACCAATTAATGTTCTGGTAAATCAAATTTGTTTTATGATTTTATTTATCATCCAGTATGTGTTATATGAAGAAGGTAAGTAGCATAAAATAATATAAACTACTTTTTATGATGAAGATCACTATACTCGGTTTCACGCTTACGCAATCATCGGGCAAACTAAATGTTTTTCATCCATTCAGCGAAATCAGTGACAAAAATATTCGCAGTGCGCAATTCACGCTGCGTAGTCAATGATGTATTAGTAATTAGTGCGGCCGGTGTATGTAAAACGCCTAACCTAAACATACCGCACTTCATTATTATTATTAGGAGTACATGAAATGATATTTATAGGTGCTTATCAATTATTTCAAGATTTTCAAATTAAATTATCAAAGGTATATTCTATTGCATCACTGATTGCATTTACATTTTTCCGCTCCTATATGCACTGAATATGTACTTGAAACTTACTTACAGAGTTGCGATAATTGACCACATTTAAATATATCGACCAAAATGTGTCATTACAGGATCAGAATACCCCATTTCATTTTGCTGCTCAGGGAGGACACCATAAAGTATGTGAGCTGCTTCTGCAAGCCAACGCAGAAGTAAATGCAAAAAATAAGGCTAATAGTACGTCAGATGTGTAGAAAATGAAATTATATTTATATAGGTGCTTATCATATCAATACTTCCAAATTAAATCCTCAAACGTATATTCTATCGCATACAAATTTCTCCGCTCCTCTATTATACTGAACATGTACTTTAACGTATATACAACGTTATGATAATTGACCACATTTCAATATATCGACCAAAATGTGTTATTACAGAATCAGGTTACCCCACTTCATATGGCTGCTGGGAAAGGACACCATGGAGTATGTAAGCTGCTTCTACAAGCCAACGCAGAGGTTAATGCTGCAACAAACGAGGCAAGTATGATGTATTATGTAAGATATAAAATTATATTATAGATAGAGATCTCATCAGTGAAGATTTTACAAATAGAATCCTAGTACGTATAACACATAACCGTGTATGGCAACCTATGACGTGTTGAAATGTAAAATTAGTACCTGATTGATTGATTGAATGTGAAAATGTTAATAAGGGGATGACCCGACTTGGACTGTTTCAATAACTAAGAAGGGGTGGACAATATAAACAGAAAACTAATTAATTATTAGCGCGACTATATCGGTACAAATCAACGATTTGGATCAATATCCAAATGTTCTGCGGTGGTCATTCAGAATTGTCCTTCGGGACAATTTCTCAGATCAGAACAAAAAACTCTGATTTCAAAACAAATTCACGAAAATAGTTGTTACGCAGTCATTATTCTCTAAATAAAAACACTTTATATAATGAAGTTCACTACACTGGGTTTCACGCTTACGCGATCATCGGGCAAACTAACTGTTTTTCTTCTATTCGTCGAAGTCATTGACAAACAAAATTATTCGCAGTGCGCGCGCGCAATTGATTGTGCGTATTCGATAACTAGTTGTCAGTTCGGCCGGTCTAGGTAAAACGCCTAAACTAAACATACCATACAATCTGCACTGATCTTCTATGTACTGAACAAGTACTTAAAACGTTAATAATACGTTGTGATAATTGACCAAATGTATATATATCGACCAAAATGGTGTCATTACAGGGTCAGCTTACTCCACTTCATTGCGCTGTTTGCATGGGACACCACGAAGTATGTAAGCTGCTTCTAGAAGCCAACGCAGAAGTAGATGCAAAAGACAAGGCAAGTATGATGTACCTACAGTAAGTAACATAAAATAATATAAAAACTACTTTTGATGATGAAGATCACTATCCTCGGTTTCACGCTTACGCAATCATCGGGCAAACTAAATATTTTTCATCCATTCAGTGAAATCAGTGACAAAAAATATTCGCAGTCCGCGCGCACAATTCACGCTGCGTATTCATTGATGTATTAGTAATTAGTGCGGCCGGTGTATGTAAAACGCCTAACCTAAACATACCGCACTTCATTATGCTGCTCAGAAAGAGGAAGTATGTACGTTGCTTCTACAAGCCAACGCAGAAGTAATTGCAAAAAATAAGGCAAATAGTGTGTACATGGAGGATATGAAATGATATTTATAGGTGCTTATCAATTATTTCAAGATTTTCAAATTAAATTATCAAAAGTATATTCTATTGCATTCACATTTTCCGCTCCTCTATGCACTGAATATGTACTTGAAAATTACTTACAGAGTTGCGATAATTGACCACATTTAAATAATTTCGACCAAAATGTGTCATTACAGGATCAGAATACCCCATTTCATGTTGCTGCTGAGGAAGGACACCATAAAATATGTGAGCTGCTTCTGCAAGCCAACGCAGAAGTAAATGCAAAAAATAAGGCAAGTAGTATGTATATGTAAAATATGAAATTATAATTATAGGTATAATTATATATCATCATAATATCAAGAACTATAAATTAAATCCTCAAACGTATATTCTATCGCATACAAATTTCTCCGCTCCTCTATAATACTGAACATGTACTTTAACGTATATATATGCAACGTTATGATAATTGACCAAATTTAAACATATCGACCAAAATGTGTCATTACACGGTCAGAGTACCCCGTTTCATTCTGCTGCTGATGAAGGACACGAAGAAGTGTGTACGCTGCTTCTACAAGCCAACGCAGAGGTAAATGCAAAAAACAAGGCAAGTAGTATGTATATGTAAAATATGAAATTATAATTATAGGTATAATTATATATCATCATAATATCAAGAACTATAAATTAAATCCTCAAACGTATATTCTATCGCATACAATTTTTTCCGCTCCTCTATGTACTGAACATGTACTTTAACGTATATACAACGTTATGATAATTGACCACATTTCAATATATCGACCAAAATGTGTTATTACAGAATCAGGTTACCCCACTTCATAAGGCTGCTGCGAACGGACACCATGAAGTGTGTAAGCTGCTTCTACAAGCCAACGCAGAGGTTAATGCTGCAACAAACGAGGCAAGTATGATGTATTATGTAAGATATGAAATTATATTATAGATAGAGATCTCATCAGTGAAGATTTTACAAATAGAATCCTAGTACGTATAACACATAACCGTGTATGGCAACCTATGACGTGTTGAAAGGTAAAATTAGTACCTGCCTGCCATTAACCAAATAATGTTGAACCTGATTTCACTGACAATTAAATTATTTTTACCTTGAAGTGCTGGTACACCAAATTGGTGTTAAGATTTTATTTATCATCCAGTATGTGTTATATCAAAAAGGTAAGTAGCATGAAATAATATCAATTCATTAATTCATGAATAATTGCGATAGTTGCGTACCAAGTGCGTTCCAATAAAAGTAATTGTTCGATAAGAACGCCCACGTCGAGCGCAGGCTACTAATAATTGCCCGAGAGTACTGCCCCAAAGTGTTAGATTGTTTTGCTCATTGACCGATCAATCAAATTCAAGCCTCACGCCCCTAAACTGCATATTCAATGAGTTATGAGGAAATACGATTAAAGCTTATTTCTGATTGGTTGAATGTGAAAATGTTAATAAGGGGATGATCCGACTTGGACTGTTTCAATAACTAAGAAGTGGTGGACAATATAAACAGAAAACTAATTAATTATTAGCGCGACTTTATCGGTACAAATCAACGATTTGGATCAATATCCAAATGTTCTGGTCATTCGGAATTGTCCTTCGGGACAATTTCTCAGATCAGAACAAAAACCTCTGATTTCAACACAAATTCACGAAAATAGTTGTTACGCAGTCATTATTCTCTAAATAAAAACACTTTATATAATGGAGTTCACTACATAATTTCATGGACCAATTGAGCAATTCGTCTGTCCATGAAATTTTTAGATAGTAATACAACTTTATAGTATTGAATATCGAATACACTAAACTCATGCATGCTAATTTCTCTAGATCAAAAGAGGGCGCTCATACCTTTTTATCTATTTTCAGCTTACTAACTATTAGTCAATGTGGGCTTATAGATGAAGTTTAACGGTATTTGATTAAAAATAGTCCAAACGAATTTGGCAAACCAATGAGGCACGTATTCAAAGAGCTACTTATTCCGCTCATATGACAAAAGGAATCATTGAAATCGATCAATTATGTCAGGAGCTATGCCTGTTTTAATAAAAGAACCCATTTTTTAGCTGTCCACGGAACGCTTAATTCTCTTGAAATCTTTCCACTCTAAGTGGGCAGTAAAATGATTGCTGATGTTTGTCCTCTAAGGTGTCTTAATTGTTTTAAGTGGGCCTTCAATGTTTCATCATTTTCTTATTGCTGTCACTGATATTCTCATTTGAATATGAATGCCCCCGTGTACATTTTGCTGATATTATTGGAAGGTGTGTGAATTCTTCAAACTACTTTTTCGCTGGTAAGAATTCCCCAGAAAACATCCATGTCCCTTCAGAATGGTATAGAAGGCATAGGAATTCCCAGAATTGTCTGTTAACCAATGTTTGCCTTCTATAGGGGGGGGGGGGGTACCAATAACTTATGGAATAGCACATTTCCATCGCACTATTGTAAGTACATTTAAAGAATATTATTGTCATTTGCTTAATATACTAGCACGAATTTTATGTTACGATGCATCATTACAATTCAGGATTTTTTTGTGTGTAGGAATTACCCATGAAAATAATGGAACAGTCCAATTTTATTTTATCTTATTAACTTTATTTGTAGAAATGAACAATATTGGTCTTGTTTGTAAGAAATAATTATTTTAACCGCAACATTCATTCAGTTGAGAGAACTAATTCACTAAATTAACGCCAAGTATGAAAATACTAAAATCTGTATTTTCAGAAAATGGCCGAGTATATGGTGTGAATATATTAATAATGAACAAGTCTCCGTCGATTTTATTTGTTGAATTGTTTTATCTATGTCTATTGGTGCTCTGAGGAAAACAACAATAAAAAAAATCACTGGCAATTTTGCTATGCTATTGCAAACTTGACCTTCATTTTGCCTTTTCTCCATTTAATGAAAACCCTGAAAATGCCATTATACCCCCCTCTAAAAATGGAACAATCCAATATCTTATTTTTTTTTATTATTGCATTGTAAAGACAAAAGATGAATGTTTGATGGAAAGCATAACTGAAATGATATTATAATGTTGTCAGTAATTGGCACTAGTCTGAAAATTGTGAAAAATTATTTTTTTCACTTCTGAAAATGTACTATTAAGGGTCATTAGTAGGGGGGTCATATATCTCCCAGTAGGGGGGTACCCAATATTTTTTTGTTACCATCATTGTAAATCTTAATGGACACGTATCTTATCCCCAAAGTACCAAAAAAATTGACCGACCCCCATCTGCACACCTCTGCCTGACTCTCTCAGAAAGTTCTTCTTAAGTAGTATATTTTATTTTATTTATTGATTAAAATAGCACTGCGATAAATGAATTTAGCTTTATTCACAAAGTAATCATCAGACGAGTTGGGACGGTAATAGTAAAGTGTATGGTAAAGTGTATGGTAAAGTGTTGCCTTGAAACACGTGTTCATTGAGCACTTTACCGTCGTTTCTATTGTATAATATTAGTATACATATTTTGTTTTCATTTTAAATGGTAAACTGATATCAAAATGCGTAAATGTGACCCATGCGGCTTATATTTCGGAGTTAAAACATGCATGATTAGTATAGCTAACACATATGCATATCTTGATAACTCAAAGGCAGTATGAAAAAACGTTTAATTGCCTATTTTAAGCAAAATGTCCCAATGGTAAACTGATGGTAAAGTGTTAGTAAAGTGTGTGATACTTTGCAATAATGCTTTACTATAACATGTATAATAAAACAAATCCACGCTTATGTAAGCACTGACTGCTTGGCCTGATGGATAGGAGCGTTCGTTGGCACCCTTTATATAGCCTGCTTGGCGTCGGTTCGAGTCGCTCTCATGGCGTGACTTTTTGTCCTTTTTTCTGTTATGAGCTATCTTCAATAGATAGGAATAGTATTGCAAATAAACGTTTAATGCTCGGCAAATGTTAACACTTTCAACGCGGCTATTGGTTTAACCACGGTACAAAACAGATTTGTCTAACTTTTATGTCTATCTCAAGGATAACTGAACAAATAATAGGCACGTTTTTGTACTTATTTGAATGCATTTCACATGGTGATCCAAATATTGGTAAATTGACATTCAATAATTTTGACATTTTTGAAACATTTTGTGCAATTTTGGATTGTCGTCTGCAGGCGCTTGTCGCGTGGAAAGTGTAAATGTATAGTTTCATATTTCAAATAACAAACAAATAGGCAATGTGATAACATTATTAAAAGTATAAAAATGTTAATTTCTCAGCAAGAACTTTATACTTTTGCTTTATTGATTTATAAACATTAGATTATTGCGCGCGGGATCAAGAAACGGGTCAAATTGTAGTTAAATATGACATAAATAATTGTTTTCAGTGCCCACTCCCTAAATAAAATTAATTCCCTATCATCATTTTTATAATATTTGTGATGCCCCTATTGTTTGCTCAAATCGTGTGTAATATGAGATTCATAGGACATTCGGTTTTTGATTTATGACAGAAAAACGAAATTTAGATCAAATATTTTGCATTCCTCTTATACAATCCTGGAAAAAGTCTTGGAACACCTGCGTGTGATTAACGGAAAAGTGTCACCCCCACTCCCCCGTACAATGTTGACCAAGGCCAGTGGCCCCTGCAGCTTGCCAGAGTGTCCCAACATTGATCGATGGGGGGTGGCGAAGGAAAAATCTCATTTGAACAATTTCCATTTATAACAGAAGACACTAAGTATCAATGCATGCACACAATACCCAGCACGTGTGCTCAGCTCAGCGTTTGCGTTCCAAGGACTTTTTTCCAAGATTGTAGTTACGCCCCTGTTCATGTTGCAAATTAGTATTGCAATTATTAAAAAAAAAATTCAAATATCATATTTCAGAGGAAAAAAGGCATTTGTAAAATATAAATTAAATTTCCAATGTTCAATTCATGAAACAACGTCATCGCGTTGGAAAAAAAATTCTCCAACGCGCTAGTCCATCGGGCCACCTAGGCAGACACGTCATTGATTGTCAAAGAAAATACCTAAATACTGATTGTTTCGCAATATCGTATACCCTGGTTAGGGGACGGGTACAAACTATAAAACTACGCAAAAACTAAGGAGATTTCGTCAGCCATGAGGGTTTTAATTAGTAAATAATGATTAATGAACAAGCTTTTAAATACTTAAACCGACTTTAAATCCGTTGGGGAAGTGCAGAGGATTATTTTGGTTCCGAGGGTGGCGCAAGCGGTCATGGGACATCAGTGTGATTTGAGGGTAAAATTTGGATAAATAGTAATATCTTACTTAGCGTTGCTCAATTCAAGTTCAGAATGCGCTAGGTCTACGTCTTTATAATTGATTGAGCTGGGGAAGAGTGTCCACAAATTTCCCACATTCTTGTATTAACGTAGATAAGGGTGCAGCAATCATGCATAGCGCTAACGACTGACTGGGGCTTGGTTGACTATTAGGATGGCTTTACGTGAATTGTAATATAGATAATTAATGATGATATCAATGTTAATTGTTTCTGCAATAATTATTAAGTCCAAATAATGATTAAATATAAATTACATTAATGAAACGCGTAAAAACATCATCGATAAAAAACACCATATAAAGTAGATTTACTTTACATAGAGAAATATCATGTTGATATACGGTGTCACTACCGAAAGGAAGTGATAATGTAACATAGGCAAATGACAGCAGTTTTTTGGTCGAGAAAAGGCAAGTTATAGTCATGTGAATGTGATTAAGTAATTAGAATGTTCCATTATTGTTCACTCTCAATGAGGGTGAAGTTTACTCTAAATTAGTGAAATTCACTCCTTATAATTATATTCACTCTTTTTTCACTCCAATGGAGCGATCACTGTAGGCACTCTTCGAAGAGGGAAAATTCACTCGTTCTTGGAGTTTTTTTGGAGCGAAAATGGTTCCACTCTTTCAAGAAGTGACCTTCACTCTATTATAGTGATGTAGGCACTCCTTTGAATAGTGAATATTCACTCCATTAGAGTGGAATTTCACTCCTTTACATTTAGAGAGTAATGTAATATGGGTACTATCTACAGAAGATAGACATGTAACGCCGGGTGTTTATATACTGAAGAAATCAATAATATTGGGTTATATCTAAAGTGATGAATCCAATAATATATGAGTGCTATCTACTGTAGATAGCAGACATCCGAGTTGTAATGGTTTGTGTGTTTGTTTGCTTGTTTGTTCGCTAATTGCATTACACCTTAACCAGCCTTAAACTAAAGGCCTCCATGCAAGAACAAAACATTGAGAGATTTGTGTTATTCTCCAAAAGAACTATAATATATGGATTAAAACAGCAACACCCGTATTCAATTTCCTTTGGGTACCGATGATGTTGACAAATTAGGTGTCATTGTAATGATTGCAGGTATTAAATCGATTTCACTAAAAACGAGTTCCGCTAATACCCGTGATTCCATAGCTATAAAAGGGCAACCCATCATTCCATTTCAATAGCGTCTTTCGACTCAATAGACAACAGATAAAGCAATCGATTCACAAATGACGGTCATTTGAATGGAAAGTATTGGTACATTGGCATACGCTATAACTAATTTTAGGGACTGCAGTTTTGTTTTGCTTAATTAGGGTACTTAGCACGTGTTTTTAATTTACCAACAGTGGTATTCATATCGAGGAGAACAAATACTACACGACCACATGAATCGCATGCTCCAACACGATAGGGGTAACGGAAATTATGTTAATGAGCTACCTTTTCCTCTACCATTCCAGCTCCTTCACTCCATTCCAAAACTCCCATCTGGCTAAAATAATTACCGTATCTTATATAATATACATGTAGACACTTTATTTGACAATGACACCAAACATATATTTTTAAGACCTGTTGATAGAAAGAAATCTTTAACTAGAGCTAATTGTGATCATAGATCACGGATATTAGTCGAAGTCGTTGACCTTTGACCTTTTACGGTCAACAGGAATATGTTAGCCAATTCTGACGATCCTAGGTCAATTCACTAAATTGCAACGGCGTTTTAAGTGAACATCGCTTTTTGACCCCTAGTGACCTTTTATTGACCTTTGACCCTAAACTTGTAATTGACTTTTGTTCTTATCTCATCAATGCCCACAAGATGAAACAAATCCGGTCAAAATCAAAGCATGTCTTACATTTTACACCTGTAAAGTTCAATGACCCTAGTGATCCCGTTTGACATGTCACTTTTAGTGGAGAAGCACCCTATATGAACATGGATAAGAGGAATCTTTTGACTAATTCTGACTGTCATAGGTCATTTTCTCTCGGACAAGTAGTATTTTTAGTGCGAGGAGTGAAAATCTACATTTTGACCCCTTGTAACCTTTTCTTGACCATTGACCTTAACGGTATGATTGACTTGTTCTTGTCTCATCAATGCCCACAAAATAAAAGAAACCTGGTCAAAATCGGAGCATGCCTTATATTTTCCACCTGTAAAGTTCAATGACCCCTTGTGACCCCGTTTGACATTTCACTTTTAGTGGAGAAGCACCCTATATGTACATAGACCTAGTAACCCCAACCATTTTTCGATTTAATAAACCTAACTATTATATATGCGTACGGTCAAAAGGAATATGTTGGCTAATTCTGACGGTCCTAGGTCATTTCACTAAATTGCAAATGCGTTTTAAGTGAAAATCACGTTTTGACCCCTAGTTATTTTACAACCTGAGTAGTGGTGCACATAAGGGTACTTATGACCAAATATGGTCAAAATCGAATCAATGGTTACGGAGCTATAGGTCTTATGACAGGAGAAAGAAGAACTAGAGATAATTGTGATCTTAGATCACGGATATTAGTCGAGGGCTTTAACCTTTGACCTTGCTATATGTTGTCAAAGGGCAATAACCTTAAGTTGTACTATATTTGATAATTGTTTTTATAAATTTCAGCCCTGAAGTAGTTAAAAAATACATTTTGAACCCTAATGACCTTTTCTTGACCTTTGACCCAAACTTATTGTTGACTTTTTTTTTCTTGGCTTATCAATGCGCACAAGAAAAAAGTAGTCCGGTCAAAATCAGAGCATGTCTTTAGTTTTACACCTGTATAGTTCAATGACCCCTAGTGACCCCGTTTGACATGTCACTTTTAGTGGAGAAGCACCCTATATGAACATGGATCCAAGGAATTTTTTTTCTTCTTTTTTTTCTTTCTTTTTTTTTTCTTCTTTTTTTTCTTTTTTTCTCTGTGACATGATGCATCCCATGATACACGGTGACATGTCACTTTTGATGGAGAAGCACCCTATATGAACATGGATAATAGGAATCTTTTGACAAATTCTGACAATCATAGGTCATTTTCTCTCGGACAAGTAGTATTTTGAGTGCGAGGAGTGAACATGTACATTTTGACCCCTAGTGACCTTTTCTTGACCTTTGACCTTAGCGGTATGATTAACTTTTGTTCTTGTCTCATCAATGCCCACAAAATAAAAGAAACCCGGTCAAAATCGGAGCATGCCTTACATTTTCCCTTTGTAAAGTTCAATGAACCCTAGTGACCCCGTTTGACATTTCACTTTTAGTGGAGAAGCACCCTATATGTACATGGATCCAAGGAATCTTTTGACTAATTTTGAGTATCATCAGTCATTTTCCCTCGGACAAGTAGGGTTTTGAGTGAATGGAGTAAAATTTACATTTTGACCCCTAGTAACCCCAAACATTTGTCGATTTAAAAAACCTAACTATTATATATGCGTACAGTCAAAAGGAATATGTTGGCTAATTCTCAAGATCCTAGGTCATTTCAATAAATTGCAAATGCGTTTTAAGTGAAAATAACGTTTTGACCCCTAGTTACCCTTGTGTGACCTTTGACCCCTTATGCTTTAGAACCTATGTAGTGGTGCACCAAAGGGTACTTATGACTAAATATGGTCAAAATCGGGTCAATGGTTACGGAGCTATAGGTCCCATGACGGAAGAAGAAGAAAGAAGAAGAAGAACTAGAGATAATTGTGATCTTAGATCACGGATATTAGTCGAGGGCTTTGACCTTTGACCTTGCTATATGTTGTCAAAGGGCAATAACCTTAAGTTGTACTATATTTGATAATTGTTTTTATAAATTTCAGCCCTGAAGTAGTTAAAAAATACATTTTGAACCCTTATGACCTTTTCTTGACCTTTGACCCCAAACTTATAATTGACTTTTTTTCTTGGCTTATTAATGCGCACAAGAATAACGTAGTCCGGTCAAAATCAGAGCATGTCTTCAGTTTTACACCTGTATCGTTCAATGACCCCTAGTGACCCCGTTTGACATGTCACTTTTAATGGAGAAGCACCCTATATGAACATGGATAAGAGGAATCTTTTGACAAATTCTGACAATCATCGGTCATTTCGTCTCGGACAAGTAGTGTTTTGAGTGCGCGGAGTGAAAATGTACATTTTGACCCCTAGGGACCTTTTTTTGACCTTTGACCTTAACGGTATGATTGACTTTTGTTCTTGTCTCATCAATGCCCACAAAATAAAAGAAACTCGGTCAAAATCAGAGCATGCCTTATATTTTCCCCCTGTAAAGTTCAATGACCCCTAGTGACCCCGTTTGACATTTCACTTTTAGTGGAGAAGCACCCTATATGAACATGGATCCAAGGAATCGTTTGACTAATTCTGAGTATCATCAGTCATTTTCCCTCGGACAAGTAGGGTTTTGAGTAAATGGAGTAAAATTTACATTTTGACCCCTAGTAACCCCAAACAGTTTTCGATTTAAAAAACCGAACTATTATATATGCGTACGGTCAAAAGGAATATGTTGGCCAATTCTCAAGATCCTAGGTCATTTCAATAAATTGCAAATGCGTTTTAAGTGAAAATCACGTTTTGATCCCTAGTTACCCTTGTGTGACCTTTGACCCCTTATGCTTTACAACCTGAGTAGTGGTGCACAAACGGGTACTTATGACTAAATATGGTCAAAATCGGCTCAACGGTTACGGAGCTATAGGTCCCATGGCGGAAGAAGAAAGAATAAGAAAGAAGAAGAACTAGAGATAATTGTGATCTTAGATCACGGATATTAGTCGAGGGCTTTGACCTTTGACCTTGGTATATGTTGTCAAAGGGCAATAACCTTATATCTTAAATTGTACTATATTTGATAATTGTTTTTATAAATTTCAGCCCTGAAGTAGTTAAAAAAAATACATTTTGAACTCTAATGACCTTTTCTTGACCTTTGACCCCAAACTTATGATTTACTTTTTTTCTTGGCTTATCGATGCGTACAAGAAAAAAGTAGTCCTGTCAAAATCAGAGCATGTCTTCAGTTTTACACCTGTATTGTTCAATGACCCCTAGTGACCTCGTGTGACATGTCACTTTTAGTGGAGGAGCACCCTATATGAACATTGATACGAGGAATCTTTTGACTAATTCTGACAATCATCAGTTATTTCCTCTCGGACAAGTAGTATTTTGAGTGAATGGAGTGAAAAATTACATTTTGACCCCTAGCGACATTTTCTTGACCTTTGACCCCAAACTTATGATTGACTTTTTTTCTTGACTTATCAATGCGCACAAGAAAAAAGTAGTCCGGTCAAAAACAGACCATGTCTTCAGTTTTACATCTGTATTGTTCAATGACCCCTAGTGACCCCGTTTGATATTTCACTTTTAGTGGAGAGGCACCCTATATGAACATGGACCCAAGGAATCGTTTGGCCAATTCTGAGTATCATCAGTCATTTTCTCTCGGACAAGTAGCATTTTGAGTGAATGAGTTAAAATTTACATTTTTACCTCTAGTGACCCCAAACATTTTTCGATTTAAAAAACCAAACTATTATATATGCGTACGGTCAAAAGGAATATGTTGGCCAATTCTCACGATCCTAGGTCATTTCACTAAATTGCAAATGCGTTTTAAGTGAAAATCACGTTTTGACCCCTAGTTACCCTTGTGTGACCTTTGACCCCTTATGCTTTGCAACCTGAGTAGTGGTGCACATAAGGGTACTTATGACCAAATATGGTCAAAATCGGTTCAATGGTTACGGAGCTATAAGTCTTATGACAGGAGAAAGAAAGAAAGAAAGAAAGAAAGAAAGAAGAAACAGCTAGAATACAGTATATTAGTCGTTTCTCGACTAATATAAGAAGAAGAAAGAAACAGGACGAATACAGTATATTAGTCGTTTCTCGACTAGTATAACTAGAGATAATTGTGATCTTAGATCACGGATATTAATCGAGGGCTTTGACCTTTGACCTTGGTAAATGTTTTCAAAGGGCAATAACCTTATAATATCTTAAATTGTACTATATTTGATAATTGTTTTTATAAATTTCAGCCCTGAAGTTGTTAAAAAAATACATTTTGAACCCTAATGACCTTTTCTTGACCTTTGACCCCAAACTTATGATTTACTTTTTTTCTTGGCTTATCAATGCGCACAAGAAAAAAGTATTCCGGTCAAAATCAGAGCATGTCTTCAGTTTAACACCTGTATTGTTCAATGACTCCTAGTGACCCCGTGTGACATGTCACTTTTAGCGGAAGAGCACCCTATATGAACATTGGTGCGAGGAATCTTTTGACCAATTCTGACAATCATCAGTCATTTCTTTTCGGACAAGTAGTATTTTGAGTGAATGGAGTGAAAAATTACATTTTGGCCCCTAGTGACATTTTCTTGACCTTTGACCCCAAACTTATGATTGACTTATTTTCTTGGCTTATCGATGCGCACAAGAAAAAAGTAGTCCGGTCAAAATCAGAGCATGTCTTCAGTTTTATACCTGTATAGTTCAATGACCCTTAGTGACCCCGTTTGAAATGTCACTTTTAGTGGAGAAGCACCCTATATGAACTTGGATCCAAGGAATATTTTGGCTAATTCTGAGTATCATCAGTCATTTGCTCTCGGACAAGTAGCATTTTGAGTGAATGAGTTAAAACTTACATTTTGTCCTCTAGTGACTCCAAACATTATTCGATTTAAAAAACCTAACTATTATACATGCGTATGGTCAAAAGGAATATGTTGACAAATTCTGACGATCATAGGTCATTTCACTAAATTGCAAATGCGTTTTTAGTGAAAATCACGTTTTGACCCCTAGTTACCCTTGTGTGCCCTTTGACCCCTTATGCTTTACAATCTGAGTAGTGGTGCACATAAGGGATCTTATGACCAAATATGGTCAAAATCAGCTTAATGGTTACGGAGCTACAGGTCGGAGAGTGACAGAAGAAAGAAAGAAAGAAGAAACTAGAGATAATTGTGATCTTAGATCACGGATATTAGTCGAGGGCTTTGACCTTTGACCTTGCTATATGTTGTCAAAGGGCAATAACCTTAAGTTGTACTATATATGATAATTGTTTTTATAAATTTCAGCCCTGAAATAGTTTTAAAAAATACATTTTGCACCCTAATGACCTTTTCTTGACCTTTGACCCAAAACTTATATTTGACTTTTTTTCTTGGCTTATCAATGCGCACAAGAAAAAAGTAGTCCGGTCAAAATCAGAGCATGTCTTCAGTTTTACACCTGTATAGTTCAATGACCCCTAGTGACCCCGTTTGACATGTCACTTTTAATGGAGAAGCACCCTATATGAACATGGATAATAGGAATCTTTTGACAAATTCTGACACTCATCGGTCATTTCGTCTCGGACAAGTAGTATTTTGAGTGCGCGGAGTGAAAATGTACATTTTGACCCCTAGGGACCTTTTTTTGACCTTTGACCTTAACGGTATGATTGACTTTTGTTCTTGCCTCATCAATGGCCACAAAATAAAAGAAACCCGGTCAAAATCGGAGCATGCCTTATATTTTCCCCTTGTAAAGTTCAATGACCCCTAGTGACCCCGTTTGACATTTCATTTTTAGTGGAGAAGCACCTTATATGTACATGGATCCAAGGAATGTTTTGACCAATTCTGAGTATCATCAGTCATTTTCCCTCGGACAAGTAGGGTTTTGAGTGAATGGAGTAAAATTTACATTTTGACCCCTAGTAACCCCAAACATTTTTCGATTTAAAAAACCGAACTATTATATATGCGTACGGTCAAAAGGAATATGTTGGCCAATTCTCACGATGCTAGGTTATTTAAATAAATTGCAAATGCGTTTTAAGTGAAAATCACGTTTTGACCCCTAGTTATTTTTGTGTGACCTTTGACCCCTTATGCTTTACAACCTGAGTAGTGGTGCACATAAGGGTACTTATGACCAAATATGGTCAAAATCAGCTCAATGGTTATGGAGCTATAGGTCTTATGACAGGAGAAAGAAAGAAAGAAAGAAAGAAAGAAAGAAAGAAAGAAAGAAGAAACAGCTAGAATACAGTATATTAGTCGTTTCTCGACTAATATAAGAAAGAAGGAAGAAAGAAAGAAAGAAATAGGACGAATACAGTATATTAGTCGTTTCTCGACTAATATAACTAGAGATAATTGTGATCTTAGATCACGGATATTAGTCGAGGGCTTTGACCTTTGACCTTGGTATATGTTGTCAAAGGGCAATAACCTTATAATATCTTAAATTGTACTATCTTTGATAATTGTTTTTATAAATTTCAGCCCTGAAGTAGTTAAAAAATACATTTTGAACCCTAAAGACCTTTTCTTGACCTTTGACCCCAAACTTGTGATTTACTTTTTTTCTTGGCTTATCAATGCGCACAAGAAAAAAAGTAGTCCGGTCAAAATCAGAGCATGTCTTCAGTTTAACACCTGTATTGTTCAATGACCCCTAGTGACCCCGTGTGACATGCCACTTTTAGTGGAGGAGCACCCTATATGAACATTGATACGAGGAATCTTTTGACCAATTCTGACAATCATCAGTCATTTCCTCTCGGACGAGTAGTATTTTGAGTGAATGGAGTGAAAAATTACATTTTGACCCCTAGTGACATTTTTTTTACCTTTGACCCCAAACTTATGATTGACTTTTTTCTTGGCTTATCAATGCGCACAAGAAAAAAGTAGTCCGGTCAAAATCAGAGCATATCTTCAGTTTTACACCTGTATAGTTCAATGACCCCTAGTGACCCCGTTTGACATGTCACTTTTAGTGTAGAAGCACCCTATATGAACATTGATCCAAGGAATCTTTTGACCAATTCTGAGTATCATCAGTCATTTTCCCTTGGACAAGTAGGGTTTTGAGTGAATGGAGTAACAATTTACAGTTTGACCCCTAGTAACCCCAAACATTTTTCGATTTAAAAAACCAAACTATTATATATGCGTACGGTCAAAAGAAATATGTTGGCCAATTCTCACGATCCTAGGTCATTTCAATAAATTGCAAATGCGTTTTTAGTGAAAATCACGTTTTGACCCCTAGTTACCTATGTGTGACCTTTGACCCCTTATGCTTTACCCCTTATGCTTTACCCCTTATGCTTGAGTAGTGGTGCACATAAGGGTACTTATGACCAAAGATGGTCAAAATCGGCTCAATGGTTACGGAGCTAGAGGTCCCATGACAGAAGAAGAAGAAGAACTAGAGATAATTGTGATCTTAGATCACGGATATTAGTCGAGGGCTTTGACCTTTGACCTTGGTGTATGTTGTCAAAGGGCAATAACCTTATATTTGTTTTTATAAATTTCAGCCCTGAAGTAGTTAAAAAAATACATTTTGAACCCTAATGACCTTTTTTGACCTTTGACCCCAAACTCATAATTGACTTTTTTTCTTGCCTTATCAATGCGCACAAGAAAAAAGTAGTCCGGTCAAAATCAGAGCATGTCTTTAGTTTTACACCTGTATAGTTCAATGACCCCTAGTGACCCCGTTTGAAATGTCACTTTTAGTGGAGAAGCACCCTATATGAACATGGATCCAAGGATTTTTTTTTTCCTTTTTTTTTCTTTTTCTTTTTTTTTCTTCTCTGTGACATGATGCATCCCATGATACACGGTGTAAACATGGTGTAAGCTCACGCGAGTGTACAAGAAACCACTTTGACTCATTGGACAGTTATAAGATATTGACAACACTTCGTAATAACTATTTCATTTTATTATCATCACCAGATCTATGGAGAATTAGTTGCTGTTTTTTCCCTTATAAAAGCCTCAAAGAATTAGCAGTCTTAATTTTATTCTCGGTTTTCTCGAATATGATTCACATAACTTGTATACACATTTTGATACTGTTGTACGTGTTCTAAGTTTATCTATATTTGCATATTGTTGTTTTTAATCATGATTAATAATGTCATAATAATTACGGTGTCGAATTTGAGAGAGTAATTAGATCGACATTGCATGCACAATATTGAGCTATTATGACATAATTGCACAAAAATATTCATACTAATTAAGTAAGTAAGCACTTGCTAAGTTATATAACGCAATAACTGTGTAAAGGAAATGAGATCTGTCATTTCTTCTCTCGAACCAAATAAGTTTAACATTATAATTTCCAAATATTTTTAAGTTGAATTTCACAGAATTTAGGAGAAAGCTCAAAAATCTCTCGTTTGGAATAACCAATTTGAACGAAATAGAATTTTTTTTTCTCCCCCAAGCAAGAGGTGATTTTTTTATTGACAACATCTCATCACTTCTCTTTACAGCATATACATATTATACATTATGTTACATGTTTATATATATACATAGTGTGTGCACCGCACACGTTTGCAAGTGTACCTGAAAAAACAAGGAATATTTTGACTAATTCTGAGTATCATCAGTTATTTACTCTCGGACAAGTAGCATTTTGAGCGAATTAGTTAAAATTTACATTTTAACCTCTAGTGACCCCAAACATTTTTCGATTTAAAAAAACGAACTATTATACATGCGTACGGTCAAAAGGAATATGTTGACCAATTCTGACGATCATAGGTCATTTCACTAAATTGCAAATGCGTTTTTAGTGAAAATCACGTTTTGACCCCTTGTTACACTTGTGTGACCTTTGACCCCTTATGCTTTAAAACCTGAGTAGTGGTGCCCATAAGGGTACTTATGACCAAATATGGTTGAAATCGGCTCAACGGTTACGGAGCTATAGGTCTTATGACAGAAGAAAGAAGAAAGAAAGAAGAAACAGCTAGAATACAGTATATTAGTCGTTTCTCGACTAATATAAGAAGAAAGAAGAAAGAAACAGGACGAATACAGTATATTAGTCGTTTCTCGACTAATATAAGAAAGAAGAAGAAAGAAACAGGACGAATACAGTATATTAGTCGTTTCTCGACTAATATAAAGAACTAGACATGGACTGTGATCGGAGATCACGAATATTAGTCGAGTGTGTTACATGTTAACCCCTTCGAGTGGTAAATGGAGTAAATAAATACAGTTGAACCCCTAGAGACCTTTTCTTGACCTCTGACCCAAAACTTGTAATTGACTTTTTTGCTTGGCTGATCAATGCGCACAAGAAAAAGGTAGTCATGTCAAAATCGAAGCATGTTTTAAGATTTTCACCTGTAAAGTTCAATGACCTCTAGTGACCCCGTGTGACATGTCACTTTCAGTGGAGAAGGACCCTATATGAACATGGATGAGAGAAATCTTTTGACTAATTCTGACAATCATAGGTCATTTTCTCTCGGACAAGTAGCATTTTGAGTGAATGGAGTGAAAATTTACATTTTGACCCCTAGTGACCCCAAATATTTTTTGATTTTAAAAACCGAACTATTGTACATGCGTACGGTCAAAAGGAATATGTTGACCAATTCTGACGATCCTAGGTCATTTTACTAAATTGCAAATGCGTTTTTAGTGAAAATCACGTTTTGACCCCTAGTGACCTTTACTTGACCTCTGACCCAAAACTTGTAATTGACTTTTTTGCTTGGCTGATCAATGCGCACAAGAAAAAGGAAGCCCGTCAAAATCGGAGCATGTCTTAAGATTTTCATTTGTATAGTTCAATGACCTCTAGTGACCTCGTGTGACATGTCACTTTTAGTGGAGAAGGACCCTATATGGACATGGATAAGAGAAATCTTTTGACCAATTCTGACAATTATAGGTCATTATCTCTTGGACAAGTAGTATTTTGAGTGCGAGGAGTGAAAATGTACATTTTGACCCCTTAGCTATTTATTCTGCATGCCGTCACCACTTGTTTTATCTTAAACATGGTTGGCCTTTCCACTACAGAAGTCTCTGTACATAGTACTTTCTTAATTTATTTTGTCTCCTCCCTAGCAGCTCAAACTCAAGGGAGAAGACACTCTAAGTTAGTAAACTCGATATACTAAGCTAATTGTATATCAGACATTCATAGTTTTGAATGGCTCTTCGTTTTCCGTATTAGTCCATAGTATTGGACTATTATCATTTTTGAACTTTTCCAAGTAAACTTACTTTAGCAAACAGTTTTATATACCTGAAGTTTCATAGTCATGAATAACCGGGTGAATTACAACAAGTCGCATCCATCCATCATCGTTTAAAGTAGGCAAGAGAAGCCTTCTGTCATCGTTTAAATAACTCTCAATAAGCCAGTTCGCTTTTTGATTTATCGTAAGATAAATTAACTGCCATTATTATATACACATCAAGCCTCATATAAGTTTAATATGAGCCATACGTATACATGTTCTAAGTCCAGAACTTACAATGCCGCGTGTCTTTTAGTCCAAAACGGAATAAAGCACATGGTCTATACAACTTTCAGCAAGACAATTATTTGTCAGATTTTAATAAGATATACTTTCCTAGTTTGGAAATTTATCGTCTGATATGGAGCAAACTTTTACCAAGTTTCAATCGGGTGCATTTCCCTGTTGACATAGAAGGATCATTGATATATTATGTTAGATATGGACAAAATATAGTAGAATTTCAAGTCTAGAAATTCAAAGTTGTTTGACTAACAACACAAAATAAGTTTTTCCACGCGACGACAGAGATATTGTCGGGCGACGTGCCTTTCTTGTTGATTTTCTTTTAAATCAACCACTACTTAGTTAGCATTTACACTAAGTTATGTCGGAATATATTATGAGCAATTTTTTGATTTGGATGGTCCGAAAGCAGGTACTCTTGATACCCTCCCACTTTATTATAAAAGTCCCGCACTTGTCTTAAATTGCTCTTATTTATCCTACTAAGCACAGTAGAATAAGTTTTCCCGACTTTTACAATTTCACTTGAAATTGCGACATGTTGACCCTCTTGGGCACGTGTCATTGAAAGGCTACCATAACTTATTTGATATATGATTCCTCGAGCTCTTCTCTCTCTACTTAATGAAGTAGAACACGCATTTGTCAGCATGACTGAAGGTTGATTGAACCTAGAAAGGTTCATTTTAAGTGTTTGGCATGTTTCCAGATTGACTAGTCAGTCAAATACATATTCAAAGTCTTGAATATCTTCACCAGGAGTTTATCAAAAATAGATAGTTTTCTATTTAATATGAAATAAATAAATAGAAAGTGTTCTATTTAAGAGAAAGAAATAGATAGAAAGTATTCTATTTAAGAGAAAGTAATAGATGGTATTCTATTAATTTATATTATTTTATTTTAATACTAAATTAATAGAGGCGCAAGCATGCACGTGTTTTGCATGTGATTTACATCGGACTGGTAAGACGACCAGCCATCTTTTTATGATGATGCTAAGTGGCATCCATTGTTTGCTTGGATCGATCGCGGCCATTTTGGCTGCCCCGGCGCTGCCTTGTCGTCTCAATGTGTAGTTTACTAGTGACTATACAGGAGGAAGAACATGGTCGCCATTGCTGTTATTAACCAAGAAGTGGTTTTACTATTGGAAATTGAACTCGGAAAACATCCATTACAGTGTCAGGCTTGTGCCACAAACTGTACCATAGGCTTAGCGGCAGATTGTCCGCAAATTTCAGGGCCCTAGTTTGGTTCCTATCAGCGAAAGATATCTCGCTCGTTGCATAACATTTTATATCTGTAAGTAATGGGCAAGTTCAGCCCTGTACTTGCTTATAGTAACTTGTGTATGTTGGCATAGGTCAGTTGACCCATGACAGGTACCTGCCATGGTCGACCTTAACAGCAGCCCGCTACTGATGAGACTCATGAGAGTCGAAACGCGTCTAGCTATTTATTCTGCATGCCGTCACCACTTGTTTTATCTTAAACATGGTGGGCCTTTAAACTCTATATACAGAAGTCTCTGTACGTAGTACTTTCTGAATTTAATTTGTCTCCTCCCTAGCAGCTAAAACTCAGGGGAGAAGACATTCTAGGTTAGGAAACTCGATATACTAAGCTAAGTGTATATCGGACATTCATAGTCTTGAATGGCTCTTCGTTTTCCGTATTAGTCCATAGTGTTGGACTATTATCATTTTTGAACTTTTCCAGGTAAACTTACTGCGAAAGCAAGCGAGCTTTCTTTTAGCAAACATTTTTATATAGGCCTACCTGAAGTTTCATAGTCATGAATTACCGGGTGAATCACAACAAGTCGCATCCATCCATCATCGTTTAAAGTAGGCAAGAGAAGCCTTCTGTCATCGTTTGAATAACTCTCAATAAGCTAGTTCGCTTTTTGATTTATCGTAAGATAAATTTAACTAACTGCCATCATTATATACACATCAAGTCTCATATAAGTTTAATATGAGCCACATGTTCTAAGTCCAGAACTTACAATGCCGCGTGTCTTTTAGTCCAAAACGGAATAAAGCACATGGTCTATACAACTTTCAGCAAGACAATTATTTGTCAGATTTTAATAAGATATACTTTCCTAGTTTGGAAAATTATCGTCTGACATGGAGCAAACTTTTATCAAGTTTCAATCGGGCGCATTTCCCTGTTGACATAGAAGGATCATTGATATATTATGTTAGATATGAACAAAATATAGTAGAATTTCAAGTCTAGAAATTCAAAGTTGTTTGACTGACAACACAAACTAAGTTTTTCCACGCGACGACAGAGATATTGTCGGGCGACGTGCCTTTCTTGTTGATTTTCTTTTAAATCAACCACTACTTAGTTAGCATTTACACTAAGTTATGTCGGAAAATATTATGAGCAATTTTTTGATTTGGACGGTCCGAAAGCAGGTACTCTTGATACCCTCCCACTTTGTTATAAAAAATAGCTATTTATTCTGCATGCCGTCACCACTTGTTTTATCTTAAACATGGTGGGCCTTTAAACTCTATATACAGAAGTCTATGTACGTAGTATATACTTTCTGAATTTAATTTGTCTCCTCCCTAGCAGCTAAAACTCAGGGGAGAAGACATTCTAGGTTAGGAAACTCGATATACTAAGCTAATTGTATATCGGACATTCATAGTCTTGAATGGCTCTTCGTTTTCCGTATTAGTCCATAGTGTTGGACTATTATCATTTTTGAACTTTTCCAAGTAAACTTACTGCGAAAGCAAGCGAGCTTTCTTTTAGCAAACATTTTTATATAGGCCTACCTGAAGTTTCATAGTCATGAATTACCGGGTGAATCACAACAAGTCGCATCCATCCATCATCGTTTAAAGTAGGCAAGAGAAGCCTTCTGTCATCGTTTGAATAACTCTCAATAAGCTAGTTCGCTTTTTGATTTATCGTAAGATAAATTTAACTAACTGCCATCATTATATACACATCAAGTCTCATATAAGTTTAATATGAGCCACATGTTCTAAGTCCAGAACTTACAATGCCGCGTGTCTTTTAGTCCAAAACGGAATAAAGCACATGGTCTATACAACTTTCAGCAAGACAATTATTTGTCAGATTTTAATCAGATATACTTTCCTAGTTTGGAAAATTATCGTCTGACATGGAGCAAACTTGTATCAAGTTTCAATCGGGCGCATTTCCCTGTTGACATAGAAGGATCATTGATATATTATGTTAGATATGAACAAAATATAGTAGAATTTCAAGTCTAGAAATTCAAATTTGTTTGACTGACAACACAAAATAAGTTTTTCCACGCGACGACAGAGATATTGTCGGGCGACGTGCCTTTCTTGTTGATTTTCTTTTAAATCAACCACTTCTTAGTTAGCATTTACACTAAGTTATGTCGGAAAATATTATGAGCAATTTTTTGATTTGGACGGTCCGGAAGCAGGTACTCTTGATACCCTCCCATTTTGTTATAAAAAAATGAAAATGTACATTTTGACCCCTAGTGACCTTTTCTTGACCTTTGATCTTAACGGTATGATTAACTTTTGTTCTTGTCTCATCAATGCCCACAAAATAAAAGAAACCCGGTCAAAATCGGATCATGCGTTTTATTTTCCCCCTGTAAAGTTCAATGACCCCTAGTGACCCTATTTGACATGTCACTTTTAGTGTGGAAGGACCCTAAATGAACATTGATCCAAGAAATCTTTTGACCAATTCTGAGTATCATCAGTCATTTTCCCTCGGACAAGTAGGGTTTTGAGTGAATGGAGTAAAATTTACATTTTGACCCCTAGTGACCCCAAATGATTTTTAATTTTAAAAACCGTTCTTTTGTACATGCGTACGGTCAAAAGCAATATGTGGACCAATTTTGACGATCCTAGGTCATTTCACTAAATTGTAAATGCGTTTTCAAGGAAAATCACGTTTTGACCCCTAGTGACCCCTGTGTGACCTTTGACCCCTTATGCTTTACAACCTGAGTAGTGGTGCACATAAGGGTTCTTATGACTAAATATGGTCAAATTCGGGTCAATGGTTGCGGAGCTATAGGTCCCATGGCTGAAGAAAGAAAGAACTAGACATGGACTGTGATCGGAGATCACGAATATTAGTCGAGTGTGTTACATGTTAACCCCTTTGAGTGGTAAATGGTGTAAATAAATACATTTGAACCCCTAGTGACCTTTTCTTGACCTCTGACCCCAAACTTCTGATTGGCTTTTTTTCTTATCTCATCAATGCGCACAAGAAAAAGGTAGTCTAGTCGAAATCGGAGCATGTTTTAAGATTTTCACTTGTAAAGTTCAATGACCTCTAGTGACCCCGTGTGACATGTCACTTTTAGTGGAGAAGAACCCTATATGAACATGGATGAGAGGAATCTTTTGACTAATTCTGACAATCATAGGTCATATCCTCTCGGACAAGTAGCATTTTGAGTGAATGGAGTGAACATTTACATTTTGACCCATAGTGACCCCAAATATTTTTTGATTTTAAACTATTGTACATGCGTACGGTCAAAAGGAATATGTTGACCAATTCTGACGATCCTAGGTCATTTCATTAAATTGCAAATGCGTTTTTAGTGAAAATCACGTTTTGACCCCTAGTGACCTCTTTTTGACCTCTGACCCAAAACTTGTAATTGACTTTTTTGCTTGGCTGATTAATGCGCACAAGAAAAAAGTAATCCCGTCATAATCAGAGCATGTCTTAAGATGTTCACCTGTATAGTTCAATGACCTCTCGTGATCCCGTGTGACATGTCACTTTTAGTGGAGAAGGACCCTATATGAACATGGATGAGAGGAATCTTTTGACTAATTCTGACAATCATATGTCATTTTCTCACGGACAAGTAGCATTTTGAGTGAATGGAGTGAAAATTTACATTTTGACCCTAGTGACCCTTTCTTGACGTTTGACCCCAAACCTATGATTGACTTTTTTCTTGGCTTATCAATGCGCACAAGAAAAAAGTAGTCCGGTCAAAATCAGAGCATGTATTCAGATTTTCACCTGTATAGTTCAATGACTTCTAGTGACCCCGTGTGACATGTTACTTTTAGTGCAGAAGCACCCTTTATGTACATGTTTTAGAGGAATCTTTTGACTAATTCTGACAATCATTAGTCATTTCCTCTCGGACAAGTAGCATTTTGAGTGATTGGAGTGACAATTTACATTTTGACCCCTACTGACGCCAAATATTTTTCGATTTTAAAAACCGAACTATTATACATGCGTACTGTCCAAAGGAACATGTTGACCAATTCTCAGCATCCTGTGTCATTTCGCTAAGTAGCAAGGACGTTTTAAGTGAAAATCGTGTTTGACCCCTGTGTGACCTTTGACCTCTTGTGCTTTAAAACCTGAGTAGTGGTGCTTATAAGGGTACTTGTGATCAAATATGGTCAAAATCGGGTCAATGGTTATGGAGCTATAGGTCTTATGACAGGAGAAAGAAACAGGACGAATACAGTATTTTAGTCGTTTCACGACTAATATAAAGAAGACCTTTCTTGACCTCTGACCCAAAACTTGTATTTGACTTTTTTGCTTGGCTGATCAATGCGCACAAGAAAAAAGTAGTCCCGTCAAAATCGGAGCATGTCTTAAGATTTTCACCTGTATAGTTCAATGACCTCTAGTGACCCCGTGTGACATGTCACTTTTAGTGGAGAATGACCCTATATGAACATGGATGAGAGGAATCTTTTGACTAATTCTGACAATCATAGGTCATTTTCTCACGGACAAGTAGCATTTTGAGTGAATGGAGTGAAAATTTACATTTTGACCCTTTCTTGACCTTTGACCCCAAACCTATGATTGACTTTTTTTCTTGGCTTATCAATGCGCACAAGAAAAAAGTAGTCCGGTCAAAATCAGAGCATGTATTCAGATTTTCACCTGTATAGTTCAATGACCTCTAGTGACCCCGTGTGACATGTTACTTTTAGTGCAGAAGCACCCTTTATGTACATGTTTTACAGGAATCTTTTGACTAATTCTGACAATCATTAGTCATTTCCTCTCGGACAAGTAGCATTTTGAGTGATTGGAGTGACAATTTACATTTTGACCCCTACTGACGCCAAATATTTTTCGATTTTAAAAACCGAACTATTATACATGCGTACTGTCCAAAGGAACATGTTGACCAATTCTCAGCATCCTGTGTCATTTCGCTAAGTAGCAAGGACGTTTTAAGTGAAAATCGTGTTTGACCCCTGTGTGACCTTTGACCTCTTGTGCTTTAAAACCTGAGTAGTGGTGCACATAAGGGTACTTGTGACCAAATATGGTCAAAATCGGGTCAATGGTTACGGAGCTATAGGTCTTAGGACAGGAGAAACTAGAGATAATTGTGATCTTAGATCACGGATATTAGTCGAAGGCTTTGACCTTTGACCTTGGTATATGTTGTCAAAGGGCAATAACCTTATAATATCTTAAATTGTACTATATTTGATAATTGTTTTTATAAATTTCAGCCCTGAAGTAGTTAAAAAAATACATTTTGAACCCTAATGACCTTTTCTGACCTTTGACCCCAAAATTATGATTTACTTTTTTCTTGGCTTATCAATGCGCACAAGAAAAAAGTGGTCCGGTCAAAATCAGAGCATGTCTTCAGTTTTACACCTGTATTGTTCAATGACCCCTAGTGACCCCGTGTGACATGTCACTTTTATTGGAGGAGCACCCTATATGAACATTGATACGAGGACTCTTTTGACCAATTCTGACAATCATCAGTCATTTCCTCTCGGACAAGTAGTATTTTGAGTGAATGGAGTAAAAAATTACATTTTGACCCCTCGTGACATTTTTTGACCTTTGACCCCAAACTCATGATTGACTTTTTTTCTTGGCTTATCAATGCGCACAAGAAAAAAGTAGTCCGGTCAAAATCAGAGCATGTCTTCAGTTTTACACCTGTATAGTTCAATGACCCCTAGTGACCCCATTTAAAATGTCACTTTTAGTGGAGAAGCACCCTATATGAACATGGACCCAAGAAATCTGTTGACCAATTCTGAGAATCATCAGTCATTTGCTCTCGGACAAGTAGCATTTTCAGTGAATGAGTTAAAATTTACATTTTAACCTCTAGTGACCCCAAACATTTTTCGATTTAAAAAACCGAACTATCACACATGCGTACGGTCAAAAGGAATATGTTGACCAATTCTGACGATCATAGGTCATTTCACTAAATTGCAAATACGTTTTTAGTGAAAATCACGGTTTGACCCCTAGTTATCCTTGTGTGACCTTTGACCCCTTATGCTTTACAACCTGAGTAGTGGTGCACATAAGGGTACTTATGATCAAATATGGTCAAAATCAGCTCAATGGTTATGGAGCTATAGGTCTCATGACGGAAGAAGAAAGAAGAAGAAAGAAAGAAACAGCTAGAATACAGTATATTAGTCGTTTCTCGACTAATATAAGAAACAGGACGAATACAGTATATTAGTCGAGGAAAGAAGACCTTTCTTGACCTCTGACCCAAAACTTGTACTTGACTTTTTTGCTTGGCTGATCAATGCGCACAAGAAAAAAGTAGTCTAGTCAAAATCGGAGCATGTCTTAAGATTTTCACCTGTATAGTTCAATGACCTCTAGTGACCCCGTGTGACATGTCACTTTTAGTGGAGAAAAACCCTATATGAACATGGATGAGAGGAATCTTTTGACTAATTCTGACAATCATAGGTCATTTTCTCACGGACGAGTAGCATTTTGAGTGAATGGAGTGAAAATTTACATTTTGACCCTAGTGACCCTTCCTTGACCTTTGACCCCAAACCTATGATTGACCTTTTTTCTTGGCTTATCAATGCGCACAAGAAAAAAGTAGTCCGGTCAAAATCAGAGCATGTATTCAGATTTTCACCTGTATAGTTCAATGACCTCTAGTGACCCCGTGTGACATGTTACTTTTAGTTCAGAAGCACCCTTTATGTACATGTTTTAGAGGAATCTTTTGACTAATTCTGACAATCATTAGTCATTTCCTCTCGGACAAGTAGCATTTTGAGTGATTGGAGTGACAATTTACATTTTGACCCCTACTGACGCCAAATATTTTTCGATTTTAAAAACCTAACTATTATACATGCGTACTGTCCAAAGGAACATGTTGACCAATTCTCAGCATCCTGTGTCATTTCGCAATGACAGTAGCAAGGACGTTTTAAGTGAAAATCGTGTTTGACCCCTGTGTGACCTTTGACCTCTTGTGCTTTAAAACCTGTGTAGTGGTGCACATAAGGGTACTTGTGACCAAATATGGTCAAAATCGGGTCAATGGTTACGGAGCTATAGGTCTTATGACAGGAGAAAGAACTAGACATGACCTGTGATCGGAGATCACGAATATTAGTCGGGTGTGTTACATGTTAACCCCTTCGAGTGGTAAATGGAGTAAATAAATACAATTGAACCCCTAGTGATCTTTTCTTGACCTCTGATCCAAAACTTGTAATTGACTTTTTTGCTTGGCTGATCAATGCGCACAAGAAAAAGGTAGTCCCGTCAAAATCGGAGCATGTTTTAAGATTTTCACTTGTAAAGTTCAATGACCTCTAGTGACCCCGTGTGACATGTCACTTTTGATGGAGAAGGACCCTATATGAACATGGATGAGAGGAACCTTTTGACTAATTCTGACAATCATAGGTCATTTCCTCTCGGACAAGTAGCATTTTGAGTGAATGGAGTGAAAATTTACATTTTGACCCCTAGTGACCCCTAGTGACCCCAAATATTTTTTGATTTTAAAAACCGAACTATTGTACATGCGTACGGTCAAAAGGAATATGTTGACCAATTCTGACGATCCTATGTCATTTCACTAAATTGCAAATGCGTTTTTAGTGAAAATCACGTTTTGACCCCTAGTGACCTTTTTTTTGACCTCTGACCCAAAACTTGTAATTAACTTTTTTGCTTGGCTGATCAATGCGCACAAGAAAAAAGTAGTCTTGTCAAAATCGGAGCATGTCTTAAGATTTTCACCTGTATAGTTCAATGACCTCTAGTGACCTCGTGTGACATGTCACTTTTAGTGGAGAAGGACCCTATATGGACATGGATAAGAGGAATTTTTTGACTAATTCTGACAATCATAGGTCATTATCTCTTGGACAAGTAGTATTTTGAGTGCGAGGAGTGAAAATGTACATTTTGACCCCTAGTGACCTTTTCTTGACCTTTCATCTTAACGGTATGATTGACTTTTGTTCTTGTCTCATCAATGCCCACAAAATAAACTAGAGATAATTGTGATCTTAGATCACGGATATTAGTCGAGGGCTTTAACCTTTGACCTTGGTATATGTTGTCAAAGGGCAATAACCTTATAATATCTTAAATTGTACTATATTTGATAATTGTTTGATAATTTCAGCCCTGAAGTAGTTAAAAAAATTAAATTTTAACCCTAATGACCTTTTCTTGACCTTTGACCCCAAACTTATGATTTACTTTTTTTCTTGGCTTATCAATGCGCACAAGAAAAAAGTATTCCTGTCAAAATAAGAGCATGTCTTCAATTTTACACCTGTATTGTTCAATGACCCCGTGTGACCCCGTGTGACATGTCACCTTTAGTGGAGGAGCACCCTATATGAACATTGATACGAGGAATCTTTTGACTAATTCTGACAATCATCAGTCATTTCCTCTCGGACAAGTAGTATTTTTAGTGAATGGAGTGAAAAATTACATTCTGACCCCGAGTGACATTTTTTTGACCTTTGACCCTAAACTTATGATTGACTTTTTTTCTTGGCTTATCAATGCGCACAAGAAAAAAGTAGTCCGGTCAAAATCAGAGCATGTCTTCAGTTTTACACCTGTATAGTTCAATGACCCCTAGTGACCCCGTTTGAAATGTCACTTTTAGTGTAGAAGCACCCTATATGTACATGGATCCAAGGAATCTTTTGACTAATTCTGAGTATCATCAGTCATTTTCCCTCGGACAAGTAGGGTTTTGAGTGAATGGAGTAAAAATTTACATTTTGACCCCTAGTAACCCCAAACATTTTTCGATTTAAAAAACCGAACTATTATATATGCGTACGGTCAAAAGGAATATGTTGGCCAAGTCTCACGATCCTAGGTCATTTCAATAAATTGCAAATGCGTTTTAAGTGAAAATCACGTTTTGACCCCTAGTTACCCTTGTGTGACCTTTGACCCCTTATGCTTTACAACCTGAGTAGTGGTGCACATAAGGGTACTTATGACTAAATATGGTCAAAATCGGCTTAATGGTTGCGGAGCTATAGGTCCCATGACGGAAGAAAGAAGATTTCTTGTTTTTGTCGTACAAATACAAAAACATACTAGAGATAATTGTGATCTTAGATCACGGATATTAGTCGAGGGCTTTGACCTTTGTCAAAGGGCAATAACCTTAAGTTGTACTATATTTGATAATTGTTTTTATAAATTTCAGCCCTGAAGTAGTTAAAAAATACATTTTGAACCCTAATGACCTTTTCTTGACCTTTGACCCCAAACTTATATTTGACTTTTTTTCTTGGCTTATCAATGCGCACAAGAATAAAGTAGTCCGGTCAAAATCAGAGCATGTCTTCAGTTTTACACCTTTATAGTTCAATGACCCCTAGTGACCCCGTTTGACATGTCACTTTTAATGGAGAAGCACCCTATATGAACATGGATAAGAGGAATCTTTTGACAAATTCTGACAATCATCGGTCATTTCGTCTCGGACAAGTAGTATTTTGAGTGCGCGGAGTGAAAATGTACATTTTGACCCCTAGGGACCTTTTTTTGACCTTTGACCTTAACGGTATGATTGACTTTTGTTCTTGTCTCATCAATGCCCACAAAATAAAAGAAATTTGGTCAAAATCGGAGCATGCCTTATATTTCACCCCTGTAAAGTTCAATGACCCCTAGTGACCCCGTTTGACATTTCACTTTTAGTGGAGAAGCACCCTATATGAACATGAATCCAAGGAATCTTTTGACCAATTCTGAGTATCATCAGTCATTTTCCCTCGGACAAGTAGGGTTTTGAGTAAATGGAGTAACATTTACATTTTGACCCCTAGTAACCCCAAACATTATTCGATTTAAAAAACCGAACTATTATATATGCGTACGGTCAAAAGGAATATGTTGGCTAATTCTCAAGATCCTAGGTCATTTCAATAAATTGCAAATGCGTTTTAAGTGAAAATCACGTTTTGACCCCTAGTTACCCTTGCGTGACCTTTGACCCCTTATGCTTTACAACCTGAGTAGTGGTGCACATAAGGGTACTTATGACCAAATATGGTCAAAATCGGCTCAATGGTTACGGAGCTATAGGTCCCATGGCGGAAGAAGAAGAAAGAAGAAGAAGAAGAAAGAAACAGGACGAATACAGTATATTAGTCGTTTCTCGACTAATATAAAGAAACCCAGTCAAAATCAGAGCATGCGTTATATTTTCCCCCTGTAAAGTTCAATGACCCCTAGTGACCCTGTTTGACTTGTCACTTTTAGTGTGGTAGGACCCTATATGAACATTGATCCAAGGAATCTTTTGACCAATTCTGAGTATCATCAGTCATTTTCCCTTGGACAAGTAGGGTTTTGAGTGAATGGATTAACATTTACATTTTGACCCCTAGTGACCCCAAATGATTTTTAATTTTAAAAACCGTTCTTTTGTACATGCGTACGGTCAAAAGGAATATGTGGACCAATTTTGACGATCCTAGGTCATTTCACTAAATCACGTTTTGACCCCTAGTGACCCCTGTGTGACCTTTGACCCCTTATGCTTTTCAACCTGAGTAGTGGTGCACACAAGGGTTCTGATGACCAAATATGGTCAAAATCGGGTCAATGGTTACGGAGCTATAGGTCCCATGACAGAAGAAGAAAGAAGAAGAAAGAAGAACTAGACATGACCTGTGATCGGAGATCACGAATATTAGTCGGGTGTGTTACATGTTAACCCCTTCGAGTGGTAAATGGAGTAAATAAATACAGTTGAACCCCTAGTGACCTTTTCTTGACCTCTGACCCAAAACTTGTAATTGACTTTTTTGCTTGGCTGATCAATGCGCACAAGAAAAAGGTAGTCCCGTCAAAATCGGAGCATGTTTTAAGATTTTCACTTGTAAAGTTCAATGACCTCTAGTGACCCCGTGTGACATGTCACTTTTAGTGGAGAAGGACCCTATATGAACATGGATGAGAGGAACCTTTTGACTAATTCTGACAATCATAGGTCATTTCCTCTCGGACAAGTAGCATTTTGAGTGAATGGAGTGAAAATTTACATTTTGACCCCTAGTGACCCCAAATATTTTTTGATTTTAAAAACCGAACTATTGTACATGCGTACGGTCAAAAGGAATATGTTGACCAATTCTGACGATCCTAGGTCATTTCACTAAATTGCAAATGCGTTTTTAGTGAAAATCACGTTTTGACCCCTAGTGACCTTTTCTTGACCTCTGACCCAAAACTTGTAATTGACTTTTTTGCTTGGCTGATCAATGCGCACAAGCAAAAAGTAGTCTTGTTAAAATCGGAGCATGTCTTAAGATTTTCACCTGTATAGTTCAATGACCTCTAGTGACCTCGTGTAACATGTCACTTTTAGTGGAGAAGGACCCTATACGGACATGGATAAGAGGAATCTTTTGACCAATTCTGACAATCATAGGTCATTATCTCTTGGACAAGTAGTATTTTGAGTGCGAGGAGTAAAAATGTACATTTTGACCCCTAGTGACCTTTTATTGACCTTTGATCTTAACGGTATAATTGACTTTTGTTCTTGTCTTATCAATGCCCACAAAATAAAAGAAACCCGGTCAAAATCGAAGCATGCCTTATATTTTTCCTTTGTAAAGTTCAATGACCTCTAGTGACCTCGTTTGACATGTCACTTTTAGTGTGGAAGGACCCTATATGAACATTGATCAAAGGAATCTTTTGACCAATTCTGAGTATCATCAGTCATTTTCCCTCGGACAAGTAGGGTTTTGAGTGAATGGAGTAAAATTTACATTTTGACCCCTAGTGACCCCAAATGATTTTTAATTTTAAAAACCGTTCTTTTGTACATGCGTACGGTCAAAAGGAATATGTGGACCAATTCTGACGATCATAGGTCATTTCACTAAATTGCAAATGCGTTTTTAGTGAAAATCACGTTTTGACCCCTAGTGACCTTTTTTGACCTCTGACCCAAAACTTGTAATTTACTTTTTTGCTTGGCTGATTAATGCGCACAAGAAAAAAGTAATCCCGTCAAAATCGGAGCATGTCTTAAGATTTTCACCTGTATAGTTCAAT
This sequence comes from Ophiura sarsii, assembly GCA_035610835.1. Taxonomy (NCBI): domain Eukaryota; kingdom Metazoa; phylum Echinodermata; class Ophiuroidea; order Amphilepidida; family Ophiuridae; genus Ophiura; species Ophiura sarsii. The sequence goes on along the minus strand of CM069449.1, from coordinate 257,322 downwards.
GACCTCTAGTGACCTCGTGTGACATGTCACTTTTAATGGAGAAGGACCCTATATTGACATGGATAAGAGGAATCTTTTGACCAATTCTGACAATCATAGGTCATTATCTCTTGGACAAGTAGTATTTTGAGTGCGAGGAGTGAAAATGTACATTTTGACCCCTAGTGACCTTTTCTTGACCTTTGATATTAACGATATGATTGACTTTTGTTCTTGTCTCATCAATGCCCACAAAATAAAAGAAACCCGGTCAAAATCGGAGCATGCGTTATATTTTCCCACTGTAAAGTTCAATGACCCCTAGTGACCCCGTTTGACATGTCACTTTTAGTGTGGAAGGACCCTATATGAACATTGATCCAAGAAATCTTTTGACCAATTCTGAGTATCATCAGTTATTTTCCCTTGGACAAGTAGGGTTTTGAGTGAATGGAGTAAAATTTACATTTTGACCCCTAGTGACCCCAAATGATTTTTAATTTTAAAAACCGTTCTTTTGTACATGCGTACGGTCAAAAGGAATATGTGGACCAATTCTGACGATCCTAGGTCATTTCACTAAATTGCAAATGCGTTTTTAGTGAAAATCACGTTTTGACCCCTAATGACCCCTGTTTGACATTTGACCCCAAGGTCATGATTGACTTTTTTTCATTTCTTGTCAATGCGCACAAAGTGTTCAAGTTTGAGCAAAATCAGCGCATGTTGAATCACGTTTTGACCCCTAGTGACCCCTGTGTGACCTTTGACCCATTATGCTTTACAACCTGAGTAGTGGTGCACATAAGGGTTCTTATGACCAAATATGGTCAAAATCGGGTCAATGGTTACGGAGCTATAGGTCCCATGACAGGAGAAGAAGAAGAAGAAACAGGACGAATACAGTATATTAGTCGTTTCTCGACTAATATAAGAAAGAAACAGGACGAATACAGTATATTAGTCGTTTCTCGACTAATATAAACAGGACGAATACAGTATATTAGTCGTTTCTCGACTAATATAAAGAAGACCTTTCTTGACCTCTGACCCAAAACTTGTAATTGAATTTTTTGCTTGGCTGATCAATGCGCACAAGAAAAAAGTAGTCTTGTCAAAATCAGAGCATGTCTTAAGATTTTCACCTGTATAGTTCAATGACCTCTAGTGACCCCGTGTGACATGTCACTTTTAGTGGAGAAGGACCCTATATGAACATGGATGAGAGGAATCTTTTGACTAATTCTGACAATCATAGGTCATTTTGTCACGGACAAGTAGCATTTTGAGTGAATGGAGTGAAAATTTACATTTTGACCCTAGTGACCCTTTTTTGACCTTTGACCCCAAACCTATGATTGACTTTTTTTCTTGGCTTATCAATGCGCACAAGAAAAAAGTAGTCCGGTCAAAATCAGAGCATGTATTCAGATTTTCACCTGTATAGTTCAATGACCTCTAGTGACCCCGTGTGACATGTTACTTTTAGTGCAGAAGCACCCTTTATGTACATGTTTTAGAGGAATCTTTTGACTAATTCTGACAATCATTAGTCATTTCTTCTCGGACAAGTAGCATTTTGAGTGATTGGAGTGACAATTTACATTTTGACCCCTACTGACGCTAAATATTTTTCGATTTTAAAAACCTAACTATTATACATGCGTACTGTCCAAAGGAACATGTTGACCAATTCTCAGCATCCTGTGTCATTTCGCTAAGTAGCAAGGACGTTTTAAGTGAAAATCGTGTTTGACCCCTGTGTGACCTTTGACCTCTTGTGCTTTAAAACCTGAGTAGTGGTGCACATAAGGGTACTTGTGACCAAATATGGTCAAAATCGGGTCAATGGTTACGGAGCTATAGGTCTTATGACAGGAGAAGGAAACAGGACGAATACAGTATATTAGTCGTTTCTCGACTAATATAAGAAGAAGAACTAGAGATAATTGTGATCATAGATCACGGATATTAGTCGAGGGCGTGTTGACCTTTGACCTGCTGATGACAGTATGCTCTTATTTGAATGGAACCTTGAGACCATTTTTGCCAATCATCAAGCATTTCCTCTCAGACAAGTAGCATTTTGAGTGAATGGAGTGAAAAATTACATTTTGACCCATAGTGACCTTTTCTTGACCTTTGACCCTAAAGAAATATTTGACTTTTTTGCTTGTCTCATCAATGCCTACAAAATGAGCCATGACCGGTCAAAATCGAAGCAAGTCTTACATTTTACCCTGTATAACTTTTTTTTTAAATCGAATAATAATATTAAGAGATTTTTTTAAAAGGTTATACAGGGTAAAATTTAAGACTTGCTCCGATTTTGACTGGTCATGGCTCATTTTGTAGGCATTGATAAGACAAGGAAAAAAATCAATAATTTTGTTGGGGTCAAAGGTCAAGAAAAGGTCACTAGGGGTCCTAATGGAGTAAAAATGTACATTTCGACCCCTAGTGACCTTTTCTTGACCTTTGACCCCAAAGAAATGTTTGACTTTTTTGCTTGTCTCATCAATGCCTACAAAATGAGCTATGACCGGTCAAAATCGGAGCAAGTCTTACATTTTACCCTGTATAACTTTTTTTTTAAATCGAATAATTATTAACCCTAACTCTACTACACCATTCAGCAACTGTGCGGGTGTTTCTATAACCCGACGTGCAGGTTGTTTGGCTACAAAACGGAGCCGTGGTGTTGTGGCTAGGATCTGGGCCCTGATGCTGGAGGTCCGTGGTTCAAATCCCGGGGGATCGGGGTGACCTTTCTGGTGAATTTTGGGTGTCGGAAAAAAATTCTGTTGCCGTGTGGTGAAATAGAGTAAGGGATTTATGACAGATTTTTTTTAAAAGGTTATACAGGGTAAATTTTAAGACTTGCTCCGATTTTGACCGGTCATGGCTCATTTTGTAGGCATTGATGAGACAAGAAAAAAGTCAATGATTTTGTTGGGGTCAAAGGTCAAGAAAAGGTCACTAGGGTCCTAATGTAGTAAAAATGTACATTTCGACCCCTAGTGACCTTTTCTTGACATTTGACCCCAAACATATGATTGACTTTTTTTCTTGGCTTATCAATGCGCGCAAGAAAAAAGTAGTTCCGTCAAAATCGGAGCATGTCTTAAGATTTTCACTTGTATAGTTCAATGACCTCTAGTGACCCCGTGTGACATGTCACTTTTAGTGGAGAAGCACCCTATATGAACATGGATGAGAGGAATCTTTTGACTAATTCTGACAGTCATAGGTCATTTTCTCTCGGACAAGTAGTATTTTGAGTGCGAGGAATGAATATGTACATTTTGACCCTAGTGACCTTTTCTTGACCTTTGACCTTAACGTTATGATTGACTTTTGTTCTTGTCTAATCAATGCCCACAAAATAAAGGAAACCCGGTCAAAATCGGAGCATGCCTTATATTTTCCCCTGTAAAGTTCAATGACCCCTAGTGACCCCGTTTGACATGTCACGTTTAGTGTAGAAGCACCCTATATGAAAATTGATCCAAGGAATCTTTTGACTAAATCTGAGTATCATCAGTCATTTTCCCTCGGACAAGTAGGGTTTTGAGTGAATGGAGTAAAATTTACATTTTGACCCCTAGTGACCTTAAATATTTTTTGATTTAAAAAACCAAACTATTGTACATGCGTACAGTCAAAAGGAATATGTTGATTAATTCTGACGATCATAGGTCATTTCACTAAATTGCAAATGCGTTTTAAGTGAAAATCACGTTTTGACCCCTAGTAACCCCTATATGAGCATTGATCCAAGGAATCTTTTGACCAATTCTGAGTATCATCAGTCATTTTCCCTCGGACAAGTAGGGTTTTGAGTGAATGGAGTAAGATTAACATTTTGACCCCTAGTGACCCCAAATGATTTTTAATTTTAAAAACCTTTCTTTTGTACATGCGTACGGTCAAAAGGAATATGTGGACCAATGTTGACGATCCTAGGTCATTTCACTAAATTGGAAATGCGTTTTAAGTGAAAATCACGTTTTGACCCCTAGTGACCCCTGTGTGACCTTTGACCCCTTATGCTTTACAACCTGAGTAGTGGTGCACATAAGGGTTCTGATGACCAAATATGGTCAAAATCGGCTTCATGGTTATGGAGCTATAGGTCTTATGACAGAAGAAAGAAGAAAGAAACTAGACATGGACTGTGATCGGAGATCACGAATATTAGTCGGGTGTGTTACATGTTAACCCTTTCGAGTGGTAAATGGAGTAAATAAATACAGTTGAACCCCTAGTGACCTTTTCTTGACCTCTGACCCAAAACTTGTAATTGACTTTTTTGCTTGGCTGATCAATGCGCACAAGCAAAAGGTAGTCCCGTCAAAATCGGAGCATGTTTTAAGATTTTCACTTGTAAAGTTCAATGACCTCTAGTGACCCCGTGTGACATGTCACTTTTAGTGGAGAAGGACCCTATATGAACATGGATGAGAGGAACCTTTTGACTAATTCTGACAATCATAGGTCATTTCCTCTCGGACAAGTAGCATTTTGAGTGAATGGAGTGAAAATTTACAGTTTGACCCCTAGTGACCTCAAATATTTTTTATTTTAAAAACCGAACTATTGTACATGCGTACGGTCAAAAGGAATATGTTGACCAATTCTGACGATCCTAGGTCATTTCACTAAATTGCAAATGCGTTTTTAGTGAAAATCACGTTTTGACCCCTAGTGACCTTTTCTTGACCTCTGACCCAAAACTTGTAATTAACTTTTTTGCTTGGCTGATCAATGCGCACAAGAAAAAAGTAGTCTTGTCAAAATCGGAGCATGTCTTAAGATTTTCACCTGTATAGTTCAATGACCTCTAGTGACCTCGTGTGACATGTCACTTTTTGTGGAGAAGGACCCTATATGGACATGGATAAGAGGAATCTTTTGACCAATTCTGACAATCATAGGTCATTATCTCTTGGACAAGTAGTATTTTGAGTGCGAGGAGTGAAAATGTATATTTTGACCCCTAGTGACCTTTTCTTGACCTTTGATCTTAACGGTATGTTTGACTTTTGTTCTTGTCTTATCAATGCCCACAAAATAAAAGAAACCCGGTCAAAATCGGAGCATGCGTTATATTTTCCCCTTGTAAAGTTCAATGACCCCTAGTGACCCTGTTTGACTTGTCACTTTTAGTGTGGAAGGACCCTATATGAACATTGATCCAAGGAATCTTTTGATTAATTCTGAGTATCATCAGTCATTTTCCCTTGGACAAGTAGGGTTTTGAGTGAATGGATTAAAATTTACATTTTGACCCCTAGTGACCCCAAATGATTTTTAATTTTAAAAACCGTTCTTTTGTACATGCGTACGGTCAAAAGGAATATGTGGACCAATTTTGACGATCCTAGGTCATTTCACTAAATTGGAAATGCGTTTTAAGTGAAAATCACGTTTTGACCCCTAGTGACCCCTGTGTGACCTTTGACCCCTTATGCTTTTCAACCTGAGTAGTGGTGCACACAAGGGTTCTTATGACCAAATATGGTTAAAATCGGGTCAATGGTTACGGAGCTATAGGTCCCATGACAGAAGAAGAAAGAAGAAGAAAGAAGAAGAAAGAAGAAGAAAGAAACAGGACGAATACAGTATATTAGTCGTTTCTCGACTAATATAAGAAGAAAGAAGAAGAAAGAAACAGGACGAATACAGTATATTAGTCGTTTCTCGACTAATATAAGAAGAAAGAAACAGGACAAATACAGTATGTTAGTCGTTTCTCGACTAATATAACTAGAGATAATTGTGATCTTAGATCACGGATATTAGTCGAGGGCTTTGACCCTTGACCTTGCTATATGTTGTCAAAGGGCAATAACCTTAAATTGTACTATATTTGATAATTGTTTTCATAAATTTCAGCCCTGAAGTAGTTTAAAAAATACCTTTCGAACCCTAATGACCTTTTCTTGACCTTTGACCCCAAACTTATAACTGACCTTTTTTCTTGGCTTATCAATACGCACAAGAAAAAAGTAGTCCGGTCAAATTCAGAGCATGTCTTCAGTTTTACACCTGTATAGTTCAATGACCCCTAGTGACCCCGTTTGACATGTCACTTTTAATGGAGAAGCACCCTATATGAACATCGATAAGAGGAATCTTTTGACAAATTCTGACAATCATCGGTCATTTCGTCTCGGACAAGTAGTATTTTGAGTGCGCGGAGTGAAAATGTACATTTTGACCCCTAGGGACCTTTTCTTGACCTTTGACCTTAACGGTATGATTGACTTTTGTTCTTGTCTGATCAATGCCCACAAAATAAAAGAAACCCGCCAAAATCAGAGCATGCCTTATATTTTCCCCCTGTAAAGTTCAATGACCCCTAGTGACCCCGTTTGACATTTCACTTTTAGTGGAGAAGCACCCTATATGTACATGGATCTAAGGAATCTTTTGACCAATTCTGAGTATCATCAGTCATTTTCCCTCGGACAAGTAGGGTTTTGAGTGAATGAAGTAAACATTTACATTTTGACCCCTAGTAACCCCAAACATTTTTCGATTTAAAAAACCGAACTATTATATATGCGTACGGTCAAAAGGAATATGTTGGCCAATTCTGAAGATCCTAGGTCATTTCACTAAATTGCAAATGCGTTTTAAGTGAAAATCACGTTTTGACCCCTAGTTATTTTTGTGTGACCTTTGACCCCTTATGCTTTACAACCTGAGTAGTGGTGCTCATAAGGGTACTTATGACTAAATATGGTCAAAATCGGCTCAGTGGTTACGGAGCTATAGGTCCCATGACGGAAGAAGAAAGAACTAGAATTGAGTGTCGTCTCAGACGACGAATATTAGTCGCGCATTGAATTTATTTGTTATGTTGACCTTTGTGTGACATTTTTACCTGTTATGCTTGACACTCTGGGTAGTGGTGGCCATGACTATGAGGGTATTTATGACTAAATATGGTCAAAATCGGCCAAATGGTTACGGAGCTATTGGTTTCATGACAGAAGAAAGACCTTTTACCACTGTATCACAACGTAGGTTTACCTTATCTGGCAATACCAGCGAAGACACGAGTACCGGCATTAAAATGCAAGACCGTATTAAGTGAAAATCACATTTTGACCCCAAGTGACCTTTTCTTGACCTTTGACCCCAAACTTATGATTGACTTTTTTTCTAGGCTTATCGATGCGCACAAAACAAAAGTAATCTGGTCAAAATCAGAGCAAGTCTTCAGTTTTACACCTGTACAGTTCATTGACCCCTAGTGACCCCATGTGACATGTCACTTTTAGTGGAGAAGCAACCTATATGAACATGGATGGGAGGAATCTTTTGACCAATTCTGACAATCATGGATCATTTCCTCTCGGACAAGTAGCATTTTGAGTGAATGGGGTTAACATGTACATTTTGACCCCTAGTGACCTTTTCTTGACCTTTGACCTTAACGTTATGATTAACTTTTGTTCTTTTCTCATCAATGCCCACAAAATAAAACAAATCCGGTCAAAATCGGAGCATGTCTTACATTTTCCCCCTATAAAGTTCAATGACCCCTAGTGACCCCATGTGACATATCACTTTTAGTGGAGAAGCAACCTATATGAACATGGATGGGAGGAATCTTTTGACAAATTCTGACAATCATAGATCATTTTCTCTCGGACAAGTAGCATTTTGAGTGAATGGGGTGAACATGTACATGTTGACCCCTAGTGACCTTTTCTTGACCTTTGACCTTAACGGAATGATTGACTTTTGTTCTTGTCTCATCAATGCCTGTGTGACATGTGACACCTTGTGCTTTAAAACCTGAGTAGTGGTGCACATAAGAGTACTTCTGACCAAACATGGTCAACATCGGCTCAATGGTGACGGAGCTATAGGTCCCATGACAGAAGAAGAAGAAGAAACAGGACGAATACAGTATATTAGTCGTTGACACGACTAATATAAGAAAGAAGAAAGAAGAAAGAAACAGGACGAATACAGTATATTAGTCGTTTCTCGACTAATATAATTAGTCGTTTCTCGACTAATATAACTAGAGATAATTGTGATCTTAGATCACGGATATTAGTCGAGGGCTTTGACCTTTGACCTTGCTATATATTGTCAAAGGGCAATAACCTTAAGGCCTAAAAAAAAAGAAGTTTGATTGGCGTAACATGACTAAAGCAAATAGGGTAGGTCGGTCGGAATTTATTTTTATTTTTATTTTTTATTTTATTTTTTAAATCACCTACTTTTGAACACATCGTTGAACACAACGATACATTTTTGCCCGGCAATTAAATACACTAGAGCTATGTGTAGACATTGCACAGTACTGTTGTGTTCAACAATATATCATTTCGATGGGGACTTAAAATAGCCGAAAAACTTTAATACTTTGTTCAATTTTTATATATATATTTTTTTTTTTTCCCCGGCCCTCAAAATAATAAAAAATATTCAGGGTCGGCTATGTATTTAGGGTCGGTCGGGTTACGCCAATCAAACTTCTTTTTTTTTAGGCCTAAGTTGTACTATATTTGATAATTGTTTTTATAAATTTCAGCCCTGAAGTAGTTAAACAAATACATTTTGAACCCTAATGACCTTTTCTTGACCTTTGACCCCAAACTTGTAATTGACTTTTTTCTTGGCTTATCAATGCGCACAAGACAAAAGTAGTCCGGTCAAAATCAGAGCCTGTCTTCAGTTTTACACCTGTATAGTTTAATGACCCCTAGTGACCCCGTGTGACATGTCACTTTTAGTGGAGGAGCACCCTATATGAACATTTATACGAGGAATCTTTCGACCAATTCTGACAATCATCAGTCATTTCCTCTCGGACAAGTAGTATTTTGAGTGAATGGAGTGAAAAATTACATTTTAACCCCTAGTGACCTTTTCTTGACCTTTGACCCCAAACTTATAATTGACTTTTTTTCTTGGCTTATCAATGCGCACAAGAAAAAATTAGTCCGGTCAAAATCAGAGTCTGTCTTCAGTTTTACACTTGTATAGTTCAATGACCCCTAGTGACCCCGTTTGACATGTCACTTTTAATGGAGAGGCACCCTATATGAACATGGATGAGAGGAATCTTTTGACAAATTCTGACAATCATCAGTCATTTCGTCTCGGACAAGTAGGATTTTGAGTGCGCGGAGTGAAAATGTACATTTTGACCCCTAGGAACCTTTTCTTGACCTTTTACCTTAACGGTATGATTGACTTTTGTTCTTGTCTTATCAATGCCCACAAAATAAAAGAGACCCGGTCAAAATCGGAGCATGCCTTACATTTTCCCCTTGTAAAGTTCAATGAACCCTAGTGACCCCGTTTGACCTTTTAGTGGAGAAGCACCCTATATGTACATGGATCCAAGGAATATTTTGACTAATTCTGAGTATCATCAGTCATTTTCCCTCGGACAAGTAGGGTTTTGAGTGAATGGAGTAAAATTTACATTTTGACCCTAGTAACCCCAAACATTTTTCGATTTAAAAAACCGAACTATTATATATGCGTACGGTCAAAAGGAATATGTTGGCCAATTCTCATGATCCTAGGTCATTTCAATAAATTGCAAATGCGTTTTAAGTGAAAATCACGTTTTGACCCCTAGTTGCCCTTGTGTGACCTTTGACCCCTTATGCTTTACAACCTAAGTAGTGGTGCACATAAGGGTACTTATGACCAAATATGGTCAAAATCGGCTCAATGGTTACGGAGCTATAGTAGACGGGGAGGCAGCACCACTTCCTGTGCACCCCCCCCAGAAATAACCCAAAACCAACTTTTTTAAGTTACTAAGATGGTCCTAAAACATAATTAGGCTGTTCCCAAAAATAAAAACTGGCCCCAAGCCAGATATTCAAGATGGCGTCCAAGATGGCCGCCAAAATTGGTTAAATCATTGAAAAGGACCTATAACAACACAATACTGTGAACTATTGTTAAATTTATCACTTGAATATATGTTACTGATCATTAGTTACTAATTTCTGGTATTTGAGATTAGTTATAATGCTTAAAATCAAGATGGCGGCCAAAATGGCCGCCAAAATTGATTTAATCTAGATAAAGACCTATAACAACCCAATACTGTGAAATATTGTTAAATTTATCACTTGAATATTTGTAACTGATCATTGGTAACTTATTTCTTGTGTTTGAGTCTAGTTACCATGCTCAAAATCCAAGATGGCGGACAAAATGGCCGCCAAAAGGGTTAAAATTGTATTTCCGTTACAATGTTCCAATTTCTACTTGTAACTTGCAAGGTATATAAATATAAATCAAATAAATAAGAATGGACATATTCCATAGCGGGAGTCCACCACTTTCTACTTGTATCTTGCAAGGTAAATCAATATAAATTAAATAAATAGGAATGGACATTTTCTATAGCGGGTGTCCACCGCTTTCTGCTTGCAGCTTGCAAAGTATATCAATACAAATAAAATACAAAGGAATGGACATTTTCTATAGCAACTGTTGTGTTTGTTAGCCGCGTACCATTGGAAAACTCATTTATTCTATCAGTCGCTGTCGCTGTCAGAATCCTCCTCGGAGTAAATGTTGACAATGTCATCCTCATCCAAATCCTCTTGTGAAGGCAGGCCTTCCTCTGTGTCATGCGCCAGGATCTATTCCAGACAGGTTGGAAGGACATGGCCCTCCGTCCACACTGGTTCAATGAGCTCTCCTGGTTTCCTTATCTAGCCATGCTCTATTGGAGGAGGGATTTCAGGTATGGGGATGTGTGCCAATTTCCACTGTGCTACTCTGTAATTCGCACGCCTGATGTGTGGAATGAGTGATTGTTTGCAATGTGGTAACCTGGATAGATCTACCTTCGATGTCCTCGTGATAATATCACCATCACCCACCATCTTCTTCAACATCAGTGCTCGAACTGCGTTTACACTTTGCATTCTTTGTAACCCATACATGAAACAGACAAACTGCTCCAGCTCATCAATCGGCAGTTCATCTATGTCCCAGCTATCACCCAATCGAGCAAAGCTATCTTGATATCTTGGTTTCTTGTCTAGTTTCTTTATAGGAAGTGACTTTCCTTTACCTTTGAATGCGCAGTTACAGTCCTCGCCTGTGAAGCAATAAATGCCAAGAAGGGTTTCACAATATCTAGGGCCAAGGTCTTGAGCCAGGTCAGTTATGTTAATGAGTCGCCTGTGTACTCTGCTTCCAGTGTCAAAGAAGATGATCAAGGGAGCCAACTTGTGAGCATAGTAGAGCGAGATGAAAAAGATGTCACTGTCTGGACTATGAACAACAGCATTCTTGTATCCGTTCTCTTTGGCATATATCAGATAGAGAACAACCCTGCTGTCTCTTTCTTCTTGAGTGGATCTTAAACCATCCATTTCTACTTGTTGAACAGCTTCTCCATCTGTTGAGGACTGCAAGTATGGCACTCCTTTGACGACAAGTGTCACCTTCTTACCGACTAGTCGCACTAGTGACAAGATACTCCTCGAAGGAGTTAAATACAAGGAAACCTGCTGATTTTAAGATGTTTCTCCAAAACGATGACAACAAGGGTCAACTGTTTAAGCTAATGCTTTGCGATGTGGACCAGTCAGGAGGCAGCAAGGAGACTAGTCGGTAGGAAGGTGACACTTGTCGTCGAAGGTGCCATACTTGCTGTCCTCAACAGATGGGGAAGCTGTTCAACAAGTAGAAATTGATGGTTTAAGATCCACTCAAGAAGAAACAGACAGCAGGGTTGTTTTCTATCTGATATATGCCAAAGAGAACGGATACAAGAATGCTGTTGTTCATAGTCCAGACAGTGACATCTTTTTCATCTTGCTCTACGATGCTCATAAGTTGGCTCCCTTGATCATCTTCTTTGACACTGGAAGCGGAGTAGGCGACTCATTAACATAACTGACCTGGCTCAAGACCTTGGCCCTAGATATTGTGAAACCCTTCTTGGCATTTATTGCTTCACAGACGAGGACTGCAACTGCGCATTCAAAGGTAAAGGAAAGACACTTCCTATAAAGAAACTAGACAAAAAACCAAGATATCAAGATAGCTTTGCTCGATTGGGTGATAGCTGGGACATAGATGAACTGCTGATTGATGAGCTGGAGCAGTTTGTCTGTTTCATGTATGGGTTCCAAAGAATGCAAAGTGTAAACGCAGCTCGAGCACTGATGTTGAAGAAGATGGTGGGTGATGGTGATACTATCACGAGGACATCGAAGGTAGATCTATCCAGGTTACCACCTTGCAAACAATCACTCATTCCACACATCAGGCGTGCGAATTACAGAGTAGCACAGTGGAAATTGGCACACATCCCCATACCTGAAATCCCTCCTCCAATAGAGCATGGCTGGATAAGGAAACCAGGAGAGCTCATTGAACCAGTGTGGACAGAAGGCCATGTCCTTCCAACCTGTCTGGAAGAGATCCTAGCGCATGACACAGAGGAAGACTTGCCTTCACAAGAGGATTTGGATGAGGATGACATTGTCAACATTTACTCCGAGGAGGATTCTGACAGCAACAGCGACTGATAGAATAAATGAGTGTTCCAATGGTACTAGGCTAACAAACACAACAGTTGCTATAGAAAATATCCATACCTTTGTATTTTATTTGTATTGATATACCTTGCAAGCTGCAAGCAGAGAGCGGTGGACACCCGCTATAGAAAATGTCCATACCTTTGTATTTTATTTATATTGACATACCTTGCAAGTTGCAAGCAGAAAGCGGTGGACTCCCATTACAGAAAATGTCCATTCCTTTGTATCTTATTTATATTGATATACCTTGCAAGTTGCAAGCAGAAAGCGGTGGACACCCGCTATAGAAAATGTCCATTCCTATTTAGTCGTTTTATATTGATTTACCTTGCAAGATATAAGTAGAAAGTGGTGGACTCTCGCTATGGAATATGTCCATTCTTATTTATTTGATTTATATTTATATACCTTGCAAGTTACAAGTAGAAATTGGAACATTGTAACGGAAATACAATTTTAACCCTTTTGGCGGCCATTTTGTCCGCCATCTTGGATTTTGAACATGGTAACTAAACTCAAACACAAGAAATAAGTTACCTATGATCAGTTACAAATATTCAAGTGATAAATTTAACAATATTTCACAGTATTGGGTTGTTATAGGTCTTTCTCTAGATTAAACCAATTTTGGCCGCCATTTTGGCCGCCATCTTGATTTTAAGCATTGTAACTAATCTCAAATACCAGAAATTAGTAACTAATGATCAGTAACATATATTCAAGGGATAAATTTAACAATAGTTCACAGTATTGTGTTGTTATAGGTCCTTTTCAATGATTTAACCCATTTTGGCGGCCATCTTGGACGCCATCTTGAATATCTGGCTTGGGGCCAGTTTTTATTTTTGGGAACAGCCTAATTATGTTTTAGGACCATCTTAGTAACTTAAAAAAGTTGGTTTGGGTTATTTCTGGGGGGGGTGCACAGGAAGTGGTGCTGCCTCCCCGTCTATAGGTCCCATGACGTAAGAAAGAAAGAACTAGAGATAATTGTGATCTTAGATCACGGATATTAGTCGAGGGCTTTGACCTTTGACCTTGCTATATGTTGTCAAAGGGCAATAACCTTAAGTTGTACTATATTTGATAATTTGTAATAATTGTTTTTATAAATTTCAGCCTTGAAGTAGTTAAAAAATACATTTTGAACCCTAATGACCTTTTCTTGACCTTGACCCCAAACTTATAATTGACTTTTTTTCTTGGCTTATGAATGCGCACAAGAAAAAAGTAGTCCGGTCAAAATCAGAGCATGTCTTCAGTTTTACACCTGTATAGTTCAATGACCCCTAGTGACCCCGTTTGACATGTCACTTTTAATGGAGAAGCACCCTATATGAACATGGATAAGAGGAATCTTTTGACAAATTCTGACAATCATCGGTCATTTCGTCTCGGACAAGTAGTATTTTGAGTGCGCGGAGTGAAAATGTACATTTTGACCCCTAGGGACCTTTTCTTGACCTTTGACCTTAACGGTATGATTGACTTTTGTTCTTGTCTCATTAATGCCCACATAATAAAAGAAACCCGGTCAAAATCGGAGCATGCCTTATATTTTTCCCCTGTAAAGTTCAATGACCCCTAGTGACCCTGTTTGACATTCCACTTTTAGTAGAGAAGCACCCTATATGTACATGGATCGAACAAATCTTTTGACTAATTCTGAGTATCATCAGTCATTTTCCCTCGGACAAGTAGGGTTTTGAGTGAATGGAGTAAAATTTACATTTTGACCCCTAGTAACCCCAAACATTTTTCGATTTAAAAAACCGAACTATTATATATGCGTACGGTCAAAAGGAATATGTTGGCCAATTTTCAAGATCCTAGGTCATTTCAATAAATTGCAAATGCGTTTTAAGTGAAAATCACGTTTTGACCCCTAGTTACCCTTGTTTGACCTTTGACCCCTTATGCTTTACAACCTGAGTAGTGGTGCGCATAAGGGTACTTATGACTAAATATGGTCAAAATCGGCTCAATGGTTACGGAGCTATAGGCCTAATGACAGGAGAAAGAAAGAAGAAGAAGAAACAGCTAGAACTAGAGATAATTGTGATCTTAGATCACGGATATTAGTCGAGGGCTTTGACCTTTGACCTTTGACCTTGGTATATGTTGTCAAAGGGCAATAACCTTATAGTATCTTAAATTGTACTATATTTGATAATTGTTTTAATGAATTTCAGCCCTGAAGTAGTTAAAGAATACATTTTGAACTCTAATGACCTTTTCTTGACCTCTGACCCCAAACTTATGATTTACTTTTTTCTTGGCTTATCAATGCGCACAAGAAAAAAGTAGTCCGGTCAAAATCAGAGCATGTCTTCAGTTTTACACCTGTATTGTTCAATGACCCCTAGTGACCCTGTTTGAAATGTCACGTTTAGTGGAGAAGCACCCTATATGAACATGTACCCAAGGAATCGTTTGGCTAATTCTGAGTATCATCAGTCATTTGCTCTCGGACAAGTAGCATTTTGAGTGAATGAGTTAAAATTTACATTTTTACCTCTAGTGACCTCAAACATTTATCGATTTAAAAAACCGAGCTATTATATATGCGTACGGTCAAAAGGAATATGTTGGCCAATTCTCACGATCCTAGGTCATTTCACTAAATTTCAAATGCGTTTTAAGTGAAAATCAAGTTTTGACCCCTAGTTACCCTTGTGTGACCTTTGACCCCTTATGCTTTACAACCTGAGTAGTGGTGCGCATAAGGGTACTTATGACTAAATATGGTCAAAATCGGTTCAATGGTTACGGAGCTATAGGTCTTATGACAGGAGAAAGAAAGAAAGAAAGAAAGAAAGAAGAAACAGCTAGAATACAGTATATTAGTCGTTTCTCGACTAATATAATACAGTATATTAGTCGTTTCTCGACTAATATAGGAAGAAAGAAACAGCTAGAATACAGTTTATTAGTCGTTTCTCGACTAATATAAAGAAACAGGACGAATACAGTATATTAGTCGTTTCTCGACTAATATAAAGAAGAAGAAACAAGACGAATACAGTATATTAGTCGTTTCTCAACTAATACAGGCTGTAACAAAAAAAAAGTTATACAGTTTTGAAAAAAATATTAAAAGTATCTCCCGTAAAATTTCTGTTTCGAGCTTTATTGGTATGCAAGGGGAATTTTCTTAGCTTTCGAATAACCTTTGTTTCATGACAATCGATGATCGGTAAGCAGATATATGATCAATTGTATAAAGTAGTCATGAAATCACCTGGGCCACTTTGGTTTAATCAATGGTAAAACCACTGGGATGAATATGAATGGAATCGAACCAGGAACATAGCAGTAGAGCTCTTGTTAGACAACAATGGTTCATTTCAAGTGGTTAAAAGTATTACAAAGAAGGTTAATAGGTCTTTACAAATATTATTTATTTATTTTATGAATTTATTTATTCAAATGAAATAAAACTATTTGAAAAATAATTATATTGTTCTCTTATGCTCCTTGCATGATACCCTAACCATTTAATTAATACAAGATAAAGCTTGTATGATATTGTGAAAGTGGCCCAACCCGATTTCTAGACGACTTAGTAGATTAGTCATACATTTTTAACGCAAGTAGTTAAAAAGACCAAATAAAATGATTCTGGTAGCCAAAACGGAACTTAACACAGAGTGTAAAGGATTTTGACATTGCATGATTTTAACGTTAAATTAAAAATAAAATTGCGATTGTATAACTTTTTTTGTTACAGTCTGTATAAAGAAAGAAATAAAGAAACAGGACCGAATACACTATATTAGTTGTTTCTCGACTAATATAAGAAGAAGAAACAGCTAGAATACAGTATATTAGTCGTTAAAAACCACACATGTTCCTGTAATTTAAAAAGTGTCTTCAAAATATCACCAACAATATGTTTGTACTTAGTCGTTTTTCAACATTCATCATATGCATTACGTGCGTGCAGCCTATTTAGATATATTCTACCTCTCTCTCTCTCAATGTTTTTAAAAATCCACACATGCTGAATAATCTTTAAAAACCACGCATGTTCTTGAAAGTAATGTAATGTATGAACTTATAAGCAATTATTGCGGCTGATATAATATGACTAACCTAAACATATCATACAATTTGTCCCGTTCTTCTATATATCCAAACATGTATGATACTTGAAACGTACATAATTTAGTATACGTAGTGATAATTGACCACATTGAAATATATCGACCAAAATGTGTCATTACAGGATCAGAATACCCCACTTTTTATGGCTGCTGGGTACGGACACCACGAAGTATGTAAGCTGCTTCTACACGCCAACGCAGAAGTAAATGCGACAAACAAGGCAAGTGTAATGTATTATGTAGGATATGAAATTATATTGTAGATCTCATTAGTGATGATTTTATAAATACAATCCTACTACGTATAACACATCAGGCCAATTCTATGCCAAATGTGAATAACAGCCAAAATGTCAAATTGGTTTTACAAGTTTTTCTCCTCTATTGTTGGTAAGGGGTATATCTCTATTTATCAAGTCTGATATGATCTCACCTCAATTTGTTCGTTTTGGTCATTACATTATCGTTTGAAAATAGGTGCGCAAAAAGGATAATGCTTTTTTAATTTGGCTTAAAAAGCTAGTTAAGAAAGTGTATTATTTTGTAATATAAAGTATTGCTTTTTAAATGCTATTTGTGATTTAGTTATTCTAAATAAAGCTTCCAATGAAAGTAAAAAGCAGAAAAATTGATATCACTTGCAAAAGGCGCAATGCGAATTATCAATTTTACGTTCATTTTTTCCATTGGATCGTGTAACGTCCGTAACATTTTTTTTCTCCTCTGGGAGAAAACTAATTGGCTGATTTTAATAACACCACACGTTCACTGTTAGTTTGTGATGGGTTCAATCATTGAGCAAAAAAAACAACTATAATTATAAATACCTTAACGAGCGTTACGGACATTACATAAATCGTTAAGGACGTTACATAAATCTTTACGGACGTTACAGCTTTTACCCAAGGCTTTGAAGAGCTTCTAAATGACCACATTTCTCTTCAACAATGGTTTAGACTTGTGCACTGCTACATAGTCAGTGTATGGTAGTAGCCGGCCCTGCTGTGCTAATAAAGATATAATCATCTGGAAGAGCAGTCCAATTACAGTTTGTTCGATTTACTACCAGCTAAACCACATTACATAATATAACCCTACCTATACCCGTCCTTTATGTCCCTTACTCAAACCCAACATGACACGATATATTCAATATTATTATAACTGAACAAATGTTCATAGTTGTAAAAGTTACTCCCGTATATCTTTCAACAACTAATTGTTGTGTTAGAAATATCTCTTTATTATCCCATGATGAATTACTGATATTAGATCTCAGGTTGAATCTCATCTCCGTCAACCCCACACCCCTTATAATTCCGATACGGAATAAACCAAACTTTCACAAATCACGAACACATGGTACATACCGTTTATTTTATAATACGGAATAAACCACATTACACGCGAAACAAATCACATCACACGCGATACAAAAACTCCCCCCCCCCCACCCATACCCATCCTTATAGTCCCTCACTCTAACCTATGCAGCATGACATACTTCTACAACTGATATCTTTCAACAACTGATTGTTGTGTTAGTAATATCTCTTAGTATCTCATGAATTCTGGATATAAAATTTCAGGGTAGGTCTCATTCCCGTCACCCCACTTTTTAAATATATCCCGTTTGTTCTATAATACGGAATAAACCAATATTGGCCTTGTTTACAATATTCTTCTCCACCCCCCCCCCCCCTCCCATACATACACCTGTACTCTCTACCGAGTTAGCGTGACCTCCATTTAATTATACTTCTACTATAGCTGAACAATGTTGCATGCTGTAGAATGAACTCTCTATTACGACACGTTTATATCTACAACTAATACTAGTTATGTTTAGATGTAATTATCTCTTTATTAAGAGACCGCGACCGCGTGTTCCTGAAATTAGTTTTCAGGTTTCATCCCCCCCCCCCCCCCCCCAACCACATCTAATTTATCCACCCCAAATCCATTAAAACACAATGTTCCCACCAGTCATGTCTTATAACTAACTCTCAAATCCATTTCCCCTCCCCCACGGGATCTCCCCGCCCAAGGTAGCCCTGCGGGGCCTATATAAATTGGACCCACTAAACCGTTCGGTTTCTCCTGTTAAGCCGGCCCCATGCACCTCGGCCCTCCGGGCCTGCGGTTCTGTTTCTTACTTGCGCCTGCAGCGGGCTATCCGCCTATCGGCCTTCGGCCTCGCTTGTTCGATATTAGATTCAAGTTGAGTCTCATACTCGTGATCCAACTTATAATTCCGATACGGAATAAACCAAACTTTCACAAATCACGAGCACATTGTGCATACTGTTTATTCTATAATACGGAATAAACCATATTACACGCGATATAACACCCTTCCCCCTCGCCCATCCTTGTAGTCCCTTATTCAACCCCAGCATGACATACTCAATACTTCTATAACTGAACAATATTGATAGTTGTTACAGTAGCTAGTCCCGTCTATGACACGTTGATATCTTTCAACAACTGATTGTTGTGTTAGTAATATCTCTTAGTATCTCATGAATTCTGGATTAGATTTCAGGTTGCGTCTCATCCCCGTCACCCCACTTTTTTAACATTTGCAAAGTTGACAAGTCAGGAGTGTAACACTATGTAATTCTTTGATACTGTGTTGTCTAATGTCTTGCCACATATTATGCTATGAACTTGAAACTTCCAGAGTAGTTTCTGATAAGCATTGTTTAAAATATGTTAAACAGTTCTGTGACAGTTACATCTTTTGTGTATGAACACTTTTGCCCTCTAAAGTGACGAAAAACAAGTGACGAAAAACAAGTGTTTTTCATAAGATTTTTTTTTCTTCTCCATTTTCAGTGGTAGAGATATACTTTAAAGGGTTTTTGTATTTAACCATATCAAATAGTGTTAGAGTGGGTAGTGTTAATAACCTTTAATATAGATACCTAAAACACAAACAAGCTTTGTGTGAATGAAGAAAATTAACATACTCTGTAATAAATATGCCATAAAACATAAATAGATGTTTTCAGACTACCCCTTCCATTATTTTACAACTTTAACCAACTAACATCAAAGTAACACAAGAAAAACACATGGATTTTATGACAAATTAGGGACAAAATGTCCCATTTTGATATCTTAAATCTTGTTTTATTAATGATCTTAATACATGTAACGTCCGTAACGCTTCAAAATGTAACGTCCGTAACACTAAATCAACAGCGTTGGACGATATGGGAGTATTAATTTCAAACTTGCTTTTCATGTTAACATAGAATGGAGTCAGGGCTTGCTCAATATAGTTGACAGAAAAAAATAAAACAGGGAGCTGAACAGAGATTTAAGGATATGTACCATAGTCAAACACGTACTTCATTTAAAGGTAACGTCCGTAACGCTCGTTTCTAATTTTTGTTGCTAATTAACTAAGAAATCTAAAACAACATCATTATATTGAACATTAGAGTGTTTACTACTAGCATACTAAGAAATAAAGTGTTATCTTAGCAGCAAACAGATGTGCTATTCAATTAAAAGTTGCAAGTTGCATGTATCTGTAACGTCCGTAACGGTGGAATTGGCCATAACCGTGTATGGCAACTTATGACGTGTTCTGAAATGGAAAAGGAAGCGTTAACAAATAGTGCGTACATGTTAACTTATGCAAACATTATCTTTTGGTACCTGCATGCCATTCACCAATTAATGTTCTGGTAAATCAAATTTGTTTTATGATTTTATTTATCATCCAGTATGTGTATATTCTATCGCATACAAATTTCTCCGCTCCTCTATGTACTGAACATGTACTTTAACGTATATACAACGTTATGATAATTGACCACATTTCAATATATCGACCAAAATGTGTTATTACAGAATCAGGCTACCCCACTTCATATGGCTGCTGCCCACGGACACCATGAAGTGTGTAAGCTGCTTCTACAAGCCAACGCAGAGGTTAATGCTGCAACAAACGAGGCAAGTATGATGTATTATGTAAGATATGAAATTATATTATAGATAGAGATCTCATCGGTGAAGATTTTACAAATAGAATCCTAGTACGTATAACACATAACCGTGTATGGCAACCTATGACGTGTTGAAATGTAAAATTAGTACCTGCCTGCCATTAACCAAATAATGTTGAACCTGATTTCACTGACAATTAAATTATTTTTACCTTGAAGTGCTGGTACACCAAATTGGTGTTAAGATTTTATTTATCATCCAGTATGTGTTATATCAAAAAGGTAAGTAGCATGAAATAATATCAATTCATTAATTCATGAATAATTGCGATAGTTGCGTACCAAGTGCGTTCCAATAAAAGTAATCGTTCGATAAGAACGCGCACGTCGAGCGCAGGCTACTAATAATTGCCCGAGAGTACTTTGCCAAAGTGTTATATTCAATGAGTTATGAGGAAATACGATTAAAGCTTATTTCTGATGATTGATTGAATGTGAAAATGTTAATAAGGGGGATGACCCGACTTAGACTGTTTCAATAACTAAGAAGGGTGGACAATATAAACAGAAAACTAATTAATTATTAGCGTGACTATATCGGTACAAATCAACGATTTGGATCAATATCCAAATGTTCTGCGGTGGTCATTCGGAAGGACAATTTCTCAGATCAGAACAAAAACCTCTGATTTTAAAACAAATTCACGAAAATAGTTGTTACGCAGTCATTGTTCTCTAAATAAAAACACTTTATATAATGAAGTTCACTACACTGGGTTTCACGCTTACGCGATCATTGGGTAAACTGTTTTTCTTCCATTCGGCGAAGTCATTGACAAACAAAATTCTTCGCAGTGCGCGCGCGCAATTAATTGTGCGTATTCGATAACTAGTTGTCAGTTCGGCCGGTCTATGTAAAACGCCTAAACTAAACATACCATACAATCTGCACTGTTCTTCTATGTACTGAACAAGTACTTAAAACGTTAATAATACGTTGTGATAATTGACTACATTTATATATATCGACCAAAATGGTGTCATTACAGGGTCAGCTTACTCCACTTCATTGCGCTGCTGGCATGGGACACCACGAAGTATGTAAGCTGCTACTAGAAGCCAACGCAGAAGTAGATGCAAAAGACAAGGCAAGTATGATGTACCTACAGTAAGTAACATAAAATAATATAAAAACTACTTTTTATGATGAAGATCACTATCCTCGGTTTCATGCTTACGCAATCATCGGGCAAACTAAATATTTTTCATCCATTCAGCGAAATCAGTGGCAAAAAAATATTCGCAGTCCTCGCGCGCAATTCACGCTGCGTATTCATTGATGTATTAGTAATTAGTGCGGCCGGTGTATGTAAAACGCCTAACCTAAACATACCGCACTTCATTATGCTGCTCAGAAAGAGGACACGAAGAAGTATGTACGCTGCTTCTACAAGCCAACGCAGAAGTAATTGCAAAAAAATAAGGCAAATAGTGTGTACATGGAGGATATGAAATGATATTTATAGGTGCTTATCAACTATTTCAAGATTTTCAAATTCAATTATCAAAGGTATATTGGATTGCATTCACATTTTTCCGCTCCTCTATGCACTGAATATGTACTTGAAAATTACTTACAGAGTTGCGATAATTGACCACATTTAAATATATCGACCAAAATGTGTCATTACAGGATCAGAATACCCCATTTCATGTTGCTGCTGAGGAAGGACACCATAAAATATGTGAGCTGCTTCTGCAAGCCAACGCAGAAGTAAATGCAAAAAATAAGGCAAGTAGTACGTAAAATGTGTAAAAAATGAAATTATATTTATAGGTGCTTATCATATCAATACTTCCAAATTAAATCCTCAAACGTATATTCTATCGCATACAATTTTTTCCGCTCCTCTATGTACTGAACATGTACTTTAACGTATATACAACGTTATGATAATTGACCACATTTAAATATATCGACCAAAATGTGTCATTACAGGATCAGAATACCCCATTTCATGTTGCTGCTGAGGAAGGACACCATAAAATATGTGAGCTGCTTCTGCAAGCCAACGCAGAAGTAAATGCAAAAAATAAGGCAAGTAGTACGTAAAATGTGTAAAAAATGAAATTATATTTATAGGTGCTTATCATATCAATACTTCCAAATTAAATCCTCAAACGTATATTCTATCGCATACAATTTTTTCCGCTCCTCTATGTACTGAACATGTACTTTAACGTATATACAACGTTATGATAATTGACCACATTTCAATATATCGACCAAAATGTGTTATTACAGAATCAGGTTACCCCACTTCATAAGGCTGCTGCGAACGGACACCATGAAGTGTGTAAGCTGCTTCTACAAGCCAACGCAGAGGTTAATGCTGCAACAAACGAGGCAAGTATGATGTATTATGTAAGATATGAAATTATATTATAGATAGAGATCTCATCAGTGAAGATTTTACAAATAGAATCCTAGTACGTATAACACATAACCGTGTATGGCAACCTATGACGTGTTGAAATGTAAAATTAGAACCTGCCTGCCATTAACCAAATAATGTTGAACCTGATTTCACTGACAATTAAATTATTTTTACTTTGAAGTGCTGGTACACCAAATTGGTGTTAAGATTTTATTTATCATCCAGTATGTGTTATATCAAAAAGGTAAGTAGCATGAAATAATATCAATTCATTACTTCATGAATAATTGCGATAGTTGCGTACCAAGTGCGTTCCAATAAAATTAATCGTTCGATAAGAACGCGCACGTCGAGCGCAGGCTACTAATAATTGCCCGAGAGTACTTTGCCAAAGTGTTATATTCAATGAGTTATGAGGAAATACGATTAAAGCTTATTTCTGATGATTGATTGAATGTGAAAATGTTAATAAGGGGATGACCCGACTTAGACTGTTTCAATAACTAAGAAGGGTGGACAATATAAACAGAAAACTAATTAATTATTAGCGCGACTATATCGGTACAAATCAACGATTTGGATCAATATCCAAATGTTCTGCGGTGGTCATTCGGAATTGTCCTTCGGGACAATTTCTCAGATCAGAACAAAAACCTCTGATTTCAAAACAAATTCACGAAAATAGTTGTTACGCAGTCATTATTCTCTAAATAAAAACACTTTATATAATGAAGTTCACTACACTGGGTTTCACGCTTACGCGATCATTGGGCAAACTAACTGTTTTTCTTCTATTCGGCGAAGTCATTGACAAACAAAATTCTTCGCAGTGCGCGCGCGCAATTAATTGTGAGTATTCAATAACTAGTTGTCAGTTCGGCCGGTCTAGGTAAAACGCCTAAACTAAACATACCATACAATCTGCACTGTTCTTCTATGTACTGAACAAGTACTTAAAACGTTAATAATACGTTGTGATAATTGACCAAATTTATATATATCGACCAAAATGGTGTCATTACAGGGCCAGCTTACTCCACTTCATTGCGCTGCTAGCATGGGACACCACGAAGTATGTAAGCTGCTACTAGAAGCCAACGCAGAAGTAGATGCAAAAGACGAGGCAAGTATGATGTACTAATAGTTAGTAAGCTGAAAATAGATTTTAAAAAATAAGGCAAATAGTGTGTACATGGAGGATATGAAATGATATTTATAGGTGCTTATCAACTATTTCAAGATTTTCAAATTAAATTATCAAAGGTATATTGTATTGCATTCACATTTTGCCGCTCTATGCACTGAATATGTACTTGAAAATTACTTACAGAGTTGCGATAATTGACCACATTTAAATATATCGACCAAAATGTGTCATTACAGGATCAGAATACCCCAATTTCTCAGATCAGAACAAAAACCTCTGATTTCAAAACAAATTCACGAAAATAGTTGTTACGCAGTCATTATTCTCTAAATAAAAACACTTTATATAATGAAGTTCACTACACTGGGTTTCACGCTTACGCGATCATCGGGCAAACTAACTGTTTTTCTTCTATTCGGCGAAGTCATTGAAAAACAAAATTCTTCGCAGTGCGCGCGCGCAAATAATTGTGAGTATTAAATAACTAGTTGTCAGTTCGGCCGGTCTAGGTAAAACGCCTAAACTAAACATACCATACAATCTGCACTGTTCTTCTATGTACTGAACAAGTACTTAAAACGTTAATAATACGTTGTGATAATTGACCAAATGTATATATATATCGACCAAAATGGTGTCATTACAGGGCATGGGACACCACGAAGTATGTAAGCTGCTACTAGAAGCCAACGCAGAAGTAGATGCAAAAGACGAGGCAAGTATGATGTACAGGTTGAGTCTAAAAGAAGTTGTACGGGAATGAATACCGTTAAACTTCATCTATATGTCCACATTGACTAATAGTTAGTAAGCTGAAAATAGATAAAAAAAGGTATGAGCGCCCTCTTTTGATCTAGAAAAATTAGCATGAATGAGTTTAGTGTATTCGATATTCAATACTATAAAGTTGTATTGCTATCTAAATAATTTCATGGACCAATTGAGCAATTCGTCTGTCCATGAAATTATTTAGATAGTAATACAACTTTATAGTATTGAATATCAAATACACTAAACTCATGCATGCTAATTTCTCTAGATCAAAAGAGGGCGCTCATACCTTTTTATCTATTTTCAGCTTACTAACTATTAGTCAATGTGGGCTTATAGATGAAGTTTAACGGTATTTGATTAAAAATAGACCAAACGAATTTGGCAAACCAATGAGGCACGTATTCAAAGAGCTACTTATTCCGCTCATATGACAAAAGGAATCATTGAAATCGATCAATTATGTCAGGAGCTATGCCTGTTTTAATATATA